>JAWIIS010000066.1:0-426100 GCA_033682625.1 Helicoverpa zea x Helicoverpa armigera
AAATTCTACAATCCCTTGGTTCTGAAGCTATTCCTTTACAAGTAACCTCAACATAAAGCAAAAATGGATCGGTCACACCGGGTTTCCACTCAACGTGCGTGACGATGCGCACATCGCTATAGCGCGCAGTACAGCGACTTTCGCGAACGTGAAGCCACGGAGATGCACGAGCACCAACACTCCGAACTCACGATGACACGTTGGGCTCCTGGCAGGCAGCTGGGATGCACCGCAATAATTTTGTCGCCATATTGCACAATAACCACCGTCATTGTTGAAACATGAAAAAAAGACAAATTCGGTTAATTTTCTAGCATACCCTCAATAAATAACTTGACATGTAACAATAGAAACCGATACCATTACCATAACCGTGGTTACCATACTTCCACCTTCGGTGAAATTCTTAATCAATTTTCTACTATAACCTTCATATGAAAATTCTGATGTCTCCTTATTTTGTTTTCTGCCTACTGGAAAACATGGTATTCAGCATGTGCCTATCGTGCACTCAGAAATCCAGAAAGTTTGTCTTCACGTGGCGAATTCTCTCGAAACTAATCCACCATCGGCCGCCACACATCAGTCCGAACGAGCACATCACTTTTTCACTTTTTGAACAATGGCATGGCAATCCTTAACACATGTGGGCATTCGGATTCCATCCCACTTCTGATGTCGGAAGGCGCCGAAACACATCAGGATGGCACTATCGTCCGACATCATTTAGGGTAATCGTACAAAGAGATAACTCAAAGAAACTCAAACAAACTCAAACGTTTATTCAAATTAGTCAGAAACGACAGCCCCAAAAACGCCCGCCCTTCGCCACTTCCTATGTGTTTTGGCTGGGGAGAAGAAGTGGCGGAACAAACTCCCCAGCAACACATGTCTGTCTGTTAGGTTAGAAGAACCTTTACACTTTAATTTCAAAAGACACTTTACACACTTTACAATATGGATCTACAACGGCACTACAACACTAGGCAATAACACTAGGTACACTAGACGTGACGTAGGGCAGTATCGAGGTGTGCGCAGCACGACGACTCGACCAAGACTGAGCTCCGCGGACGCCACGCCGACCACCACTACTCTGCCAAGCGCGCCAAAATGTTGTTTCACCGGACGCTTGCGTGACGTTTAGTGTCCGTACTAATGACAGTCTCCGACATATATATATTTTATATGTATTATGTTTATGTATTGTGTGGTTTTACTTCATATATATGTGTAGTATATTGTTATTTGATATTTATGTTTAGTTTTCAATGATTGTTGTGCACTTTTTAATCTACCCTACCACTATCAAATCTCTCCATGGCTTTAAGGTTGGCTGTAAGAGAACCCAATTCTGGGTTAAGCTCGCCATTGTACATAAACTGTCTTTATTATTTTATAATGTATTGTTAAGTGTGCAATAAAGAATAAGAATAAATATTTGCCACCAAAGTCAGTATCAAAATTCCTGAGCTAATTAGAACATCCCGTCCTGGCGCAGCTCAGCCCGAGCTTATATTACCATTTTTTCGCGAAAGACCAGAAATCTGCCCTGTTAGTGCCCTATGTTGCTTTCTTGAGTTATCCAAGGACTTACGTAAAACTAAAAACCTTTTTATTAGTATTAATAAGCCTCATAAATCAGTTACCTCACAGACGTTAAGTCGGTGGATTAAGTCGATTTTAGGTACTTGTGGAATTGATGTGAATACCTTCAGTGCTCACAGTACAAGACACGCATCCACATCAAAGGCATATAAAACTGGAGTTAACCTAGATCTTATAAGAAAAACAGCAGGTTGGAGTAATTATTCAACCTTTGCTAGATTCTATAATCGAAATGTAAACGAAATTGATAAACAAGATGATTCTTTTGCCCGAGGTGTTCTGTTAAATGATTAAGTTAAATTATTAGAATTAAGTACGAAAAATGATTGTACCTTTATAATTCAATAAAAGCGATTATTTATCATTATCACCTTTTAATTCCGTTGATATTTTCCCAACTTACTCTCAACATGTGATTTAATATAGAAGTACAAAACCCGAAGTATAATTAATGATTAAACGAACTTACCTTAAGTGAAGTTCTATCATAATTATATGAGGGTTTTGTACGAATATATTAGAACCCACCCTCCCATATTTCTACCCCAGGAAAATATCAACATTGGACGAAACATACTCTCAACTAAATGAGGACAGCAAGACAGTAGAGCGGGTAAGAATGAACAAAAAAAAAAAAATTTGAGAGAGGGTCTCTTAAAAAATACGGTGCAAATGGCGACACCGACGTGTGTACTACATGTGATCTAATATATTCGTACAAAACCCTCATATAATTATGATAGAACTTCACTTGAGGTAAGTTCGTTTAATCATTAATTATTCGATTACTTTAGTACACAGTACATATGTACTTTTATATGGAATGATGTATTGTAACTACAGTGTGAAATAATAGTTATTTGTTATACAAGAGTGCAAAGTTGCTTTTTAACCGCCCGTCAATTTTGATGACCGAGCAAGCGAAGGATTCTAAAATTGAAACACGAGCGTAGCGAGTGTTTCAATAATTAGAATCCTGAGCGATAGCGAGGGAATCAAAAGAGCACAAGGTGAAAAATCTTTGCACTCGAGTGCAACACGTAACTTTTCATCCCACCTCATCGAGGAAATGCAAAAAACAAAATGGCGCGCACATATGAGTATCAAATTAAATAGAAGTACGTATTAGTGTCTAAACACACTATGCCGAACGTACGCGACCGAAGTTCCGCGGCTGATTTTACGTTCCAACGTAATCGCCTGATATGACACACCATAATGCCTGTAGCACACCTCCGCTGCGAAACAACAACTGCGAAACCGCTCCGTGAGTTTCGCTGTGCAACAGTACTACACTTACGCGAAACTATAATAGCGAAACAGAGCGAAACCTAAAACTAGAACAGTTGATTCCTATTTCGCTCATAAAAATTGTCGATTGCTACAGACGCGTCCGAGATACCTCCAAAATGGCGAACAACGGGCGGAGATGTAGACGGCGCCTAAGCAAATGAGCGAAATCATGTTAGAAAGAGACAACGTCATAGTCAGTTTTGTACGTTAGAGCAGGGAATTTCGCTATTGTTTCGCCGCCCAACAACTCACAACTTACAGCGAAACTATGGCGGTTTCGCCCTTTGGGTTTCGCAGCGGAGGTGTGCTACAGGCATAAGTGCCGAACTTACGCGGCAGAAGTTCAGTTGCGCAATTACGGGCGGCAAAAACGGGCGGACACGCGGGGTGCGGGCGGGGCATGCCTGCCTCCCGCTGCTCCCCGCTCCCGATCTCCGTCGACAATCGAACCGAACTTCGGTCGCGTATAATGTGTGTTCTACAGAATGACGACTGAAGAATGAAGACTGAAGTTCGGCTGTACGCTATAACGCAACGTAATTTCGGCATAATGTGTCGCCAGTAATTCAAATAGCATTGCAGGCGTAATCATGCCGAACTTCCGTCGCGTTTTCTCGGCATAGTGTGTTTAGACACTTAAAGTTCATTTATTTGAAAACGCAGTTTAAAAATGAAACGAGGTTAAAAATCTATGTAAAAACAATAATAAAAATTACTTAATTAATTGAATAATTATTTTAAGCAGTATTTTATTTGTTTAATATGTATTTGTTTCAAAAGTCTTATCAAGATTGTCACAAATGGAATATTGCACACGATGTTCTAAATTCAAATCACTTTGCCGCTCTAGAGGATAAAAACGGCTTTTGCGCTCAGATATCAAAGGGTAAAAGTACTCTTTCCGAGATGGTGGGATGAAAAGATTAATAATGTTCTTACATTAACATATGGTTAAATTGGTTTAGGTAATCTGGCTAGGTATACCCACTTATGTATTGTGATGCTATCTGACTTCACAGCAATGACTTTTAATGCAATGAGTAAAGTGAATGAGTCTATATGATAAGAAATGAAACAACATACTCATCCTCATCCTCCGAGCCTTTTTCCCAAACTACGTTGGGGTCGGCTTCCAGTCTAACCGGATGTAGCTGAGTACCAGTGCTTTACAAGGAGCGACTGCCCTATCTGACCCCCTCAACCCAGTTACCCGGGCAACCCAATACCCCTTGGTTAGACTGGTGTCAGACTTACTGGCTTCTGACTACCCGTAACGACTGCCAAGGATGTTCGTTGACAGCCGGGACCTACAGTTTAACGTGCCATCCGAAACACAGTCATTGGCGTCTAAGATATACTTAGAAAGTACATACAAACTTTAGAAAAGTTGCATTGGTACTTGCCTGACCTGGAATCGAACCCGCGCCCTCATACTCGAGAGGTTGGTTCTTTGCCCACTAGGCCACCACGACTACCGAATGAAATGAAACAACATAATATAGAGATACAAAATTTTATTTTCATTTTTTTATACATTTTACTTAGAATATCACGAGCACTTTTGTATACATCATCATTAAATATATTTTCGACAACATATTGGGCACACACACTAGCCTCATAGTTACATGATGCACTCTCTTGGAACTCCTCCACGTTATAAATTTGTAAGCGTATTATTTTAGACCTTCTACCCTTAGAAGGTTTCTTGATAAATGAATATATAATATCATCACCTCGTCTTTTATTACCGCTGCTACGAGGAGTATTTTCGAACTGGAATAGTTGAAACGGTGTGTTTCTTTCCGAATACTCGCTTACTACTCTTTGACGCATGGTTCTCTCAGGATCAGTTGGAGGCGGAGACAGTGGCGAGTATCCGGAGTTAGGGATCATAAGATCACCAGATTCCTGAAACAAAACATTATAATAACTTTTTGTAAGTTTATTAACGACTAGCTTCTGCCCGCGACTTCGTACGCGGATCCTGTCCCTTATGCCAGCGACTACGGGGTCAGCAAAATCAAAGATCTGAAACATCTGATATTGAATTCAGTCGCTCCTTGTAAAACACTGGTACTCAGTTGCATCGTGACTGGAAGTCGACCCTAACATAATTGGGACAAAGGCTCTTGAGATAATAACGACAATAATAATGAGATATAAGCACCGCAGAACATCTGAGGCTAATGACGGGGAGTAGCGACCCCGCGGGGCTATATATACTGAGTTCTCCAATCTCCGGCCGGTCGGAGTGAACCATGACGGGGGTAGGTCTCACGCCTCTGGCTTGGCTTGGCCATCCAGAGTGGAGTCGCTAGAGCATGGTTAGTAGACCTGCTCGAAGGATAGGTGCCTCGTGGTAAGTGACCCACAGGGAGCGCGTAATCTGCGTTTAAAATCCGCCTAGGTATCCTCACACTTCAGCCGCTCATGTCCCTGTTGCCCTCTTGTTGCTATTCAGTGACTGATTCCCGGGGGCCCAGTAAATGAGCTGGCGAGTCTCCACCTGCCATTTTTACATGTATCTTACACATTGTCATCGGCAGGTGCCATAGTTCGCGTAGTTTCCCCATTCCTAGTCCATTAGCATGCCATCACAATAGCCCAAGTAGTTTTCATCCATAGTTAGCAATAGTTTAGCACTGAACCGATAGTCCTTGGGTACATTCCTATAGTGTATAAAGGGGTAATCGTCGGTTTTGTGTCACCATTTCACTGTCTCAAAAGGGCTTCAGCGTGGCTTCGGCCCCACGTTTGCCTCCCAAAAATTCGGAACTCTGTAGTCCCGAGGTCTGGAAGAGACACACAAAATAATAATGAGATATAACGCAACAAATTCGGAGAGTGGGGGCTCGTGACGCAACGTCTAGGTATGTAAAATTTGTACTAAGCAGTGACTTAACACAAAATTCAAGCGTATTAATCTTCGTTATTATTTGTTTGTGAGAAGGAGAAAAGAAAAAATACGTGTCCATTATTTTAGGGTTATCTAAAAGAAGGACTAATTACTTTTTTTGATTCACCATACCTATTTCATAACATTCATTTCTATACATTTCAAGACAGTGTAGTATTGCTCTTGAAGTTCCACATCAGGTGTTCCAGATCTTCGAAGTTTTTTCGTCAATAGAGAGTGCTTATCAGATTGAACCAGTTTTGCTAAAACGTCATATCTTTATATGCTATAGTCTAGCTGGGCTCCTAGGGTTCCACATCAGGTGTTTTACATCTTCAATTTGTATAAGTCAATAGAAAGTGCTTATCAAATTGAACAACTTTTGATAAAACGTCATACCTCTATATGCTATAGTCTAGCTGGGCCCCTGGAGTTCCACATCAGGTGTTTTAGATCTTCAATTTGTATAAGTCAATAGAAAGTGCTTATCAAATTGAACAACTTTTGCTAAAACGTCATACCTGTATATGGTACAGAGAAGCTGGGCTCTTGGGGTTCCACATCAGGTGTTCCTGATCTTAAAATTTATTATCTCAGCTGAAAATGCTCATCATATGAAACAATTTTTGCCATGGCACCATTTTTGTATCTCTTATAGTTTTGTTGGTCTGTTGGTGTTCCGCATCAGGTCTTCAAGTTTCGAAGATAAATTATAGCCTATATGTTGACCAGGCTTAATACTGATACAACAAAGAAAAAAACATTGAAATCCGTTCAGTAGTTCGGAAGATTAGCGTGTACAAACAAACAGACATACAGACATACAGACAATTTTTTTTTTTTTGATTTGTGTTCCATTAGTGCTTCTAAACCCCACCCAATTATTATTTTTTTGATATATTCAATGTACAGACACACTTTTTTTACAGATTTATTATATGTATAGAATAGATATAGATAGATAAACATACGTTTTAATATAAAATAAAAATTTTATTTAAATTATTAGACACAGTTACTTATTTAACTTTGTATTAATTACTTATATTAATTACTAGCAGTTGCCCGCGACTTCGTCTGCGTGGGCAATACAGAATTTCCAAAATACATACATACCGTATTTGTATTCTTTCACACAACATTATAATATATTTTTAGCAATCAGAAGCGGATTTAATAAAAAAAAGTACAACTTCATAACCTAAAAACTGACATTACAATTTCTTAAACCAATTGTTAAAATAAATCACAATTTACAACAATAAATGTGAATCGCGCACTAACTCTTAACAAAATAACAATCTCTCTATAGGTAAATAACCTCAAAATACGTCTTACACGCACGGCGGACGATGAACGAATGGGCGAGGCACCGGTACTCGGCTGCTTATATAGCAACTTATTGTCCTACCCTCCTCCTAACTTATCAAATATCTAATACGGCCTCTCCTGACATCCTGGGCAGGTAATGTGGCTTCAATTTAGGTCGGGCGTGTGAAGTCCTCGGGGACATTCTAGCTCCGGATGGTCGGGTCTTGACGAGGGCCCCGGTACTGGTTCTGATGCAGGCACCGGCCATGGCTGGGCTGGCTGGACTTCAATCGAAATATCTTCAACATCACCGTCATTATCTGCGGGTGACAAATATGTGCACCAACACATGCCATCCTCATGCAGATCAATGTTAAAGTAACTAATAAATTATAAGGTTTGAACTTCAAAGCTAGTAACTTAGTAAATTTTCAATAAACAGCTCCAGTCAACGTAAACAAAGACGTTCAAACAATTTAATTACTAAAGTAACTGACTACCATGCTTAATAAAGAACACTATGAGCGCACGTCCCATAGCGACTGGTCGGTTTGCAAAGCCGACCAGCTTCCAGAGGCCGTGGGTGCACCCGATAGGTACACCACACCGACAAGAGGACCCACAGGGTCAAGAGACCGTGGGTGCACCAACTAGGTACACCACACCGACAAGAGGACCCACAAGGTCAAGAGGCCGTGGGTGCACCAACTAGGTACACCACACCGACAAGAGGACCCACAAGGTCAAGAGGCCGTGGGTGCACCAACTAGGTACACCACACCGACAAGAGGACCCACAAGGTCAAGAGGCCGTGGGTGACCCAAATAGGTACACCACACCAACAAAAGGCCCAAAAGGCAACATTGCCCCAGAGCAACAATTCTTCGAGGAGAGCACCGGCTCAGCAGAGCTCGTGCCGCAACCAGCAGCACCGGCTTAGCAGCGGTCGTGCCGCAACCAGCAACACCGGCTCAACAGCGCTCGTGCCGCAACCAACAGCACCGGCTCAACAGCGCTCGTGCCGCAACCAGCAGCACCGGCTTAGCAGCGGTCGTGCCGCAACCAGCAACACCGGCTCAACAGCGCTCGTGCCGCAACCAACAGCACCGGCTCAACAGCGCTCGTGCCGCAACCAGCAGCACCGGCTCAACAGCGCTCGTGCCGCAACCAGCAGCACCGGCTCAGCAACGCTCGTGCCGCAACCAGCAGCGCTCGTGCCGCAACCAGCAGCGCTTGCTTACGACACAGCCGCCTTGCCGTAACATATTCTCGTGTACAACTCTGCGAACAATTCTCACAGCATAAATTACGCTCGGCCACTTCTGACCATCAAAATCTGAAAAGCTTTTCGCTTTCAAAGAAATAAATTCGAGGCATAGCTTTGACAAACAAACTCAACTTTGCAACTATGTCTCAAAGAAATCATCATTACTAATCACGTGGCAGCAACACTTAAAACACAACTACCATTACATTTTGATAACTTACGTGTAGTTAACTTCACTTCAACTTTTGCCACACAGAGTACTCATAAGTGGCAATACCAATGGTTGGTACATTATTACACATTTTTCCACTTAATACAGCTAAGAGCATAATTACTTCCGATGTGTACCTAATCATAAAAAAAAAAACAGATCACCTGACCTCAATGCTTGATATACCATTTCCGGAGCTCATTTTGTATAACACCTTGTTCAAGCTTTTCAACATTTATCTAACATTTTGTATAAAAAAATGACCTGTTGGTCATTATCAATGGCACCTGAGAATCTAACTCAAGTTCTCATACACTTTCAGTATGTTTTTCATCAATAAACCACCAAGACGGATTACAAACCGGATTGATCTCACCATTTACGTAGAGATAAGTACGTTACAGGATATTTTCCGTAACATCTCGAGCATTGTAGCAGCGAGGCATGTTGTTCGCGGACACCACAGCAATACATAGGCAGAAACTCATTCCACCCGAAGCACGTGAGAGTCCCAATAGAATCAGCGTACTAAGCTCAAGCACATGAAAACCAAAAACAAATACAAAATTAAAATAAATTCGTTACGCAATCCATTACAAAATTAAAATAAAACAGTAAAACTTCGGTTGGCGTCGTATTTAAGAAAACGCCAATGAATCTAAACTGAAATAAAAAAAAAACTTTATAGTGGGAGTGAGACTATCCCACTTCTGATGTCGGAGGCGTCATCAGGATGGCACTATCGTCCAACATCAGTTAGGGTAGTCAAGCAAAGAGATAACTCAAAGAAACTCAAAACTCAAACAAACTAAAAACTCAAACGTTTATTCAAATTAGTCAGAACAAAAGACAGCCCCCAAAACGCCCGCCCTTCGCCACTTCCTATGTGTTTTGGCTGGGAGAAGAAGTGGCGGAACAAACTCCCCAGCAACACATGTCTGTCTGTTAAGTTAGAAGAACCTTTACATTTTAATTTCAAAAGACACTTTACACACTTTACAATATGGATCTACAACGGTACTAGAACACTAGGCAATAACACTAAGTACACTAGACGTGACGTAGGGCAGTTTAGAGATGTGTGCAACACGACGACTCAACGAAGACTGAGCTCCGCGGACACCACGCCGACCACCACGACTCTGCCAAGCGCGCCAAAATGTTGTTTCACCGGAAACGCCACCAGAGGGCGCGCTTGCGTGACGTTTAGTGTCCGTACTAATGACGGTCTCTGACACGGCCATCCTGCGTAGACCACGTCCTCGTGGTCGTTTAATCTGCAACAACACAAACACAGCACAGTATGCACAGTACAGCCTCGGCCACTCCTGACCACAACAGTAACTTGTCTCATTCCAATTAAACTACACAACGGGGAAAGTAAAAATACTCTACGCTCTACACTTCGTAATGTTTTAACTGCTAAATCACAACACACACACCACAGCCATGTACCATCATCATCATAACCAAAACTGTAAACATACTCTAAGCTTACAAAAAACTCCAAGTAAAAAAAACTAACGCCACGGCTATCCAGCCGAAAAGCAATCACATTGCTCTCACACAAAACTTAGTACGCATGTTCACCCAGTGGACAGCCCGTGTACACCACCCCTGCGGTTACACGCTACGGTCTCCATAGACCACGACCTCCGCCAGAGACTACTGGTACGGTCGAACACATTACGGCCGTTAGCTTAATTTACTCAACCAATCAATCAATTTACCAATTGTTAAAATAAATCACAATTTACAACAATAAATGTGAATCGCGCACTAACTCTTAACAAAATAACAATCTCTCTATAGGTAAATCACCTCAAAATACGTCTTACTCGCACGGAGGACGATGAACGAATGGGCGAGGCACCGGTACTCGGCTGCTTATATAGCAACTTATCGTCCTACCCTCCTCCTAACTTATCAAATATCTAATAATATATAAAATCTATGGGAAATCTTTGGGTCTAGTCAACCGTTTTGAAAACATATGCAAATGTTTTCAATCATATAACTTAATTTAATTTAGTTGGTAAATACGTGATAAACATGACCACTTGACAGAAGATGACACACAGATTATAGACACATTCGTCGTTGATATTGCTCAGAAGACAGACGTGTTGTTGATTTTATTTTTACTTAGTAAAACAGTTTGTGAACTTTAGTGATGCAATTGTGAACGTTGTACTCTCAATTATAAGTGCCGTAGTACTGTGTACACCAACCACAAACATATTTATAACTGAGTGCAGTGTGTGACACTACCCCGCTAGGAGTAAAAGGAACAGACTTTATCTTTCATCCTTGTCGTAACGACGATTAGCAACAGCGCCAAGTTCGGAAAACATCGTGGATACTCGTAACATCTGTGTATCCGTATCGGCGAAGAAATTTTTTTCAACTCACCCTCAATCATCAATAATATATTTATACGAGAAACCGCTTTTTCGTGTTTATCATCATGGATAGAAGATTTAGTAAATGCACTGAATGTAAAACTCCGATTCCCGCGGCAGATAAGGTTACCTGCTCAAGGAAGCCCTGCGGTAATCACTATCATCAACTCTGCGCTAACATAACAGGTGACATCACTGCGAGTAGCCTTAAGGCGTGGGTGTCTTAAATGCAATAAAGGGCAATCGCAAAGTCATGACTCGCCGGCTACAACTGTTGTTACTGATATAACAGATTGTGGTCTAGCTCATGTTGTGACTGCAATAAAAGCAAGGACGTCACCAGACGCGCAACCCCCGCGCAGTCCCTCTGCAGGGTCAACTGAAGTACTTGATGCTATTCGTAAAGAACTACCTATCATAATTCGTGATATGTTAACGTCCGAGTTCCAAAAAATTCAGTCACAAATAGCTGAACTCGAAAAGTCGGTTAAGTTTGTTGGTTCTCGATATGACGACGTCATGAAACACAACATCCAGTAACACACAATTAAAAGCAATAAAAGAGGAAAACGAAGAGCTTCGTAACAACCTCCGCAATGTCGAGACAAGACTACATCGACTTGAGATTGAACAGATCAGACAGGACCAATGGGTTCGCTTACAAAATATTGAGATCTCCGGGTTACCCGAAAATAAGGATGAATCAACTGTGGACCTAGTGTTGAAGATTGCGGAACATGTCGGTGTGCCTATAAAAAGTGAAGACGTAGAATTCGCTCACCGCGTCCAAACACAGCAAAACAATAACTCTAACCTCCCGAAGAATATAGTGGCTAGGCTCAAGTAACGTCACACACCAAAGACGCAATAGTAGCCGCAGCGCGGAAGTTCCGAGGTATCAATCTACATGACTTAGGTCTTCAGACAACACCTGCTCCTAAGTCTAAGATATATGTAAATTAACATCTCACAAAATACAATAAGAATCTTCTAAAACAATGCAAGCTCAAAGCTAGTGAATTGAATTATAAATACATTTGGACAAAAAACTGTCGAATCTATTTAAGGAGGGAAGACGGGTCAAAGCACATTCCTGTGTTATCAGAGGAAGACCTAAAAAACGTTGTATAGTTATTATGCTGTCGCCTATTTTTTATTTTTATTTTTCAAACATTAACTTAGATATGCTGGATATCATTTTGCATTTCTATTATAACCCCTATCCAAACATCATCTATTTAATTAAGTATAAAAATAACATACCACACTGCACACAACTAGTTAACTCATTCATTATAACACACACTCACATATTTCGTACATTATACACTGCCTTCATTCAACGTGTACCTGTATGCATACGTCTTATTAGTATAGGTATACATCACAATCACTATGTTATCTAATGAATCATCACGGTAAACACCTATTCATTATCGATGGCCAAGCGTAATATTAACTATTTACAATTCTTTTATCAAAATGTGCGGGGCTTACGCACTAAAACTAATATTTTTTATGAGAACATTTTATCATCAGAAAGCGACATTTTAATGTTTACTGAGACATGGCTACATGATGGCATCTCGGACTCAGAGCTGTGTAATGACGTTTATGATTTATTTAGACGTGATCGCGGCTCGTTGGGCGGTGGGGTTATGATTGCCTGTGCTTCGCGGCTACAAGCGCGCGCGCGCACCGAGTGGGACCGTCCTGATCTCGAATGCATCTGGATAACTGTTCCAGCTCGAGTGCTTGGCGTGAGTCGCAATTTGCTCGTCGCAACTGTTTACCTGCCACCAGACCGCGCGCTCCCGGTACGTATTGATTTGCTATCGCAGATAATCACTGAGGTTATCGACCAGAACCCAAATGATTATTTACTTATATCGGGCGATTTTAACTTGCCGAGTGTTGAATGGACAAGTTGACACCCAGTGCTGCTAAAGAGGGGTGCTGTTGAGATACAGAACTCCGCATCTCACCTTATTAACACAACGCGGTGTTGCGGTTTGAATCAATATAACTTTTTAACTAATTCTCATAATCATACACTTGACTTAATATTTGCAAATTTTTCTAACACCACTATGAGATCAAGAAGCTGTCCTTTAGTACCCGAAGACACGTTTCACCCTGCAATTGTAGTTCAAGCTGTAGATATTTTAATTCCTCCTTTGAAATTGAAGTCATTTCAAAAGCATCTTTTTGGCAGGGGTAATTATGAACGTATTAATAGCGAGTTGCTTGAGTATGATTGGGGATTAGTTTGTGATAGTGGCTCTGGACTTGACCGCGTGATAGAAATATTCTTCTCTGTGATTAACTCGGTTATTGATAAATATGTTCCAAAAAGTACAGTCGGCGGTGCTTACAGTTACCCTGTCTGGTACAGTCGGGCATTGATAAATGTAATTAAGGAAAAGTCTAAGGCTCACCGCTTATGGAAGAAATACTCGAATCCCCATGATTACGCGACTTTTGCGCTTTTAAGAGATCGACAAAAAAAGATGCAAAAGGAGTGTCATAAAAGTTTTATAAATAGATCACAGGAGAACATAAAAAACTCACCCAAACAATTCTGGGCATATGTTAAAGCTAGGAAAAAGAATAAAAATAGGTATCCGAAATACATGACATATGATACGAACCTATTAACAAGTGAGACCGAAATATGTAATGCTTTTAATGATTATTTTTACAAAAATTTCAGCTGTAAGCGTGGGACCTATACCTCCTTCTCGCCTGATAATGAAACATCTGGTGACACATTACATAATCTAACTATTGACAGCGCGAGTATTCTGAAACTGTTGCAGAACTTGGATACCTTAAAGGGTTCGGGAAGTGACTGCATACCACCTCTTTTCTTCGTTAAATGCGCTCAATCCCTATTCTTACCAATCACATATATTTTCAACAGGTGTTTCAGTGAGGGATACTGTTCATCTGTATGGAAAACGGCCCATATTGTGCCCGTATATAAAAAAGGTTGCAAAACACATATAGAAAACTATCGTCCCATTTCAATATTAAATGTTTTAGGAAAAATTATGGAAAAAATTGTTCATAACTATATTTATCCAACGTTATCAAAATCAATTCCACAAGAACAACACGGGTTTATCAAAGGTCGGTCTACTAACACTAATTTAGCTGTATTTATTGTAAATGTTGCTCGAGATATAGATGGTGGTGGACAGGTTGACGTGATCTACACGGATTTTGAGAAAGCTTTTGACCGCGTGGATCACATCATCCTTCTGCGTAAGCTACAAGAGCTTGGAATTCATGGTAACTTGCTCAGGTGGTTTGAGTCATACCTTAAAAATCGATCTCAAATTGTTACATTGGGTGGAGTAAGGTCTGACTGCGTAAAAGTGCCATCTGGTGTGCCCCAGGGCTCAATTTTAGCTCCATTGCTTTATTCTGCGTACCTATACGATATAGGCGCACGTGTGCTTAACGCAAGGTTTCTGATGTATGCTGACGACACCAAGATTTTTATGACTATTAAAAATAAAGATGATTGTGACAAGCTACAAGAAGATTTGAATAGACTAACATACTATTATAATACCAATAGAATAAATGTAAATGTTAACAAATGCCAGACTGTAACATTTACTAGGAAGCGAAATACGATTCAATACACTTATAATATTAGTGGTGGCAGTATTGTACGGTGTAATGTTATCAGGGATCTTGGTGTCGTCCTTGACTCAAAACTTCTGTTTTCGGAACATGTGTCCTATATCGTTGGTAAGGCATACAAAATTCTTGGATTCATTATGTGAATATGTAAAGTGTTTACCGATACAGATTGTATCGAAATCCTATACTTTGCGTATATACGCAGTACATTAGAATACTGTAGCAGCATATGGAATGCACACTACCTAGTATACATACAGCAGATAGAATCCATACAATCTAAGTTCATTAAATATCTTAACTATCGCACTGGTTTTAGACAAAAAGATTACCTTCTGTCATGCAAACATCATAACATACTTTCATTGCAGGACAGGCGATCGATTTTGGACATGGTAGGTATTTCTAAATAACGTTTGTAATGGGAACATAGATTGCGTTGCTCTAAGTAACTTAGTTCTTAGACTGAGCACTCCGTCTCGACGGACTAGGCACACACAGTTTTTCAGTGTACCACAAAATAGTACAAACTACGCGCAGAACTTGGTCATTGGTAGGATTTTAAGAAATTACAACAAAAAATTCTCTCATCTTGATGTATTTTACTACACAAAAGGTATGTTCAGGAAGCTACTTGTATCCTCTGTACTTGACGAACTGACTAATAATTACAAATAGAAACAAATTAACAGAAGGCATATATAGGTAGTCACTGTACACACACACACACACACACACACACACACACACACAAATTCATTCAATACTTCTCATGTACACTCCTTTAACATTTATACCTACAACTATAAAACTCGCAACGCTATGCAAAGATGATACTAGCATATAAAGCAATCTGTTCTGTAGCAATTATATGTAAAGTTATAAAATTGTAAATCCGTAATTGGCTGTAAGGTTGATTTTAAGTACCTATGTTAAGCAAATGTTGAGAGCTGTGGATTTTGTGATAACAATAAATAAATAAATTATTGCACGTAGCAAAGGACGTCTTGATTTAATTTGTATATGTACCGTGAATCTGCAGTGAAGGTGGAGAAAAGGATTACCAAGTAGTTCCCAAAGTCATTTGCAACACGTTGCATGACATCCTGGAGACACATGTAGTACTCAGCCATCAGTTTGATTTGATCATAATAGAATAAGGTTTTCTGTCAGCGGCAATGTAATGTTTGGCCTCGCAGATGCAGCGTGAGGGTGCGTCAGACTCATACCGAATAAAACCCACCATGTTCCTTCTTAAGCCCTTTGCGTACTTGTGCCCCGATAACTCTTTCGAACAATCTCGCAGCCCCTGCAGGCTTTGGCCCTGGTGGGCCCCACTGGGGTTTGTTGACTCTCTTCCAGCCTGCTGTCTGCCCCGAGTGTGGAGTCGTCTCTCGACACCCGGCTGCCGAGGTGCCTTCCACGTTATGATGAGAAGTGCGAATTTTCAGTCAGTCCGCTGCCTCCTAATCCAGCATGATTGATGCGCAGAAGGAGGCAACGGCGGACAGCACATTTAGCGAAAACATGTTTGATGACAATTCTGACTTTGTAACTGAATTATATCGAACGTGATTATCTAAAAGGCGTTTTTTAGACTCAGCTCGGGTCTGACAGATCAGAATTTGAAAGAAAGTATAAATATGTCACTGGTATGTGACGCGTAACTTGTACGTTTTCAGAGGTGAAAAAGCTTTTTACATGCGTATGGTGTTATCTCGAGAAGCTCCCATTTCTTTGATCTGCACTTTGTTTCTGGGCTTGTTTCTCAAGCTACAGGAGCCTTACCTTACGCTTAGCAGCCCTTGCGAGAGATCGATGTTACTCCTTTCTTCTACGATCCTTAGGCGTTGCATGTTTTACACCACACTAAAATTTATTTGACTTCTACTCAATAGTACTCTTACAAAGTTAAAGATGCTTTCAGGTTACCATATTGTTCGAAAGAGTAATCGCGGCCCTGATACATAAAGGCTTAAGAAGGAATACGATGGGCTTAAGTCAATTTGAGTCTGACACTTTCTCATGCTGCTGGCCCTCAGCGCGAGGGATCATTTTATGATTTCTCATAAAAAAAGCCACCACATTATTGAATGATAAGCTAAAGTAACAAAACCCCAAGTCAATTTGCTTATGAAAAAATGGGCAACTCCATCTATGACTTTACATGATAGTTAAATTTTCCGCGAATGTAATCATTTTTGACGTTAATATTCGAAAAACTGTTTAGATGGCTCGGTTTTAAATTGGGGTAAGTACTATCAATTTTACTTGCATCACGATAACAATTATAGCGGGATATTGATGTGACATGGCAAACTGACAAACAAAATTAAAAAACTATAAAAAAAATTAACCCTCTGTTATAATATGGTGAATTACAGAAAATACACAACTCCATCTGTGAATATAAATGGTAATTAATATATGTTATTCTTATTTACCACCTCGCTGCTTTGTCAAATTTGATGTACTTTATATACCATAGTAGAGCTACGTTAACTTGGGCTAAACGATTTCGTAAAATTTTATTTTTCTCCCGAGTTACTTATAAAAACAAGATTTTGTGTTTAAAGATCGATAATAGGCCGGTCAACTAATATAAGTACAACATTCAATTATGTGTTATTATTGTATGTAACCACCGACATCTAGGCCGATGCCTCTAAACAGTTTTCTTGTTGTTTTTAGTGTTTTTAGAATTTCTGTTTTTTCTGTAAAAAATCTTTATTTTTAACTGCTTTTGTGTCGTCACTACGAATATTACAAGCCCAAACACGACGTAACTAAAACATACCGTTGAGGAGTTCCCTCGACTTTCACACGTGTCCACCAGCAGGTCAGCTCTAAACCTTCACTGTTTGATAGTATCATCAGACATAGTTTTAGACAAGTTTTACCCTATGCATGCCTACAATTTCTGAGAGTTGCCCTCGATTTCTCAGGATTTCCATCATCAGATCCTGACCTGATGACATAAAGTAAATAACCACTAGAGAGCGCACTCGTTTATTTCTTCTAAGAACACGACTCACCACTGCGACCCGGGGGACGCGACATAATTCGCGGCTACTATTGGTCAGTTCAAGGTCGAGTTGCACGAGTACGCCCAGCAAGGGATGACTCTCGTTCAATTAAAAGATATCGATAAAATGTATTTCATCGTAGTAATAAATACTTGTCGGAGACTGTCAATAGTACGGACACTAAACGTCACGCAAGCGCGCCCTCTGGTGGCGTTTCCGGTGAAACAACATTTTGGCGCGCTTGGCAGAGTCGTGGTGGTCGGCGTGGCGTCCGCGGAGTTCAGTCTTCGTTGAGTCGTCGTGTTGCACACATCTCGAAACTGCCCTACGTCACGTCTAGTGTACCTAGCGTGTTATTGCCTAGTGTTGTAGTACTGTTGTAGATCTATATTGTAAAGTGTGTAAAGTGTCTTTTGAAATTAAAGTGTAAAGGTTCTTCTAACCTAACAGACAGACATGTGTTGCTGGGGAGTTTGTTCCGCCACTTCTTCTTCCCAGCCAAAACACATAGGAAGTGGCGAAGGGCGGGCGTTTTGGGGGCTGTCTTTTGTTCTGACTAATTTGAATAAACGTTTTAGTTTTTAGTTTGTTTGAGTTTTGAGTTCTTTTTGAGTTATCTCTTTGCTTGATTACCCTAACTGATGTCGGACGATAGTGCCATCCTGATGACGCCTCCGACATCAGAAGTGGGATGCAATCCGAATGCCCACATGTGTTAAGGATTGCCATGCCATTGTTCAAAAAGTGAAAAAGTGATGTGCTCGTTCGGACTGATGTGTGGCGGCCAATGGTGGATTAGTTTCGAGAGAATTCGCCACGTGAAGACAAACTTTCTGGATTTCTGAGTGCACGATAGGCACATGCTGAATACTATGTTTTTCAATAGGCAGAAAACAAAATAAGGAGACATCAGAATTTTGATATGGAGGTTATAGTAGAAAATTGATTAAGAATTTCAGCGAAGGTAGAAGTATGGTTACCACGGTTATGGTAATGGTATCGGTTTCCTTTGTTACATGTCAAGTTAGTTATTGAGGGTCATCCTCCGAGCCTTTTTTCCCAAACTACGTTGGGGTCGGCTTCCAGTCTAACCGGATGTAGCTGAGTACCAGTGCTTTACAAGGAGCGACTGCCCTATCTGACCCCCTCAACCCAGTTACCCGGGCAACCCAATACCCCTTGTTTAGACTGGTGTCAGACTTACTGGCTTCTGACTACCCGTAACGACTGCCAAGGATGTTCAATGACAGCCGGGACCTACAGTTTAACGTGCCATCCGAAACACAGTCATTGGTGTCTAAGATATACTTAGAAAGTACATACAAACTTAGAAAAGTTGCATTGGTACTTGCTAGAAAATTAACCGAATTTGTCTTTTTTTTCATGTTTCAACAATGACGGTGGTTATCGTGCAATCTGGCGACAAAATTACTGCGGAGCATCCCAGTTGCGTGCCAGGTGCCCAACGTGTCATCGTGAGTTCGGATTGTTGGTGCTCGTGCATCTCCGTGGCTGGCTTCACGTTCGCGAAAGTCGCTGTACTGCGCTCTATAGCGATGTGCGCATCGTCACGCACGTTGAGTGGAAACCCGGTGAGACCGATCCATTTTTGCTTTATGTTGAGGTTATTTGCCTTACGGCATTTATAAACTTGAGAGGCAGTTTCAGTCTCGTTGTTTAGTGGGAGTGCTTATTAATTAGCGGAATCGTAGATAATCAGAATCAGAAACCGAGAACCTAGGTTTGATCCCAGAGTTGAAAATTATTAGTTACTATTTCAGTTTTTGCGTCATTTGATTGAATTGTGCATCAGACGATAGATTTTTGGTAAAGTGTTACGTTCACATACTCTGTAATTTCGTTGCGCTAAGTTGTACCAATGATGGATACCGGGGTGACTTGGAAAAGACCCGTTGGCCTGTCTGATGGCATCGGGGTGACCAAGAAGAGACCTGTGTAAAGTCTGCGGTACTGTTGTTTTTATTGTGTTAAGCTGTACCTATGATGGGTATCGGGGTGACCTGGAAGACACTCGTTGGCCTGTGTGACGGCATCGGGGTGACCAGGAAGAGACCCGTATACATCTGTGGTACAGTTGGTGTCATGTCGCTGTGGTTGTGGTCCCTAGGAGGCCAGGATGGGCTGAGAGCTCGGCTAAGGGACACGACGGTTATGTGAAGCCTAGTGAGTAGAAGGCGATGATGTGAATGACAACCGTTGCTGTAATGATTTAGTAATTTACAAGTTGAGTCTGATTAGCAATTCGATCTTTCTTTGATTTCGTGCTTAGCATTTCATGTATCTAGTTTCTTCTTTCTTTCTTCTTTGAGTAGTGATTGCTATTCTTTAAATCTGTAACATGTGTGTAGGTCTTGCTATCTTACGTAACGAGAAGGTTTGTTGTTGACCCATATGTTGTCAATATTTATCGGTTGCCTAAGCACTTTCTATTTCTAGCTCTACAGATATCATCTAAGGTGAACCGAGCCTGGAGAACAGGACGAGGTCTACTAGTCAAGCGGCGGGCGAGGTGCGCTGCAGTTGCTGTTTGGAGCGTCATCCTCCCCCGGATTTGTCGTGGAGGCCGTATGAGTTGCGGCAGGCCAGAACATCGCGACTTATCGCACAAGGTGAAAGCATTCTATTGCATTGAAAATGTTTAGATTGATCAGACAAAATTAGATCCGAAATTCAAAGGTCCATTTAGAGTAATCGAAGTTTTGGAAGGTGATCGTTACACATTAAAAGCTTTGAATTGTAAACGTACTTACAAATTTGCTCACGATAGATTAGGAAAATGCCAGAAGGTCATGTACAAGTCGAGATTGATGTAATGGATGATCGTGTTGATAATGATGATGATCAAGTTTAGAAGGTTTGAGTAAATTAAGCTAACGGCCGTAATGTGTTCGACCGTACCAGTAGTCTCTGGCGGAGGTCGTGGTCTATGGAGACCGTAGCGTGTAACCGCAGGGGTGGTGTACACGGGCTGTTCACTGGGTGGACATGCGTACTAAGTTTTGTGTGAGAGCAATGTGATTGCTTTTCGGCTGGATAGCCGTGGCGTTAGTTTTTTTTACTTGGAGTTTTTTGTAAGCTTAGAGTATGTTTACAGTTTTGGTTATGATGACGATGGTACATGGCTGTGGTATGTGTGTGTTGTGATTTAGCAGTTAAAACATTACGAAGTGTAGAGCGTAGAGTATTTTTACTTTCCCCGTTGTGTAGTTTAATTGGAATGAGACAAGTTACTGTTGTGGTCAGGAGTGGTCGAGGCTGTACTGTGCATACTGTGCTGTGTTTGTGTTGTTGCAGATTAAACGACCACGAGGACGTGGTCTACGCAGGATGGCCGTGTCGGAGACTGTCAATAGTACGGACACTAAACGTCACGCAAGCGCGCCCTCTGGTGGCGTTTCCGGCTTGATTACCCTAACTGATGTCGGACGATAGTGCCATCCTGATGACGACATCCTGATGATGACGACAGACGCCCCTAGTCTGTCGTCCGCAGGCCGCGCCCTATGGTGGCCGGAGATCAGCCACCCTGCGACGCCCCCTACGTCTGCTGCGGGTGGGGAGAGAGGTAGCAGATTCTCTCACCCTTTCCGCCGCCTCCTTTAAAACCATCACCTCCTCGCAAAAGGAGGCGACGGCATTCCACTCTTCTTCGCTGCTGACCATGCAAGACACGACGGTCGGCAGCGAAAGATTTCCCGCAGCATCCAGTACCGCAGTTAAATCACGGCGCTGCGTTGCCCATGCTGGGCACTCCGCCAACGTATGCAACGCCGAATCTTCGTTGCCGGTGCCACAATGGTGGCATTCGGGCGTGGGCTCGCGGCCTATGCGACACAGGAACTTTCCGAAACAACCATGTCCGGTGAGAACCTGTGTCAGCCGGAAGCTGAGGGCGCCGTGGCTTCTCTCTAGCCACTCCTTCATTACGGGCCTAATCGCCGCGATAACGGCGTGCCCTGCCGTGGGTCGTGCAAGCCTCTGCTCCCACTCCGCCATTAACACTTGGCGGAGCTCAGCCCTATGCGCCTCAACTTGTCGAGGTGCGAGACGCTCGCCCCGCCCCACCGCTTCCTCGCGCCATGTATAGAGTGACGCGAGGACTCTTCCGTCCATGTCCCACGGCGGAGATCCGGCTAGGAGACATGCCGCTTCGAACAAGATCGTTCGGTAACCCCTTATGACCCTGATGGCCATCGCTCGCTGTGGTCTTCGTAGCGCTGCGCGGTTGCGGGCCGCCAGGGTGTTCGCCCTGACTGGCGCGGCGTACAGCGCCATCGCCCTCACGACCCCCATATAGAGCCTCCGGCAGGAGTTGTTGGGCCCCCTGAGATTGGGTACCAAGCGCGAGAGCGCTGAAGCCGCGGCCATCAAACGAGGGGTTAGCCGCTGAAAGTGCGGCCCGAAGTCCCATCGACTGTCGAGAACGAGTCCGAGGTATTTCATTGTCGACTCGACAGCGATGGTGACCCCTCCTACCACTATGCTGGACCCCGGAGGTGGCTTCTTCCTCGGCCCATGGAAACAAAGGGCCTCAGACTTGTGCAGGGCCACCTCGAGGCCAAGACGTCGGATTCTGCCCACAACCTGTGAGACACTGGCTGTCGCCCGAATGGCCGCCTGCCGGTACGTCTTCCCACGTGCTGTTACTAGCGTGTCGTCAGCGTAGCATATCACGCTGACGCCGTGGAGAAGCGCACCGCGCAGGACCCAGTCGTATCCAATGTTCCACAGGAGAGGGCCAAGAACCGACCCCTGAGGAACACCGCACGTCATCTCTCGACGACCCCATCCTTCTCGACCCGGGTATACGACAGCTCTTTCCGACAAGTAATCCCCGACTATGCGGCGGAGGTACGCTGGCACTCCATGGTAACGGAGCGCCTCCTTGATGGTATTCCAGGGCAAGGTGTTGAATGCATTGGCGATGTCGAGCGACACCGCCAAGACCACCTCGCCCCGGGCGACAGCTTCCTCCGCCAGGACCCTTACGCGCATGATCGCGTCCACTGTTGAACGCCCCTTTCGGAAACCATATTGGTTGTCCGCCAGATCTGGCCCTTCGCTAGACATATACTGAACAAGGCGGTCGGCGATGATTCTCTCGAAGATCTTGCCCACTTCGTTCAGCAACACAATTGGCCTATAGGCAGATGGTGAATCTGCGGGGCGTCCGTCCTTCCTGAGCAGGATCAGCTTTCCGGTCTTCCACCGGTACGGAAATTGACTCTGCTCCAGACATGCGCTCAGGAGTCCTGCTAGTCGGGGCCCGAGAACCTCAAAGGCCAGAGCCCATGCTCGGCCTGGAATGCCATCGGGTCCTGGAGCAGTGTTTTTCATGCGAGCGATCGCCGCTTTTAGCTCTACTCGGGTCACATGAGGCACATCGTCGTCGTCGACCTCGGCGTTGGGCACGCTCGAAGGCGGAACTATGGCAGGTGGATTGTGCTCCGGCCTCAGGGGGAAAAGCGCGCTGACTACATCTGCAAGAAGTTGGGGCTGCATACTCTGGGATAGTGGGGGAGCCCACTGGCGCAGCTTGCCCCTTACCATCCGGTAGGGCCGACCCCACGGGTCGCGGTCAAGAGTCGCCAGCAGTTCCCTTTGAGCCTCTGCTTTAGCCTTCACGATGGCCAGCTGAAGAGCACTCTTTGCCTCCCTGTACGCCTCGTAAAGTTCCGCCTCTTCGGCCGACGCTGTAAAGGGCCGACGGCGTCTTCTTCGGCACCTGGCATACTGGCGTCGCACTTCCACGCATGAGATGCGCAGCTGCGCGATCTCCTGCGACCACCAGTGTACCTGGCGCCTGGGTGGTATTGGCTGGACTCGGGGCATGGCACTGTCGCAGATTTGCGACATGCTCTCCTGAAGCCATTCCGCTTCCTCTTCGATGTTGGCAGGTCTGTTCGGATGATCCAACCAGGACTGCACGATAGCAGCTTCCACGAAAGCCTCCCTGTCCAGCCGTTTAAGTGCCCAGCGCGGGCGGCTGGACAGGATACCATTCTATTACATCCCTTGTCCACTTGTCTTTATTTGTTCTAATGATATGTCCAGTCCAACTCCATTTTAGTTTCTTTATTTTTTGTATGACATCATTTATTTTGGATTTTTTTCCTGATTTTTGTAAGGTTCCACCTATCTTTTAGTTTGATATTTAACATGCTTCTCTCCATACTGTGTTGACAAACGCTTAGTTTTTTGTTATTTTTAGTTGTAGCTGGCCATGTTTGGCATCCATATGTGAGACAGGGAAGAATAGTTGAGTTAAATAATTTACTTTTCATCCCACCATCTCGGAAAGAGTAGTTTTACCCTTTGATATCGGAGCGCAAAACGTTTTTATCCTCTAGAGAGGCAAAGTGATTTGAATTTAGAACATCGTGTGCAGTACTCCATTTATGACAATCTTGATAAGACTTTTCAAACAAATACATATTAAACAAATAAAATACTGCTTAAAATAATTATTCAATTAATTAAGTCATTTTTATTATTGTTTTTACATATATGTTTAACCTCGTTTCATTTTTAAACTGAGTTTTCAAATAAATGAACTTTAATAGGTACTTCTTTTATTATTGAAACACTCGCTACGCTCCACAGACAGGTATTTGACCCTAAAAGTCGGGCAAAATGCGTTTTTTTTGTTTTAGTTGGACGCCATTTTTTATTATTCCTCGACATACAGTAGTATCCCCTCCTACCAAAAGCGTGAACCCCACGCGCTAGAACCTTTCCCCCGCTCCATGCGCTCAGTCGGAAATTACCGTTCGCTTTACGTGGTCGTGCAATTTTCGATACGCTGATATTTCATTGTTTTCAAATATTAAATTTATGGTGAAAAAGACAACTTCTTGTGAATTTCTACTATGGATCTTACACAACCAGGTATGTTCTTATTATTTTATTTAGATTTGTTATGGAACGACGAAGTTTTTGTATCTTTAACTCCATTAGTAAATAATTCTTAAAAAGTCCTATAAAATACGCATTTAAAAAAATCTTAAGTCGTTTTAAAGTATTTCTGAGCATTTCTAAGTAAAAATGTATATGGATTGTTTTAGAATAGACTTTATAGTATTCTAAAACATGTAAAACGGTCACCCCAACGCACCCCTCTATTTTTGGCAATTTTTTTTGTTGCATGGACTCAAATAACTACTTGTTGTTATTTTTATGAAAATTTGTTTATTTTATTTTCAGGCTCTTCTGGGATGAGGGTGTTAACTAGAAACGATTTACTAACTATCATGGAACGCTCTAATTTTTTTATTTTTTTTATTTTATTTATTCCTTTAATTCAGGCAACTAAGGCCCATAGCACATACAATACATAAACAATAATTAACATTACAATAATAATAAACTAATACATACAAAAGTAAAAAACAATTAAAACTAAGTGTTGACACGAGTAGGCGGTGTCGTGTTGCACTGCGCGGTGTCACGTAGTCTCCCGCGGAATCGCCGGAAAACGACACCTTTCGGCCAAAACTGTTCTTGGAACATGTCGAGATGCTGAGTCGGCACACGCACCACAAACGATTTAAAATTCGTGTTGTGTCTCGGCTCTAACTTCTCGACTCTCAATGTCCAGTTGGTCTTCACACGTATATACTCCACGATCTCCTCGACCTTCGTGGAGTGATGCAGACGCGAAACATACAGCTGCGTCGTAGGTATTGCGGGACGCAACAGCATGTTCGGACCCGTCAATGCAGTTCCGCATCGGTTTCGACTAGATGGCTTCTTCTTTTTCCTCTCCACCTTGATGAAACCATCTGCATCAGCGGTCCCTTTGCCAGGTTCAACATGAACCGAGCCTTGGGTTACTTCGGGGAGACTCTGGGCTCCCACAGTAGCCTTGGTTAGCCGTTGAACGGGATCTTTCTTTACGGCAGCCGAGTAAACACGTTTAGGCTTCGACGTGCTTGCATTTATCGGCGTCCCGACGGCAGGAGACGCGGAGGGGGCGGGGCACAGTTTAGCATCGCTAGCAGTGGCGACCGGCGACGAGTGCAATTTTGCTGACGCGGCGCTCAGCGGCGATGCGTTGGCCTGTCCGTGGCGTGTGTCTAATGCTTCCACTTTCAATGATAAGTTGGAATTTATGGAGTTGGAACTTCTCCGTCAATACTCTGAAGATGATCCAAACATTGCCGATGCAAAGCACAAGTTGTCAATTATACGTCACCAATTCAAGCAAAAATGGTCAGCTGCCCGCAATACCCAAGCTAGATTCCTAGAAGCGAACAAAGAATGGCTCAAGGGCACCATATCGCTACCAAAAGCAGGTACCTATTTACGTTAACAATTCTTTTGTTTTCAACATAATTATATTTCATGGAATTTTATCAGTGACTAAAGGTTTATCTTTTGTTATAGGATTAAGTCCAGGTAGACCACAAAAGTCATTTTCAGACTTATGTGAAAGGAATAAAAGGCGAAAAACTGAAAATCTTCGAACATCTGACTTAGATGTGCTGGCATATGCAACACAAATGAAATTGCGAGAAACTGGCGAAGTCGAAGCATCAAAAATCGTAAAGGTCCTTACCAGAAGCCCCCGGAAAGCAAAAAAATATGCAGCAGCGGTAAAAGAACAAGCAGCTTAACAAGAAAAAGAAGTTTCAACGAAATTGGCACGTCTTCGTTCCTTGTTTATGTTTGTTGAAGCTGGGCTTACCCAGGCCCAATACGAAGTGGTCCGAGACACGAATCCAGGCTTTTACCCATGCTATTCGATTTTAAAGAAGTTGAAGAAAGAATGTTACCCCGAAATCCGCAGCGTAACTGAGACCTGTGCCGAAGTAAGAGTACAAAGCTTAGTGGATCACACCATCAAGCGATTATTATTGCATCTTGGTGAGGAGGTCTTGGAGCACCTGAGTGAATCTGAAAAGCAGTCCTTTCTGCTCATCAGCAAGTGGGGCTGTGACGGATCTCGGCAGGTTCAATACAAAATGAAATTTGAAAATGAGACTGATTCCGATGCCAACATTTTTCAAAGTTCTGTCGTACCACTCCAACTAGTGTATGGAACGGAAAGAAAAATTATATGGCAAAACCCAACTCCGTCATCACCACGATATTGCAGACCAATACGCATACGATTTGTGAAAGAAAATACTGACGTGACTAATGAGGAAATCGAGTACGTAGAAAATCAAATAAAAGAACTAAGCAAGACTAAGATTGATGATATATCCGTCAAACATAAAATAGTTTTCACCATGGTGGATGGCAAAGTATGTAACGCAGCAACCCATACCAAGTCAACCATGAGATGTTACATATGTGGCGCTACATCCTCTGATTTCAACGACCTTACAAAAGAAAGGCCCTGCAATACAGAAAACATGCGATTTGGTCTATCTTTGCTGCACGCTCGAATAAGATTTTTCGAGAGCATATTGCTTCTTCTTCTTCTTCTTCCGTCCCTGTTCCCGTTATCTGGGGTCGGGTCTCCTCACACTACGGCGCCAGGTTGGTCTATCCTGGGTTGTCATTTTTGGCAATTGGGCTTTCTTAAGGTCTCTTTCGATGTTTGACCACCAGGTCAATGGCGGGCGGCCTCTACCTCTCTTTTGTTCTGGCAAGTTTAGTGCGATTTTCACTATATGGTCTTCATCTCGTCTCATAATATGGCCATACCATCTAAGGCGATTTTCCGTCATTTTGTCCGTGATCGATGCAACTTTAAAGCTCCCCCTTATGTATTCGTTCCGAACTCTATCCATTCTGGTCACCCCACCTGCCCAGCGCAGCATCTTCATTTCATTTACATGTGCTGTCTGTTCATGAGTTTTCTTGACTGTCCAGCATTCGGAACCGTACAGTAAGGCGGGCCTGATGGCTGTTTTGTACACTTTACCCTTTGTTCTTATGGGCATACGAGTATCACACATAACTCCTGTTAGTGACCGCCATTTCTGCCACGCTACATTTACACGGTGTGCAACATCGGTCTCTACGTTGGCATCCGGCGTGATCATAGATCCTAAATATTTAAACTTGTTTACTGTGGGGATAGGTGTTGATCCAATACATATAGTTTCAGGAGTTGCATTTCCGCTAAAGGGGCATTTCATGTACTCCGTCTTACTTTTGCTCACTCGGAGTCCGTACTTCTCTAAAGAGTGTGTCCACGTATTTAACGTTTCTTGCAGGTCTTTTGCAGTGTTGGCCGCCAGCACTATATCGTCAGCATATAGTATAGTCCACGGTAAAGGCGATGGAATATGGTTGGTCAGATAGTCCATTACCAGATTAAACAAAAAAGGGCTCAAAGCGGATCCCTGATGGACCCCCACTTTGACCTCGAACGCGTTACTTAGTCCTGCTGGTGTTTTGACTCGTGTACTGATGTCACTGTACATATCTTTGATTATTGATGTGTATCTTTCCGGAACATTTTGCGCTCTTAGGGCCTGCCACACGAGTTTGCGAGGCACTCTGTCAAAGGCCTTTTCAAGGTCGATGAAGGCAAGATGAAGATCTGACTTGTTGATCCTGTGTTTTTCCATCAGAATTCTAACTGCCTGAATAGCATCAGTGGTTGATCTGGATGATGTGAAGCCAAACTGATTTTTTGATACATTTGCAATAGAGCAAAGGCGCTTATGTATGATCCGCTCCCAGATTTTTAGGGTGTGTGAAGTCAATTTTATACCTCTATAGTTTTCACATTGGGCTACATCCCCCTTGTTTTTGTAAAATGGCAGCAGGTAGCTTTGGCGCCACGACATAGGGATTTCCGTGGTGGCTAAGATAGTATTAAAGGGTTTAGTTAGCCAGACAACTGCCACGGGACCGAGTCGTTTCCACAGATCGGCTGATATTTCGTCTGGTCCAATAGCTTTTCGGTTTTTCATGCTAGCCAATGCACATTTCGCTTCATGCAAATCTATTTCTGGTATTGGACCGCAGACAGGTTCAAGGGGGGTAGGATCTTCGTGAGGGAATTCTTCATTTAATAGGTGCTCATAGTATTCTTGCCAGCGTTGCATAATTTGCGCATTATCCGTCAGTAATACTTGCTCCTTGCTCTTAATATATCTGTTCATTTTGATATCAATTGTGGCCCGATGTCTTTGCTTGGCAATTTTAAATATCTCTTCTTCCGTTTTAACTGACTCTAACTTATCATAAAAAGTCTGATTTGCATGCGCTCTTTCCTTCGCTATACAGGTTTTTGCATGTCTCTTAGCTTCTCTATATTTATCCTTATCATCATCCAATTGTGAACTTTGCCAAGCTTTGAATTGGGTTTTCTTGGAAAGTAAGGCCTGTTTTATTTCGTCATTCCACCACGTGGGATCTTTTCCAGAGCGAAAAGGCCCTTTAGAAACGCCCAATATTTCTGCAGCTTTCGTTCTACAAAAGTCTTCAAACTTGGACCACATAGTTTCAGCTTGAATGTGTTCATTATCTAAATCAGCCTCAAGATAGCTCTTAATATCGACTAGCAATATTTCACCCTTAGGACCATCCAGTTCCTTCCACTTTGTTTTCGGTGTTCTATCCACTATTGTCTTTAGGGCCCTTGGTAGGTCGTACACGGCTACCAGGATGCGGTGTTGGGATGTAAGAGATTCCCCAGGGATTACCTTGCAATCCTTGAACTTTTGTTTTACAGCTGCGGCCGCTGGTAGGCTGGTAGTCCGGCTGGCCGACAGGTAGGTAGGTAGGGGTCCAAATAAAGTACACAATTTGGTAGAAATTGAGACTTTATTTAAGCCAACTTCTGTTGCCCTAACCACGAATAGATCTCGAGGTAGAAGGTACACTGGGAACACTGGCCTGAACCGTGGTGTAGCTCCGACGACGGCCCAGCTCCTTGCCAGGTTGCACTGCCAAGTCTCCAGCAGGACCCAGGTAGTTCCAGACAGGATCAGGTCTGGTCTTTCACTCGCCGCCAGGTAGAAAGATTGCGTAGCGAGGCTTTAACGAAGAACGAAGAATATCCAACGTAGAAATTAAATCCCCAGCGGGATTTCCGATTAGAATTTGTCTAGCACAAATAAGTAGAAATTAGGCAGGTACGCAATACTTGAAGGTCAAGTAAAAAAAAACGTGTGACACAGCCGTCACGTCTGATGCAATTTGGTCGTCTGCCGCGTCTCCGGCCCGAATGCACTCGAGGCACCACCGTCGCGCGCGGCGAAACCAGTTCACCCGTTTAGAGATGCGTAGGCGCAATAGTTACGAGGACCTTTGTGTAAATAAATAATATTGGGTTCCGTATACGAATTATGTTAATTTTAATATATTATATTTTTTTTATTTTATTTATTTTAGTTTACTTTAGGCGTTTTATTAATTTTAGAATAATTCTATTGTAAATATTTCTATTTTATTTAATTTCTAACCTATTCTTAAAGCTAGGAAAGTACAACGTTACAGTACCCCGCCGCAAAGTGAAGGATTTTTCGTACTTAGAATAGAAAAATCCGCTATCACCACTAACTGCAAACTTACTAATACGTTCAGGCTAACATTCATACTTCACGCTCACATAAACAAATCACACCGTCTGCAAGTCTTTTAGTTTATGACTGGAGACCCTAACAAACAGAGTCACAATTATATAATATCAATTGTTCTCGTTAGTAAGTTTGTATGTAAAAAATTAATACAATATTTAATACATAAGTTAAGTAGATAAGATGTTACTATTAAGACTAGGTTAGATATATTAGCTTATTATAATTATTATGTTTTAATTTGTATATATTTATTATGTTTTATAATTTGTTATTTTGATATCTTTGATATGCCAGGAACCTAGTAATTTTCCAGACATATCAGCTAACTCGTAGACAAGAGGAGACTTTTTACCAATTATTTTACATTTTATAAATTTCGGTGCTAACTTTTTATTAAAATATTTATCTTTGTCACTAAGGTAAAACGTCTTTCTCCACACTACATCACCAACATTAAATTCAGCCGGTTTTCGGCGTAAATTATAATGTTGACAATTACGACTGTGAGCTTGTAGAAGTAGTGACTGAACTTTATTAAAGATAGAAGATAGGACGCCACTCCTATCTTCGCCCGGCTAGCTCAGTCGGTAGAGCATGAGACTCTTAATCTCAGGGTCGTGGGTTCGTGCCCCACGTTGGGCGCCACTGCGGCCGCTGGTAGGCTGGTAGTCCGGCTGGCCGACAGGTAGGTAGGTAGGGGTCCAAATAAAGTACACAATTTGGTAGAAATTGAGACTTTATTTAAGCCAACTTCTGTTGCCCTAACCACGAATAGATCTCGAGGTAGAAGGTACACTGGGAACACTGGCCTGAACCGTGGTGTAGCTCCGACGACGGCCCAGCTCCTTGCCAGGTTGCACTGCCAAGTCTCCAGCAGGACCCAGGTAGTTCCAGACAGGATCAGGTCTGGTCTTTCACTCGCCGCCAGGTAGAAAGATTGCGTAGCGAGGCTTTAAGAGCGTGTACGTCAACCGCGCGCCATTTGGCCTAAAATGGTACTTTTCAAACCACTGTTTCTCAGTAACTACTTATCCTATAACTATGTTATTTTTTAATAACGCAAGGTAATTTCACTGTCTATATAGTTAATTGAACATAAATTTCAATTTGTGTAGTTTAAATACTTAAAACCCCTATAACGTAACAGATGTTTTATAAAATTCCCGTTCAGCGTCTATTTCGAAGCTTAAATTCATGTGAAAACAGTGGCAAATCTAATCATATTTATTTTTTTACTCATAGACGAAATCCCCATGCCTATAGTTAGTTGAAAACATTTTTTGATTTAGGTCTCTATCTTTCAGAAAAAAATATTTTAACAATGTAAAAAATTGTGAATTTCAAATGCTTTTTTTACCTATCTATCTTACTTAATTTAATATAACAATTATTTACTATAGTAATATAACTCTTTCTTTAATACATAAACTTTATATTATAATTTAATCTCTCCTTTTTATTTTTTTATAAATTATTTAAAAACTACTATAAAACGCTGCACGCGAGTCAACTCAAGCCAGACCGCCGCAAGGCTTCACAGAGAGAGGACGTGTCGCTCCGTCACATCACGTAGGGTGAATAACCTCTGCCGTGGATACCGAGAATAGAGTACATTTCAAGCGCGACCAACAAATCTTGATACATTACTATTTTATTTAAAGCTCAATTTTGAAGCATATTTTTTTTATCGATTGAGTTGAAATTTTGTTTGAATGTTCAGTTTTAATGACAATGTATGATTCTATATCCAATATGGCGGTATACCCAAGATGGAGAAAAAAATGTTTTTAATGAATTCCTACGATATGGGTATCAAATGAAAGGGCTTGCTATGAATAACTCGAAAAAAATGTGTCGCGAGTCTAAATCCAATATGGCGGACTCCTTAGGCTAGAAATCACTTATTGCAGATGTCTGTTACCAATCGAGCTATAATTTTTTTTTTTTCATTTTGGATGTACCCAAATTTTGACTTTTGATCTCGAATAACTTTTGAAGCATATAGGATAAATAACTTAAAACTTTATTTGCAATGGTAAACCCAAGCTCTTCACCAAAATTTGGCTTTCCGGCAATTGTTGATATTTGACCACAATTTTTCGGTCTGGATGGACTGGACCATTCATATAAACAATCAATTTTTCAAATCGGTCCAGGCGTCTTTGAGAAATCGAGAACAATCAAATTGAGAACAATCACAAAACAATCTAATTGAAACCTCCTCCTTTATTTTTTTGAAATCGGTTAAAATACAGAAACTCTTAACATTGTCATTAATCATCAGTCGACTATTTAGTACTGTTGAAAATTGTATGTAATATACAGAAAGTCCTCAAAACCAAGGTTTTCATAGGTGCCCGATTTTTTTGCAAAAGAGTGTAAGTATTAACGACTTATTTTCATGCTTTTATATTTTAGACATCCATAGACTTACACTATTTTCCCGCTATTAACTATTTACTAAATAATATATTTTTTGTTCTACCAATTTCACTCGAAAGGATCAAAATGGTTTGTGTGACTATACGTGAAGTATGATAGGCACGCACACAGCCGCGACGCTAGTCTGCGCGGTTTTTTGCGTTGAATTACCTAAAGTTGACATCGCGCGCCGAGCGTACACGCTCTTAACGAAGAACGAAGAATATCCAACGTAGAAATTAAATCCCCAGCGGGATTTCCGATTAGAATTTGTCTAGCACAAATAAGTAGAAATTAGGCAGGTACGCAATACTTGAAGGTCAAGTAAAAAAAAACGTGTGACACAGCCGTCACGTCTGATGCAATTTGGTCGTCTGCCGCGTCTCCGGCCCGAATGCACTCGAGGCACCACCGTCGCGCGCGGCGAAACCAGTTCACCCGTTTAGAGATGCGTAGGCGCAATAGTTACGAGGACCTTTGTGTAAATAAATAATATTGGGTTCCGTATACGAATTATGTTAATTTTAATATATTATATTTTTTTTATTTTATTTATTTTAGTTTACTTTAGGCGTTTTATTAATTTTAGAATAATTCTATTGTAAATATTTCTATTTTATTTAATTTCTAACCTATTCTTAAAGCTAGGAAAGTACAACGTTACACAGCAACATCAGACATTATGTAATCGATTTGAGAAGTTTTTCCGGCACATTTGTAAGTAATTAGGTGCTCAGGGTGTTTTTGAAAGTTAGTGTTTACTATAACTAGTGAGTGTCTTACAGCAAAATTCAAGATGTCCTCTCCTTGCTTGTTCAGCACACCAAACCCAAACCCACCGTGCACGTTGCTGCAAGTGCTGTTTGTTTTTCCGACATGTCCATTCAAATCGCCTCCTATGATCTTGTACTCAGTAGATGGTATGTCCTGCATCACTTCATCAAAATCGTCCCAAAATTCAGCTTTTTCTGTGTCCGTACATCCTGTTTGTGGAGCATACGCTGATATTACGTTGGTTATTTGCTGGTTGTCTAACGCGAGTTTAACGGATATTAAGCGATCGCTCTTCCGTGTAATTTTTATTATTCGGGACTTGAGACTGTGATCCAGGACCACGGCCACTCCGTTTCTTTTATTATCCACGCCGTGATATATGACCTGGTAGTCATTGCCTATGTCTTTTGATTTCGAGCCTTTCCATTTAGTTTCTTGAAGACAGCAGATGTTGATATGTCTTTTTAATAGAATTTTGCTTAGCTCTTGACTCCTACCCGTTAGAGACCCCAAGTTCCAAGTTGCAAGTCTTATACGATGTAGCTTCTGATGCGAATTTTTGTTCTTGTCCAAAATTTCGTCGCTTGAGGGGTACGCCCTAGCATTTATCGCATCATTCGCATTTACGTCGCTTATGGGGAACGCCCTAGCAGATTTGCCCTTAATTTTTCGTTGTACCTTCATAATTGTGAGGAGAAGATGTAGTGGCTATACTTTTTACGGCCGGCTGCCGCCTGACGCCAAGGCAGTAACTCCCCTGGAGAGCTTGGGCGCCGCCGTTGGGCCGAGACCTCATCCGCCGCCATCCCTTTCACATCATCCTGCCTGACGATGTGACGCCAGGGCAACCAGGGGCTCACATACGGTGAGACTGCTTGCCGCTGGGTATTTGCCTCTTCCGCCTGCTCCACCGTACTGGTGTCCCTCACCTCCGCTGTTGCAGCCGTTGAGGTCTTCACCCGTAACCCTGGGCAGGGGACTGCGATATACCCCGCAGTACTGGGTCCTCGACCGAACTCAGCCACTCATTCACCCCGGCCTACTGATGTGAAGAGTGCCCACCCCCGCGACAAGGACGCGCCGGACGAGAATTACCCAAGTGGGAGATAGAGAAGGTGCCTCTATATCCCCAAGGGCCGGGTTAATGGTCGTGTTTGGTGCCACAACCAAGGGCCTTTCGAGAGCATATTGCATGTAGCTTATAAATTGCCAGTCATGAAGTGGAGGGCTCGCCTGACTGCCGAAGAGAAGAAACTAGTGGAGACCCGAAAAAAAGCAATCCAAACCAAGTTTCGTAAACAACTAGGATTATTAGTAGATATACCAAAGGCTAATTTTGGAAACACGAATGATGGGAATACCAGCAGGCGATTTTTCGATGAATACGAGAAATCTGCAGAAATAACTGGGATTGACCAGAATTTAATCTACCGATTAAAAGTCATCCTAGACACCATGTGCTGCGGGATAAAAATTAACATCCAAAAATTTGAAATTTACTGCAAAGAAACTGCTGAATTGTACGTTTCTTTGTACAAGTTTCACCCAATGTCGCCGACATTACATAAAGTGCTGAGTCATGGGGCAGCCGTGATAAAGGAGGCGATTCTGCCAATCGGGCAACTGTCTGAAGAAGCTGCAGAAGCTCGCAATAAGCACATCCGAGCGTTTCGGCTAAACTACGCACGAAAATTTTCAAGAGTAGCCTGCAACACTGACGTTTTCAATAGGTTGCTCTTGACATCAGACCCCTTGCTGACGGGAATGAGGAATGCTAACATAAAAGAAAGAGCCCTCTTTCAGCGGATGTCATGAATCTTTTGGAGGAAAATGATATTTGCAATATTAGTATTGAAAATGACTCTGAAGATGATGAAAATTAGAAATAAAATTTGTTAAAAATAGTGTATGTCTTTTTTTTGATTTTATTATACCTCTAAATAGAACGAAATACTTTAATAATACTATAAAACGCAAAAAATATTTTTGTCCGACTTTTAGAGCCAAATACCTGTCTGTGCGCTCGTGTTTCAATTTTAGAATCCTGAGCGATAGCGAGAGAATCAAAAGAGCACAAGGTGAAAAATCTTTGCACTCGAGTGCCACACGTAACTTTTCATCCCACCTCATCGAAGAAATCACTAAATGCCAAAAAACAAAATGGCGCGCACATAATGAGTATCAAATTAAAAAGAAGTACCTATTAAAGTTCATTTATTTGAAAACTCAGTTTAAAAATGAAACGAGGTTAAAAATCTATTAAAAAACAAAAATAAAAATTACTTAATTACTGGATGGTCAGGCTGTCCTTCGACATAGGCCTCCCCTAATTGTTTCCAGGTGTCCCTGTCCCGAGCTAACTTTCTCCATCCCTTTGGTAGGTCATCTTCCCATCTTCTTATTTGACGGCCTTGTTGTCTTTTCCCATTTCTAGGATACCATTCTATTACATCCCTTGTCCACTTGTCTTTATTTGTTCTAATGATATGTCCAGTCCAACTCCATTTTAGTTTCTTTATTTTTTGTATGACATCATTTATTTTGGATTTTTTTCCTGATTTTTGTAAGGTTCCACCTATCTTTTAGTTTGATATTTAACATGCTTCTCTCCATACTGTGTTGACAAACGCTTAGTTTTTTGTTATTTTTAGTTGTAGCTGGCCATGTTTGGCATCCATATGTGAGACAGGGAAGAATAGTTGAGTTAAATAATTTACTTTTCATCCCACCATCTCGGAAAGAGTAGTTTTACCCTTTGATATCGGAACGCAAAATCCTCTAGAGAGGCAAAGTGATTTGAATTTAGAACATCGTGTGCAGTACTCCATTTATGACAATCTTGATAAGACTTTTCAAACAAATACATATTAAACAAATAAAATACTGCTTAAAATAATTATTCAATTAATTAAGTCATTTTTATTATTGTTTTTACATAGATGTTTAACCTCGTTTCATTTTTAAACTGAGTTTTCAAATAAATGAACTTTAATAGGTCCTGCTTTTTAATTTGATACCTACCGTGCGCGCCATTTTTTTTTTTTTTTTGCATTTAGTAATTTCCTCGGTGAGGTGGGATGAAAAGTTACGTGTTGCACTCGAGTGCAAAGATTTTTCACCTTGAGCTCTTTTGATTCCCTCGCTATCGCTCAGGATTCTAATTATTGAAACCCGCGGTTAAAAAGCAACTTTGCACTCTTGTATAGCAAATAACTATTTCACTGCTATAGGGATTGATTTATTCTTGGTTATTTCTTTGAGAGACCAATAACGTTTCCATGTGTTACTGATTCTTCTGTCAATTTCTTTTGTATATTGGTCTTTAGTTGATATTAGCTGTCCTAGATACACATACTCATCAACATATTCAATTGTAGTTTCTCCCACATTTATATTATTTTGTAGTGAATTAGTCATTAGTTTAGTTTTTTCCGAGTTCATTGACAAGCCGGCTTTGATGCTTTCTTGATTTAATTGATACATCATGACCTGAAGCGTCTCAGGGTTTTCAGCGAATAGCACTAAGTCATCTGCAAATCTTAGATGACTGAGTTTTATACCATTCACATATATTCCATAATTATCCCAGTCTAGGTTCCTAAATATGCCTTCTAATACTGCGGTGAAGAGTCTCGGGGACAACGGGTATCCCTGTCTGACACCTCTTTGAATGGTGAATTCATCACCTTGTTTTTCTAGTTGAACTTTTGTTGTCAAATTTTTTTATATGGTTTTTAAGATATTTATATATTTATTTTCAACGCCTTGATTTTCTAGTGTCTTCCAGATGAATTTGTGACTAATCGAATCGAAGGCTTTACTTGTAGTCTACGAAAGATAAATAGTAATGTTGGCCATACTCGTTACATTTTTCTATAATTTGTTTGACAACAAGAATATGGTCTACTAGCTGGTGCCCGCGACTTCGTCTACGCAGGTTTAGTATTTCGAACAATATGTTTACAAATTGTAGCCTATGTGTTATTCTGATGTATAAGCTATATTATTGTAAAGTTTCATTAAAATCCATTCAGTAGTTTTTGCGTGAAAGAGTAACAAACATCCATACATCCATACATCCATACATACAAACTTTCGCGTTTATAATATTAGTAGGATTAGTAGGATAGTAGAGTAATCAAGACGGAAGCCCGCCTGCTCTCTAGGTTGATTTTCCTCTAACTTTTTTGTTATCCTTCCCAATAATACTTTAGAAAATACTTTTTATATATTAGACATCAGACATATAGGTCTATTGTTGTTAATTTCATTTTTGTCACCCTTTTTGTGTAGAAGAATTATTGTTGATTTTGTCCATTGAGTTGGTATTACTTCAGTTTCCAGTATTTCATTAAATAGGAGTGTTAAAGGTTTGCAGATTATGGTTAGAGTTTCTTTTAGTAATTCATTAGATATCTTGTCATCTCCAACTGCTTTCCCACTTTTTTGTGTTTGAATAGCTTGTCTGACTTCCGTTTCTAGTATGCAGGGAAGTGGTTCTTGGTCATCAGGGATTCTGTTGTAAGTTGTGTGATTGTCAATGGACGTATTATCTATGTTTTTGTAGAAATCTGTCGCTATTTTTGCTATGCTTGTTCTTTGTGTTGTTAATTGATTTTTATTCTGAATTTTTCTATTTTTCATGTTCGGTATCTATTGTGTGTAATCTTTTAATTGCTTGAGACCTTTTTTCATTCCACCAGTCTTCTCTATTTGCTCGCATAAAACATTTAGTCTGACATTTTCTCTGTATTTTCTTATGGCTGTTTGAATTTGCTTGCTGATATTTTCTATATTTCTTCGGTTATTTTTTCTATCTTCAATCATAATACTTCTTTCTTCTAATAATTTTATTGTTCCTGATCCTAATTTATTCATTTTTGGATTATTTGAGCGCTGGTTACTTACACTTTTTAACGACTTCTCAAAAGCGTCATACCTTTCTTGTAGGGTAATGTAGTTTCCGATGTTGCTGATTTTGTTTTCTAGGTCTGTCAGAGCACTCTGTGTTAGGGACAGAACTCTGCTCGCTACAACAAATTTCCTGGATTTTTTGTGGTCACACTTATTTATTTATTTATTTAATAGTTCATGTACACAGATACACACACAGAATACAGAAAAGAAGAAAGATAGAACACATAGTACATAGGCACAGCTTATTTCAAGAGAAATTTCTTCCAGCAGGCCCGTTATGGGAGAGTTAGAATAAGAAGAGATGCAGATAGTGTGTAAAAAAGAAAGAAGCTATGACTAAAAATAATTACTAACATTAACCTAAATACATATGTAATATATTTATAAGTAAATAAATATATATGTCGGAGACTGTCAATAGTACGGACACTAAACGTCACGCAAGCGCGCCCTCTGGTGGCGTTTCCGGTGAAACAACATTTTGGCGCGCTTGGCAGAGTCGTGGTGGTCAGCGTGGCGTCCGCGGAGCTCAGTCTTGGTCGAGGCTTCGTCAAGTCTTCGTGGAGTTGTCGCGTTACTGCCTTTCGTTACGTGTAGTGTACCTAGTGTTATTGCCTAGCGTTGGAGTACCTAAACATATATCTGATGTCGGACGAGAGTGCCATCCTGATGACCCTTCCGACATCAGAAGTGGGATGCAATCCGAATGCCCACATGTGTTAAGGATTGCCATGCCATTGTTCAAAAAGTGAAAAAGTGAAAAAGTGATGTGCTCGTTCGGAGTGATGTGTGGCGGCCGATGGTGGATTAGTTTCGAGAGAATTCGTCACGTGAAGACAAACTTTCTGGATTTCTGAGTGCACGATAGGCACATGCTGAATACCATGTTTTCCAGTAGGCAGAAAACAAAATAAGAGGACGTCAGAATTTTGATATGAAGGTTATAGTAGAAAATTGATTAAGAATTTCAGCGAAGGTAGAAGTATGGTAACCACGGTTATGGTAATGGTATCGGTTTCCATTGTTACATGTCAAGTTAGTTATTGAGGGTATGCTAGAAAATTAACCGAATTTGTCTTTTTTTTCATGTTTCAACAATGACGGTGGTTATTGTGCAATATGGCGACAAAATTACTGCGGAGAATCCCAGCTGCCTGCCAGGAGCCCAACGTGTCAACGTGTCGTGTGTTATCGTGATTTCTAAGTGTTGGTGCTCGTGCATCTCCGTGGCTTCACGTCCGCGAAAGCCTTGCTGTACTGCGCGCCATAGCGATGTGCGATCGTCACGCACGTTGAGTGGAAACCCGGTGAGACCGATCCATTTTTGGTTTATTTTTGTGGTTATTTGTCATGACATTTATAAACTTGAGAGGCAGTCTCAGTCTCGCTGATTAGAGTTGGTTATGAACCGCTTGGGTTCAGGGAGCATTCATTGCCACAAGCTTCGTTATAAAGCTGCTGTAAGGTTTGTTTTAATCCAAATGTGATAATGTTCTGACATACTGTTGACGTGGCCTTCATGAATTGCATGGTTGGGATAATCGTCAGTCAGTGAAATTAGGTTTTTGCCATGATGGTATTATTGTCATCGTTGTTATGAAAATGTTGTGATAAACTTAACCAATTTCCGATTTCTTTTGCATGTGATAATCCCGTGAGCCTCTCCTGCTTCGAGTGAAAGGAGTCTAGTCTGCTAGTTCGTCGCTGTGGTGTCCGCGAGGGCGACGCCTGGATTCTACTGCGCGCCGGATTTCAGCATGAACATACACGAGGCACTATGCACAGAGATGTTAAGAGACGCCTGAATGATAAACATGGTGAGATCAATCCAATTTTATTGTGGCTCGTCATTGTACATTGTAATGTTTGACTGACTCGTTGGCCTAGTGGTCGCAAGCGTGACTGTTATACACGAGGTCTTGGGTTCGATTCCCGGGTCGGGACGAAATCGCTTTGAGTTTTAGAAACTTTCACAAAAACAGTCTGGATGTTGATCATTGATTCACTCGTGCATCGGAGAGCACGTAAATGTGTGTATGCTTGTGTGTTGCGCTTCAATCACAGGGTGATTGACTGTTAAGTTGGAAGTCACAGAGATAACCGCCGTTGAACACTTGTCACAGGGATGACTGAATTGTGTATCTTATGTTTGGTCACAGGGATGACCTGGTTTCTGTTTATTAATTAAAAATTCAGATTAGAAAATTTCAGTTTTGCGTCATTTGATTGAATTGTGCATCAGACTATAGATTTGTTGGTAAGGTGTTACACACACCGACTCATTAATTTCACCGTGTTAATTTGTACCAATGATGGGTATCGGGGTGACCTGGAAGAGACTCGTTGGCCTGTGTGACGGCATCGGAGTGACCAGGACCGTATACATCAGTGGTACATTTGGTGTCATGTCGCTGTGGTTATGGTTGTGGTCCCTAGGAGGCCAGGATGGGCTGAGAGCTCTGCTAAGGGACACGACGGTTATGTGAAGCCTATCGAGTAGAAGGCGTTGATGTGAATGACAACCGTAGCTGTGATGATTTAGTAATTTACAAGTTGAGTCTGACTAGCAATTCGATCTTTCTTTGATTTCGTGCTTAGAATTTAATGTATCTAGTTTCTTCTTTCTTTCTTCTTTGAGTAGTGATTGCTATTCTTTAAATCTGTAACATGTGTGTAGGTCTTACTATCTTACGTAACAAGAAGGTCAGTTGCTGACCCATATGTTGTCAATATTTGATCGGTTGCCTAAGCACTTTCTATTTGTGGCTTAACAGATATCATCTTATGTGAACCGAGCCTGGAGAACAGAACGAGATCTACTAGGCAAGCGGCGACCGAGATATGCTGCAGTTCCCGTTTGCAGCGTCGTCCTTCCCCGAATTTGTCGTGGAGGCCGTGTGAGTTGCGGCAGGCCAGGACATCGCATGTCATCGCACAAGGTGAAAGCATTCTATTGCATTGAAAGTGTTTAGATTGATCAGACGTATGCCAAGTGGTCAGGTACCAAATGAAGTTAATGAGGATGAGTCAAATTGTGAGATGTAATCTGTTCCAAGCTAGATGCTCCAGTCGCAGACCGGGTCAAGTGTGACCGTATGTGTTGACCGCACCAGTAGTGTCATTGTAGCCGTAGTTCGTTGAAATCGGTATGTACGCTTAGCCTCTGGGTAGTACACCGTGAGCTCAGTAGGTAAGTATTGGGGGTCCCGGATCAAATGAGATCCGCGACCCCCCAATACTTACTCTATTCGAAAAGATGAATGCATTCAACATTCTCTATTTGAAATGACGACTAGGTACATTGAGATCCGAGCCCTCTATATTATATATACTATATTCAAAACGATCCTCTTATTCAATAATCTCTATTTGAAATGATCTTTCTATTCAATAATCTCAATTCGAAATGATCTCTCTATTCAATAACATCTATTCATAATGGTACTTCTATTCATTATTCTACGTTCGCTTGCATTAATTACGCTTGCATTCAGAAACCTCTGCTTAAAAATCACTATTCGAAATGATACCGCCAGTCAAACACTAGGATAGATTGTTTACAAATCTTAAGCCATAAATGAAGGTTGAATTATTTTATATTGGCTGCCTAATGTCAGCCAGTCAGGTATAAATGCATACCTACGTGTGTACATGTTTCTTTATTATATTATGTCATTATGATATTATTCGATTACTTTAGTACACAGTACATATGTACTTTTATATGGAATGATGTATTGTAACTACAGTGTGGAATAAAGATTAATAATGTTCTTACATTAACATATGGTTAAATTGGTTTAGGTAAACTGGCTAGGTATACCCACTTATGTATTGTGATGCTATCTGACTTCACAGCAATGACTTTTAATGCAATGAGTAAAGTGAATGAGTATCTATATGATAAGAAATGAAACAAAATAATATAGAGATACAAAATTTTATTTACATTTTTTTATACATTTTACTTAGAATATCACGAGCACTTTTGTATACATCATCATTAAATATATTTTCGACAACATATTGGGCACACACACTGGCCTCACAGTTACATGATGCACTCTCTTGGAACTCCTCCACGTCATAAATTTGTAAGCGTATTATTTTAGACCTTCTACCCTTGCAAGGTTTCTTGATAAATGAATATATAATATCATCACCTCGTCTTTTATTACCGCTGCTGCGAGGAGTATTTTCGAATTGGAATAGTTGAAACGGTGTGTTTCTTTCCGAATACTCGCTTACTACTCTTTGACGCATGGTTCTCTCAGGATCAGTTGGAGGCGGAGACAGTGGCGAGTATCCGGAGTTAGGGATGATAAGATCACCAGATTCCTGAAACAAAACATTATAATAACTTTTTGTAAGTTTATTGAACTTATTTAACTTTGTAATAATTACTTATATTAATTATTTTACTTACCGACATTATCAGACAGGAGTCTCACTTTGAATGTATTTTCAAGTGTTGCGTTCTGATTTATATATATGTCGGAGGCGAACATCAAGGATGGCACTATCGTCCGACATCAGTTAGGGTAATGAAGCAAAGAGATAACTCAAAGAAACTCAAAATTCAAACGAACTCAAAAGTCAAACGTTTATTCAAATTAGTCAGAACAAAAGACAGCCCCCAAAACGCCCGCCCTTCGCCACTTCCTATGTATTTTGGCTTGGGGAGAAGAAGTGGCGGAACAAACTCCCCAGCAACACATGTCTGTCTGTTAGGTTAGAAGAACCTTTACACTTTAATTTCAAAAGACACTTTACAATATGGATCTACAACGGTACTACAACACTAGGCAATAACACTAGACGTGACGTAGGGCAGTTTCGAGATGTGCGCAGCACGACGACTCGACCAAGACTGAGCTCCGCGGACGCCACGCCGACCACCACTACTCTGCCAAGCGCGCCAAAATGTTGTTTCACCGGAAACGCCACCAGAGGGCGCGCTTGCGTGACGTTTAGTGTCCGTACTATTGACAGTCTCCGACACGGCCATCCTGCGTAGACCCACGTCCTCGTGGGTTAATCTGCAACAACACAAACACAGCACAGTATGCACAGTACAACCTCGGCCACTCCTGACCACTATGTAGCACACTGAACAAAAGTCACACAGATCCATCTGAACCACAGAACCACATAGGGTCATAATTACGCCACACAGGCTTATTAATATCGCTCATACTTGAATGCCACACAGGCTACCAACTGCCACACAGGCTACCAACTGCCACACAGGCTACCAACTGCCACACAGGCTCCTAACTGCCACACAGGCTCCTAGCTGCCACACAGGCTCCTAGCTGCCACACAGGCTCCTAGCTGCCACACAGGCTCCTAGCTGCCACACAGGCTCCTAGCTGCCACACAGGCTCCTAGCTGCCACACAGGCTCCTAGCTGCCACACAGGCTCCTAGCTGCCACACAGGCTCCTAGCTGCCACACAGGCTCCTAGCTGCCACACAGGCTCCTAGCTGCCACACAGGCTCCTAGCTGCCACACAGGCTAGTCATTGTCAAGTTTGTCTGATCAATCTAAACATTTTCAATGCAATAGAATGCTTTCACCTTGTGCGATGACATGCGATGTCCTGGCCTGCCGCAACTCATACGGCCTCCACGACAAATCCGGGGGAGGATGACACTCCAAACAGCAACTGCAGCGCACCTCGTCCTGTTCTCCAGGCTCGGTTCACCTTAGATGTTATCTGTTAAGTCAGAAATGGAAAGTGCTTAGGCATCAAATATTGACAACATATGGGTCAGCAACAAACCTTCTCGATGGTAAGACCTAAACACATGTTATGGGTTTTAAGAATAGCAATCACCATTTAAATGAAGAAACTAGTTACATTAAATTCTAAGCACGAAATCAAAGAAAGATCGAATTGCTAGTCAGACTCAACTTGTAAATTACTAAATCGCTAGGCTTCACATGACCGTTGTGTCCCTTAGCCGAGCTCTCAGCCCATCCTGGCCTCCTAGGGACCACAACCACAACCACAGTGACATGACACCAACTGTACCACAGATGTATACGGGTCTCTTCCTGGTCACCCCGATGCCGTCACACAGGCCAACGGGTCTTTTCCAAGTCACCCCGATACCCATCATAGGTACAGCTTAACACAATAAAAACAACAGTACCGCAGACTTTACACAGGTCTCTTCTTGGTCACCCCGATGCCATCACACAGGCCAACGGGTCTTTTCCAAGTCACCCCGGTCTCCATCATTGGTACAACTTAGCGCAACGAAATTACAGAGTTGGTGAACGTAACACTTTACCAAAAATCTATCGTCTGATGCACAATTCAATCAAATGACGCAAAAACTGAAATATTCTAACTTAAGGATATTGATGAGATCAGGTAACTAATAATTTTCAACTCTGGGATCACACCTGTGAACCTAGGTTTCTGATTATCTACGATTCCACCAATTAATAAGCGCAGTGGTAGCGCAATCAACGAGACTGAAACCGTCTCTCAAGTTTATAAATGTCGTAAGACAAATAACCTCAAAATAAAGCAAAAATGGATCGGTCTCACCGGGTTTCCACTCAACACCTCAACGCGCATGACGATGCGCAGTACAGCAAGGCTTTCGCGGACGTGAAGCCACGTAGATACACGAGCACCAACACTCCGACCTCACGATGACACGTCAGGCTCCTGGCAGCTGGGATGCTCCGCAGTAATTTTTTCGCCAGATTGCACAATAACCACCGTCATTGTTGAAACATGAAAAAAAGACAGATTCGGTTAATTTTCTAGCATACCCTCGATAACTAGATTGACATGTAACAATGGAAAACGATACCATTACCATACTTGTACCTTTGCTGAAATTCTTAATAATTCTTCTACTACAAACTCACATTTGAAATTATCGACGTTCTATTTTTTTTTTGTCAATGGGCAGAATTTTATCTTCGCATGGCGAATTCTTAACACATGTGGGCATTCGGATTACATCCCACTTCTGATGTCGGAGGCGAACATCAAGGATGGCACTATCGTCCGACATCAGTTAGGGTAATGAAGCAAAGAGATAACTCAAAGAAACTCAAAATTCAAACGAACTCAAAAGTCAAACGTTTATTCAAATTAGTCAGAACAAAAGACAGCCCCCAAAACGCCCGCCCTTCGCCACTTCCTATGTATTTTGGCTTGGGGAGAAGAAGTGGCGGAACAAACTCCCCAGCAACACATGTCTGTCTGTTAGGTTAGAAGAACCTTTACACTTTAATTTCAAAAGACACTTTACAATATGGATCTACAACGGTACTACAACACTAGGCAATAACACTAGACGTGACGTAGGGCAGTTTCGAGATGTGCGCAGCACGACGACTCGACCAAGACTGAGCTCCGCGGACGCCACGCCGACCACCACTACTCTGCCAAGCGCGCCAAAATGTTGTTTCACCGGAAACGCCACCAGAGGGCGCGCTTGCGTGACGTTTAGTGTCCGTACTATTGACAGTCTCCGACATATATATGACGGCGCCACCGTCGATGTGTCAACCGTCGATCTGTCAACGGTGGACCTTATATAATGCGGCGCGCGCGCACGACTCGGGTCATTCGTTCGCCGACCGTTGCCGAGTGCACACCTCCCACAAATTCGTGATAAATAATTGTAGTGACTAATACTGTGTTAATTGGAATAAACCAAGTGATTGTGTGAGAACCCCTTTGTTTTATTTAACGATGTCGGATCCTGACGCCGACATCAGAAGTGGGATACAATCCGAATGCCCACATCTGTTAAGGATTGCCCTGCATCGCCTACGTGTTCAAAATGTGAAGATTCTAGTGGCAAAAGTTGATACGCCTGATACAACACTGCTATCGCATTGAATCAAGCCAGGCAAGCACAAGCAAGAATCCTGGGTGGTGAATCTCGTACTGCAACATGATGTTGGTTGGTTGGTGAATGACCAGACTGATTTCGGGAGAACTCGCCACGTGAAGATAAATTGCCTACCCACTAAAAAGAAAAAAAATGGAAGTCGATAATTTAAAATGGAGTTTGTAGTAGAAGATTTATTAAGAATTTCAGTGAAGCTGCAACATGGTAACCACGGTTATGCCCAACGTGTCTTTGTGAGGTCGGAGTGTTGGGGCTTGTGCATCTCCGTAGCTTCACGTCCGCGAAAGCTTTGCTATACTGCGCGCCATAGCGATGTGCGATCGTCACGCACTTTGAGTGGAAAACCCGGTGAGACCAATCCATTGTTCAATCCATAGTTTTATGTTGAGGTTATTTTTTACACGAGGTTATTAAACGTGGAACTGCCTCGTTGACTAGTGGTATTGGTAGATATGAACTGTGTCGTTGGTTTAGTTGTCACGTAGTGCGACTGTTGTGCTCGGGATCTCGGATCGGGACGAGTTCGCTTTGTTGGTTTTGGAAATTTTCAAAAGGCAGCCCGGAGCCTGGAAGACGCTGATTGACGCACCCTTCCTCCTTGTGGTTTCTCTCTGGTTGTGTTGGGCTGTCGCTATGAGATTGAAGGAATAGGGTACGTCTGTGTCTGCGCAGGTGCCTGCGCACTATAATATGTGCGCGGCTGGCTGATCTCGTAATAAGGGCTAATTATACGATCGCCGTGGTCAACAATCAGCTGGCACACAATTATTGTCAGTGGTAGTTAACTAGTGGAATCACCGACGCTGAGAAGTAGTTCCACGGGTTCTGATTAATGTCTTTCAGTTACATAGAATAATTCAATATACGTCAGACTATAGATTTGTTGGCAAGGTGTTGTTACTTCTTACGCCTACTTAGTGATTTTATTGTGTTATGCTGTACCTACGATGGGTATCGGGGTGACTTGGAAAAGACCCGTTGGCCTGTGCGATAGCAGCGTGGTGATCAGGAAGAGACTCGTGTAAATCTGTGTGAGTACAGTTAGTGTCGCGCCACTGTGGTTCCTAGAAAACCAGGATGGGCTGATAAGTCGGCTAAGGGACACAAAGGTCATGTAAAGCCTGTCGAATGGAAGGCGTTCGTGTGAGTGACAATCGTAGTTGTAATTTACAATTTGAAAGTCGGACTAACTGTTGGATTTTTCTTTTATTTCATGCTTGGCAGCTGATGTGACCGGTTTCTTCGTTTGAAAGGTGATTGCTGTTCTTGAAATCCGTAACTGGTGGTAGTGCAGCTCGTGATGCGTAGGAGAAATGTGTCAGGGGTGTAGTGCCGTTGAGTCGTTCTGGCTAGTGTTGGTGCGCACTTATGGCTGTGATTTCTGGAGTGTAGGTCTGGTGGGTGGTGCCTGTCTTATTCTGAGCGTGTCGGTGTGAAGGATTTGCCTCTTGTTTAGGTTAGATTTGCCAGAGGAGAACTGTTGCTGTTCCCAGAATATTGCCTCATCGGCGCGGATCACATTTGGGACTTGACGGCTGGGGGGGCCACTGCTGACCCAAATGTTTTCAAAGTTTGGTCAGTTGCCTAAGCACTTTCCTTTTCCGACTTCACGGATGCCGTCTGAGATGAAGTTTGCCGGGGGAGCAGAAATTGTCGGGTTTGTGGCTGAGTTGACGGGGTGTCTGGCTCTGCGCCACGATCGGTCGATCTGTTTGGTAAATCAGGTAGTATGTAAACGCGAACAGAGAGAGTTCATTGTAAGGGAGGCTGACATAGTTGGTTTGACTTTAATGTCTACTAGATATAGTTAGTTGCTTATTGAATGTGAGGATAACGATACCGAGAGAGTTTTGCAATGGACGTTAGCTGCCGTTCTAGCTGTTGATAAGTCGAGAAATTATCCCTATAGCCAACGTGACTCAGTGTTTGCCGGTTGTGCGCGGCGACGTTGACTGTCCCGGACTGGGCGGAGATATCCCAAATCGTTGTAGTGCTAGGTCTGACTTCGGTCTGAAAGTTCGACTCACACAATAGCAGACTAGTAGAATTGGCTGTGTGGTTGTAGTAGGAGGTTTGGTTGTTGAGTCTTTTGTATTGTAATTACCTAGAAACGGCTATATTAATAGCTGACCTCTCTTTACGAATTCATAGATCTTGATCATAGAGTTGGGCCTTTTGGTAGTCTGACTTCAGGGATCGAATACAACCTTTCAACTAGGAATCCCTTATTTGAATCCGTACTTAGGCCTTGAACAGTAGCTGTTGTCTTCCGGCTAGTCTTTCCAATCAGATAATCGTATACCAGTCGGAGTATTCGAGAAATCCTGTAAAAATTCTACTACTCTTATAACAATTAGAATTTTTGGAAAACAGTCAGATAGGGCGAGCAATGCGAAATTTTTAGTGCCTATTTGCGATTGTAGAGAATGAATCGAACGTTGCGCGACGGGCTCGTAGAAGTTCATTATAATCATATACCCGTCAGTCATCATACTCTTCAGATCGTTGTTGTTGATGTTGATTGAGTAGCAAATAGTACCAGGTTCAGTGCAATATACCGTATACCAATCGAGCTTATATTTTATTTCTACGAGAACGATGTCTTCAGACCTAGCGAGCTTCTTAGTCGACTCTGCTTAGTCGTAGATAGAAATTCGAGATACAGCAAACGGAATGATTTAGGAGGAAAATAGCTTCGACAAAACAGAGCGTTTTAATCTTTTAGTGACAACAACAGTGAGATTCCTCTTGAAGATGGTTTTGTTCGTCTAATTTGAGCGGAAGAAACCGAAACTCAATTGCATAGGAATTTCTAGGGCTTTTGCTTTCATTGTAATAGACGTAGAATATGATAGGTATCTTCTATGGGGTTTCTTGCCGAATATTCTCCATGGGAACAGCTGTATGGTCCCGTGCAACTAGTGTCGTGAAACTTTATAGGAAATCGCTAAGGTTCATTTGAGACCATCTTATATTGAATTCGAGTACTAGTAAGACCACTCGAAAAGTGCTGTGGTAACATACCTGGAGCCCGTGTAGGCTTACTTGAAGTAGCTTGTATTCCAACTAAGGACTGAGGAGGCCGAGACGGCGGCTCACGATCATGGAAGGTATAAGGTGTCATCTGATAATGACGGTGACAGTGACGAATTTCAATTAATGTTCTTTGACCTGTACTTATATGACACGACTTCAGAAATGATCATGATGTTCGACTGACATGACTTCAGAAAGTGATGATTGGTGGCTAACTTAACGTAACTAACTTAACTGAACTGGCTCGCAGGGCCGATATTCCATGACATGTGACAAGTGTGACAAATCTTGGGGACTGCCCTGACACGTGACTGGTGTGACTGATTTTAGGAAATGGCTCTCTGGGTCAATGTTCTGCGACTTATGACAAACCGAATCATGTTCAGAACTGGCCTTAATGGGTCGTAGGTTCTGGTGACTAACCAAATATTTTGTGTAGACTATGTGAGATTTTATAAAAAAAAAAGAAAAGAAAAAGAAAAAAAAGTAAGCTAAAAAAAAAGAGAAAAAGATGAGAGAAAAAGGTAATTAAAAAAAAATGGTTTAACAGTCTCCGGTTGTAATACCGATGAGAATGGTTTAACGGTCTCCGGTTGTAATACCGATGAGAATGGTTTAACAGTCTCTGGTTGTAAAAAAAGGGCTTGCCGGAGCAGCACATTTAAGTCTGTTGTGATTGACCTCGCAACTTAAAAATTTGACTGACTGATTTAACTTGATTTGATGTGACTGAGTATGTCAGGATGATCGAGCAGTTTGCTGTCTTGTTTTCAGAAGACGCTCGAGGACGAGCGTATGTCAGCATGGCCGTGACGGCGCCACCGTCGATGTGTCAACCGTCGATCTGTCAACGGTGGACCTTATATAATGCGGCGCGCGCGCACGACTCGGGTCATTCGTTCGCCGACCGTTGCCGAGTGCACACCTCCCACAAATTCGTGATAAATAATTGTAGTGACTAATACTGTGTTAATTGGAATAAACCAAGTGATTGTGTGAGAACCCCTTTGTTTTATTTAACGATGTCGGATCCTGACGCCGACATATATTTTTTTTTTTGTCAATAAGGTTCATAATAAGAAGTTTTATTTTTGATACCTTTTTAGTAAAAGTATTTAAAGAATTTCAGCTCGTCTTACGTCCACGTGCCGAGTTGTTTGTATAAGCAACCTAGCGTTGCTACGAGCGTGCACACGAGCGGGTAAACCGCGTATAGCTTTGTGACAACAGCGTAAAAATAATATTTTTATTATTTATCGATAAATACCAACAAATTTAGTCTTTAATTTCTATAAAGTATTAATTAATAAAGTCTTATTTAAAAATAATAATGTTACAATGCCGCTTGCAATGTAATTTATGCGTTCAAAACGCTGCGGTTCTAACGCTTGTCTAGTTGATTATCGATATGAAAATGCTATCTTAGCGTTATTTTAATACTATTTCTACCTGCGGTTACACTTGTATAAAATTCACTTTATTTAGTACTTGCTTCTGCCAGCGTTTTCATCCGCTTTCCGATCAAACTACTTCCCGCACTCGGATAAAAAGTGGCCTCGGTTCAGTGTTTTAGACGTAAAAGTGTGCCTAACAAACAGACAGACAGATACACAGAGTTACTTTTTTATTATCTTTTTTTTGTCACTAAGGTTCATAATAAGTTATTTATATTTTTGATTCCTTTTTAGTAAAAGTATTTAAAGAATTTCAGGTCGTCTTACGTCCACGTGTCGAGTTGTTTGTTATTTTAATACTATTCCTACCTGCGGTTACGCTTGTATAATATTTAATTTATATAGTACTAGCTCCTGCCAGCGGTTGAACCCGCATCCCGTGGGAACTACTTCCCGTAGTGGGATAAAAAGTAGCCTATAGCCTTCCTCGATAAATGGGCTATCTAACACTGAAAGAAATTTTTAAATCGGACCAGTAGTTCCTGAGATTATCGCGTTCAAACAAACAAACAAACTCTTCAGCTTTATAATATTAGTATAGATTCCTAGTTCTTTTCAAATTAACCGACTGCAAAAACAAAGTTTTTAAATGTTCATCTGCAAATCAAGTTTTTAAGTAGCTTTTGTCCTTTCCAGATATCTATACCCGTCTCAAAATTCAACAAAATCGGTTCAGTGTTTTATCGTGATTAGAAACTCAGCCTCAACTATCTCCGCTACCAAATCTCCTCTTGAAAACTTCAGTACTCCTGAATTTCTGCAGAATGTTGTTATTATTGTTAGTAGATATTACAAGTGTACGAAGTCCTCATGATGAGCTTATTTTTTCGTATGTCAGCAATTTACAAATTAGGATATCGATGACGTGATTTTGCACCTATATAAACGCATCTCCAACAAACTAGAACACCATTTCTTTCTGGAAGTGTAGTGCTCCTGAATTTCTTCATAAATTACATATCAAGACTCAAAATGTAAGTACTTCTCATTATTTCACTCTATCTTTAATATTCATACTTTTTATTTTCTGAAATTGTTTAATGTTTAATTTTTAAATTTGTCTATTAATTCATTTTATCTATTCATTAAATTATTCTATTCATTCACTTCATCTATTTATACATTTCATATATTCATACATTTCATCTATTCACTCATTTCATCTATTTCATCTATTCATACATTTCATCTATTCATTCATTTCATCTATTTATACATTTCATCTATTCATTCACTTCATCTATTCATTCATTTCATCTATTCATTCATTTCATGTATACATTAATTACATTTACTGATTCATTTTATCCATCGCTATTTTTCTTTCATCAATTCATTCTTCTCATTATTTCATCTAATTCGCTTCATTTATTTCATGTTTCTGTTTTATAAAATAACACAATGTAATTACAAGCAAGTCCATATTTGAATATACTTATTTTCATATCATATCTTATCACACGGTTAGTGTTTTAAAATGTCCTGTATGTTAACTATATCATTGTCTTATCTATTCAGGTCGAAGCAAGTAGCAAGCCATCTCTTCTCATCTGAAGACGAAGCCGAACTGCAGGAGCAGCAGCATCAGAAAAGCAACAAGGCGTCAGGTTCATCTAAATCATCGGCACCTGTGAAGAGACTGGCGGAAGGACAATCATCGAAAACGGAAGATAAAAAGAAGAGGAAGAAATCTTCTATCCACCCCATCTCTCCTTGCATGAAGCCTACATCGTATGAACTGTTTGGCACCGACAGCGATGATGATCGGGAAGAAGAAGCTGTTGGAAGCACTCAGGGTAAAAAAATACCGCCACTGTTTTCATATTGCACCCGTCGAGTAGCAAATGGGTTGTCTAGGCAAACTGATGAAAAAAAGACAGGGAGGTATTATGTTGAATTAAAAATTTATGATTGTGCAGAAATCGAACGCATAGCGCCTATGAATCGCTGGAGGCATTCGATTATTACTCTAAAAAATCGAACTGATGACGGGACGCCTGCATGGCAGCATTTAAAAGAATTTATAAATAAAACCCGTCAGGAATTTAAACAGAGCCCTATAGAATTTGTCAGTGCTTATTATTAATCTAGTTAGACGTGATTATGATGAATAATTATGATAAATAATGTGTATCTACATTAAATTTCTTATAACTAAAATATTAATTTTGTAACCTTTTCATAATTATTTTTTACTCTCTTAAGTATAGGTATCATTAATGTAACCTTAACATAATTATTTTTTAGCCACTTAAATATATGTAAGCATATTGTATTTTTGTTTTATTTGCAGTACAATCCTCGTCTACTCATCGGAGACAATACAATAATAATCCAGAATTAATAGAATGTGATAAATGTCTAATTAAATTACCGCTAAAAGAAATCAGATATCATGTGAGAACGAATATTCATAAATGTAATAGTTTATTACAAACCAAATTTGATAATATTTACATTATTGCAAGTGCATTCAAGAACAGAATCATAACATATCGTTTAAATCCTGCACAAGGTGTTGAATACGCTACTCCTGAAGCATTCTTGTGTCAGAATAAAAACGATATCCTGAAACTCATAGATATGTCATTAATAAAAAATACTTGTATCAAGATAAATTTCGAATTGTTTGCTTACTTTGCATTACTGAAAACAAATGAGCAACAAATGAAATCATTTAATACGAAATATGAAATTGTTTGTAATAACACGAATATTAATGATATGTATACAAATGTAATTGAACTTCTAAAATGTAAAATGTCAGAATTCGAACATAAAGAATCTGGATGGTCTTATATTTCATTGAGTCATCTTGAAATCAACATTAATAAATATTGTCCGTTGAGAGGAGGGACATATTTAGAATTACCAACAAAAATTAAAAATACGAAAAGTTGTATTAACATACAAAACGATGATAATTATTGCTTTTTGTGGAGTATTGTAGCAGCCTTATATCCTAGTAAGTTAAATGTCTGTCGGACCACATCGTACCCGCACTACAGTTCTGTATTAAATATCAAAGAAATGTCGTTTCCAGTTTCATATCAAGACATACGAATATTTGAAAGAAACAATAACATAAGCATAAATGTTTATGGAGTAGACGATAAGGGTGAAAATGTGACCGGTCCTCTATATTTAACAAATGACAGAAAAACTACTCATGTAAATTTGCTATACTTAGAAAGGAAAGGAAAACATCATTATTGTCTTATTTAAAATCTGGCGCGATTAGTACGACGACAAATTACAAACCATAAAGGCAATTTTTTTCTATGTGAATCATGTTTACAGTATTATAGCAGCGAAACCAAATATAAATCTCATATTTGTTCTAAAGTTTTATCAGTCTTACCAGAAAAAAGTACTAGACTCTGTTTTAAAAACTATGAAAGAAAACAAAAAATCAATTACGTAATTTACGCAGACTTTGAAAGCCTATTGTTAAATTGTGACGAAAAAATGAGTGATAAAACGTACAATTTGAAAAAACATCAACCTTCCTGTTTTGGATATTATATCTGTTGTTCACACGATTCAAGTCAAAATAAGTTTGTTACATATAGAGGTCCGGATTGTGTAGAAGTTTTTATTAATAGATTAATTGACGATGTGAAGAAAATAACTAAAATATTGTCGAATAAAAAACAAATTAAACCTTTAACAGAGGAAGAGCAAATCATATATAACAATGCTAGTACTTGTCACATATGTGATCAATTACTATTTGATGATAAAGTATGTGATCACGATCATATCTCAGGCAAGTATAGAGGCCCTGCTCATGCTCATTGCAATTTAATGTTTAGAGTATGCCCCTTCGTACCTATAATTTTCCATAATTTGTCGAGCTATGATTCTCATCTGTTTTTAAAAGAGTTAGTAAAATATGAAGGGCATATTAAAATTATACCTAAATCTAAAGAAAAATATTTGACTATTACTAAATACATTCATAACGAGAATGACAAACGCCCTATTCAAATAAAGTTCATAGATTCATACCAGTTTTTAAGCTCGAGTTTAGATGCTTTGAGTAAAAGCTTATCAGATCATGATTTTGTTCATTTGTCAAGGGAATTCAATAATGAAAACATTCATTTGCTCAGAAATAAAGGTATTTATCCTTATGATTATATTAACACGTGGGACAAGTATGAAGAAACAAAACTACCTGAAAAAATATATTTCTATAACACTATGAAAATGGAGCACATTACGGATAAAGAATATAAACATGCAAACACTGTGTGGAACAAATTCAGTGTTAAGACTATCGGCGAGTATACTGATTTATATATGAAATGCGATGTATTAATATTGTGCGATGTATTCGAAAATTTTCATAACATAAGTTTAAAATATTATAAATTAGACCCTGCATACTATGTTACAGCACCAAGTTTGAGTTGGGATGCTATGTTACTTTACACACGTGTCGAGCTAGACTTAATTGATGACTTACATATATATCAAATGTTAGAAAAGGGCATACGTGGAGGACTGGCACAATGCTCGCTACGTCATGCAAAAGCTAATAACATATATTTACCCGATTTCAATGATTTAAAACCTTCTAGCTATTTGATATATCTTGACTGTAATAATTTGTACGGTTACGCTATGACTAAAAAGATGCCTATTTCAGAGTTTAGATTTTTGAATCAGGAGGAACTTAACTGTTTCAATATAATGAACGTGTCGGATGACAGTAACTACGGCTTTATATTAGAGGTGGATCTTGAATATCCCGATGACATACATGACTTCCATAGTGATTTACCTTTCGCTCCAGAAAAATTTATACCCCCAGGAGGAAAGACACCTAAACTTATAGCTAATTTATATGATAAATTTAATTATGTAATTCATTATACACATTTAAAGGAATGCTTGAGACGTGGGCTTGTTCTGAGAAAAATACATCGTATTCTTACATTCAAGCAAGAAAATTATCTAAAAAAATACATTGATCTAAATACTAGTTTACGTCAAGCGTCTAAAACTTCATTTGAGAAAGACTTTTTTAAACTTCTGAATAATTCCATTTTCGGTAAAACGATTGAGAATAAACGTAAACAAGTAGATATTAAATTAGTCACGAAATGGAGAGATACAGATAACGCTACCAATAAACAACTTGGCGCTGAAAAACTAATTTGCAAACCTAATTTGAAATGCGTTTCTATATTTTCTGAAAACTTTGTAGCTATTCAGTTAAAGCCCGAAAAAATCATACTTGATAAACCAATATATATCGGCTTTACTGTTTTAGAGTATGCCAAGTTGCATCTATATCAGTATCACTATATGATAAAAGAAAATTATATGAATAATGTAAGACTTTGTTACACCGATACCGATAGCTTGCTATATTTAATTTATACGAAAGATATTTATTGTGATATTAAAAAAAAAAAAATTGAAAGAGTTTGACACGAGTAATTTTGATTTAGATAACCCTTATTTAATTACTCGAGTAAATGCAAAAGTACCTGGATTATTTAAAGACGAACTGGGCGGAGACGTGATTAAGGAATTTACAGGTTTAAGAGCAAAACTTTATTGTTTGCTAGCTTCTAAAATTCAGATAAATAAAGCAAAAGGTATCTCAAACTCTGTGACAAAAAGACTAAAGATGTCACATTACAATAAGGCATTATTTAACAATGAAACTAGAGTATGTAAAATGAATTTAATTCGGTCAATAAAACATGTACTATATTCACAACAAGTAAGCAAACTGGTGATGAATAGAAATGATGATAAAAGATATGTTCTCTCAAACCAAATTGAAACACTACCATGGGGTCACTATAAAGTAGTATTGTAGATAGTTTTAATGTTAATTTTAATTGTTAATTATATTATGTATATTGTTATTAAGTTTGTGAATAAACACATTTGTCATTATTTTATATGTTGTTTTATTTTATACTTATGGAAAAGACAACAACGAAGTGAAGTTATTATGGTGGCACCTTTTGTCTCCACAATATAATATATATATATACGTAAAATCGTTTTTTTCATTAATCGGTAAGATGAAGTTGATCAAGCAACCCATATCCCTCAGTGTTAATAATATAAAATTAAGTGACTCCGTTCATCACATCAGACATAGCGCTTTATTGCCAGATACCATTCGCTGTATAATATGCGGTCCATCAAGTTGTGGCAAAACGAATGTTATGATTAGTTTACTGCTGCATGAAAACGGGCTCAAATTCAGAAATCTTTATCTTTACACTAAGACTTATTTTCAACCAAAATATCGTTTTTTGTCCGAAGTACTAAAAAGAGTGCCACAAATTAATTTCTATCAGTTTAGTGATGATAAAGATGTAATTTCTCCGAGTGAAGCTCTAGCAAACTCTGTATTTATTTTCGATGATGTTGCGTGTGAAAATCAAGTAAATATCCGCAATTATTTTTGTATGGGTAGGCATAAACAAATAGATTGTTTCTATTTATCTCAAACCTATTCGAAAATTCCGAAACAACTGTTACGTGACAATGTGAATTTTCTTATTATATTCAAACAAGATGATGTGAATTTAAAACATATTTATGAAGAGCATGTTAGTTCTGATTTACAGTGGAAAGAATTCAGAAATCTTTGTCAAACTGTTTGGAGTAAACCTTATAATTTTCTACTTATTAATAAAGAATCAGCATTAAATAACGGAAGGTACAGACAGAATTTTGATATGTTTTTTAAATTTGACTGACTGTTTATGTGTGCATATAAGTAATTAACATACAAAATCAAATTCAGTATAATTTGTTCTTTAGCTTGATACAGTTGTGATAATAGATACAACATGGAGAAAAATATTAAAGTAGAATTAATGAAGTCTGTAGACTCCATAAAATATAAAATAAAACAAATGAAAAACCAGGAACACTCAATGAACTTATCACTCGACAAAATGTTAAAACCTGTCACAGATCCCCTTAAAACCCTAGTTGATTCGAGCAAAACAATAGAAAATACACACTCTAATAATAATTTCGAAGACATGGAATTGGATGACATTAATACCAGCTCATCTACAAAGTTTGAAGAATGATGCGATCCAGAACTGAATTCTGTGCAGTTCGTTAAAAAGTCCCCCCAGACAGAATTACTGAAAGACTTAGAAATATCATTAGAGGGCGGTGATATCCATGATATTTATGACGGAGTAAATATACCATTTGGAATAAGGAGTGCAAACAAAAAATTACTAATGGGTAATTCAATAGTTTCATTTTCTAAAATAGATAGTGTTAATGATGATAATATCATTTTAATTAAAGTTGGTGACAAAAGCTACAATTTAACCCCTGGTTTAAAAGAACTTTTACTTCGAAGAAAACCTGATTTGAAAATAATATCGAGCAAAGATAAACTTGTGTATAAAGATATGTTGCATTATACAAATGCACATAAGAGAGATTTCAATCCTAATGGACAAATTAGAGGTGATAAAGGTATAAAATATCGTGAAATAATCAAACCATTGTTTTCTGAATCGTTAAACAGTAATATTGTCACTAAATTTGGAGGAAGCTTACCAACACTAAAGAAATACAAAAAAGATGCTGACTTGGTATATTGGGACGATCCTAACGAACTTGTTGAGAGATTGAAACTATTAGTTGCTTCCCGAGATGCCGGTAATACAAACCATGACAATGAAATTTTATCAATTATCGAAGAATTAAAAGAAGCTGACATAATTAAATAATAAATAGTTAAAATAGTATGCTTTTTATTCAGTATTAAAGCTGAACTCAAGACAAATATACTTACTGAACTGTGAACATGAGCAAAGCTGACGTCGTAAAAGAAATTCACAAAAATGCGAGGGTGAACTATCCACGAAGACATGTAATCATGAAAGATATAGATGACTTGTGGCAAGCAGACTTAATTGATATGCAATCAATTTCAAAAGAAAACAAAAATTACAGATATATTCTTGCAGTTATTGATACATTTTCGAAATATGCTTGGGCCTTTCCTATGAGAAGTAAAACTAAAGAAAATGTGTGTAACTCTTTCAAAACTTTGTTGGATAAAGGGCGTGTTCCTAAAAATCTGCAAACGGATAATGGAGCAGAATTTTATAATAACGAATTTCAGAAACTTATGACAGCGTATCATATTAACCATTATTCAACCTTCTCAACAAAAAATTAAATTATAAATTTAAAAAAACCCCCGACCCAAAAAAAGTACGCAATAATTATGACAAAAGGTTAAAAACTCTAAACCCTATAAAAAGCAAAAAATAACTTTTAACACTACGTAAACTAAATTTTGTCGTGTCGGGGGACCGCTCTTATTCATTACTTTAGATACCTACGTGCTTTTTTTTAAACGAATGTTGTAATTAGGTAGGTATCATTTGATTTATGTAAGTATTTATGAAGGTAAAAAGCGATCCCCCGACACGTCAAAATTTAGTTTACGTAGTGTTAAAAGTTATTTTTTGCTTTTTATAGGGTTTAGAGTTTTTAACCTTTTGTCATAATTATTGCGTACTTTTTTTGGGTCGGGGGTTTTTTTAAATTTATAATTTAATTTTATTTCATGCTTTTTAAAGGAGCTCCTTAACTTTTCCTTCTTTCATTTAATTTATTTTATTTTAAGATGGGGTCGCTATATGCGATCTCGGCCAAAGGAAGCTGTTTAACAATCCTCATGACAAACTGGCTCTGGGAGAATTGCACAGATTGAGAAACAATAAAGATTAACCTTCGGACATTCTAGATTTTCTGCAAAAATATAAATCGGTTTATCCGTTTCATTCCGGCATTCCAGGGTTTCATCCGCCACATCCCACTTCCAGCATCAGGTTCTCGCCAATCAGAAACATAAAGAGAACTCGTCAAGACAAATTCAACGAGCCCAAACTCGATGGGTTTACTAAAAGGCAGTTCAGGGTTACGTCTCCTACCTTCGTGCCCTAACAGCAGACCAGCTCAGTGGTTCCAAAAGACATTAGTGTTACAAATTTTAGATCCCACATTTACTTGCAAGTAAACTGAGCGTGTAACATTCCTATCACATCTAGCAAACGAGCTGATGACCTTGAAGACCTGAACCGATTTCCACCAAACATAGCTAAGAACACTCCCGACTCACATACCTTCTAAACAAAAAAAACCGCATTACAATCGGATCATCCGTTTGGGAGCTACGATGCCACATACACACACACACACACACATACACACACACACACACACAGACACGTCAAACTTATAACACCCCGTCGTTTTTGCGTCGGGGGTTAAAAAAGGCTTCAATAGTTGAACGATTTATTAGAACATTGAAATCTAAAGTCTATAAGGAATTTAGTTTAAAAGGCAATTACAATTGGGTAAATAGTACCCTCAACGAGGTTATTTACAAATACAATCACACTCGCCATCGCACCATAAATGAAATCCCTGTTAATGTAGACAATAATAATAAAAAACTGATATTAGAAAGGTACTTAAAGTTGCTAAAAAATGATAATTTAAAAAGCAAGTACAAAGTAGGTGATTATGTGCGTATCAGTAAATACAAAGGAACATTTGAAAAAGGTTATACTCCCAACTGGTCAACAGAAATATTTAAAATTTGTAAAATACAAAATACAACCCCTATAACTTACTTAATCGAAGATACTATCAGAGGTCAGCCTATTTTAGGTGCATTTTATACACAAGAACTTCAAAAAACAAAACATCCCAATGTATATCTAGTTGAGAAAGTTTTTAGAAGAAAAGGTAGCAGGGTTTTGGTAAAATGGCTAGGTTTGTCTTCAGCTGAAAACAGTTGGATTGATAAATCGAATGTTATATTATAAATAAAATAGTATTAGCAACAAACTCGAATCGCATAACTATTTATTAAAGTATTCAATACGGAATCATCAGTCTTATAATGTGTTTTGGAGAGAGCAGTCTTCTCAATTGGCTTATTAATAATTTACCATTTGAATTACACTTACCAGGATATAATTACTGTGGTCCTGGTACTAAATTAATAAAAAGACTTGCACAAGGAGATAACGGTGTAAATAAGTTAGACGAATATTGCAAAGATCACGATATTGCATATCACAAGTCATCAAACTTGAAAGAGCGACATAAGGCTGATTTAATTTTGTTAAAAATGGCGAAACAGCGAGCGATTGCTTCCGATGCCAGTACAGGCGAAAAACTCGCGGCACGTTTAGTAAGTAAGGCTATGTCGGCAAAAATTAAAACTGGTTCTGGTTTGAGGAAAAAGCATTCTCCAAAAGTTACATCTGGAAAAGGATTAAAAAGTAAATTAAAAACTGTTATTACAAAAGCAAAAAGACACATAAAGAAATTAAAACCTAAGAGCAAGAAAATAGCTATAGAATTAGCTATTGCTGCTACCAGAGAATTAGCTGATGATTTATCGATTAAGCTCCCTCGTGTTATTCCTATTCCAAAAACTGGGGGAGTACTACCTCTGATTCCTATTTTCGCCGGATTATCAGCAGCGGGAGCTTTAGCAGGTGGTGCAGCTGGTATTGCCAAAACCATAAATGAATACAAAATGGCTAAAAAACTGTATGAGGAATCGAAGAGACACAATGAAAAAATGGAAGCTCTATGTATTGGGAAAGGACTACACCTTAAATCACACAAAGGCGGTCTTGGAATTTTTGTATCAAAGGAAAAAAACTAAGATATCGGCTACCCAAACGGGCCTTAACTAACTTTGACATTTTGAAGTATGGAAATAGAATTCCTCATTTTAGAGGTGTCTTTATGAGAGATGAGCTCCCTAAATATCCATATAAAAAAGAATGCGGAGTTATTAATTTAGATAGTTCTAAAAATCCTGGTTCTCATTGGGTAGCCTATGCAAAATGTAATGATTATGTTGAGTATTTCGATAGTTACGGAAACCTTAAGCCTCCAAAGGAATTTATAAAATATGTAGGTTCTAACATTCACTATAATTATGAAAATATACAACGTGATCACCCCTTCAACTGTGGACATCTATGTTTAAATTTCTTAAAGAATTTTTGGTATTATCAAGAAATAAAATAAACAGGATCGTTTAAAAGAATTCAGTATTCAAGCATGTCTACTACGGTTACCATCTCTGGAAATAAATCAGAACTGGTCTCGTATTTTCAACCACCTCTTCATTTATCTGATCAATACGAGTGCGGTTTACTATACTTTTCAGTATTAAAAACAAGACCAAATGTGCCCGTTAATAACAGCTGTGTAACAGCTGTAATCAGAATCGAATGTGATCTTGTGCACGGTTCATATTACAACGGATTACCGACTCATACTTCAAGTCACGGCTACACAGAAATACCACAGAACGTTATTTACTTCCCGGTGAACAAAAATATAATTTCAGCCATATCTGTCAGGATTGTAGATCAGTTTGGTTACTGTATTGACTTTGGTGAAGAACATATTCAATTACGTCTTCATTTAAGAAAAGCAAAATGATAGTATATGATAAAAACCCTCCAGTGAAAATAAAACGTCCTATTCCGTCAACAACCGTTAAGGTGCACAGACGTAAGAAAAACGTGAAGAAATTGACTAAATCAAATAAAGATTTTCTTAAAGCTTTGGGGTTTAAAGTATGAGTATACTACAGATTACTGATTTACCACACTTTGATAGTTCAATCGAAAGTTATGAAGTCCATTCATATAATCCCTACAATAACAGCTTTAGAGAAAACGATGAAATCAGAATCCCCATACATCAGCAAGATATATACGTGCTACCATCAGCCAGTTCAATCTACATCGAAGGTCGGGCAAAGCTGTTCGGTAAGGATGGGACTCCGATCAAGAAAACTGTTACGTTCACTAATAACCCTGTTATGCATTTGTTTCAAGACATCAGATACGAAATGAATGGAATTGAAATAGATCGTATAAAAAATTCCGGAATAACATCAACAATAAAGTCTTACATCTCATTGAATGAAGCAGAAAGTAAAGTTGCTGCATTATGGGGTTGGAATTTAAACGGGTTTCAAAGTGATGGGCAATTTAGTGCTGTGGTGCCTTTAAATAAGATTTTAGGGTTTGCAGAGGATTACAATAAAATTGTGATAAATTGTAAACACGAACTTATATTGAATAGGAGTAATTCTAACTTAAATAGTATTATTGTTACTGATGAAGTTGTTCAGATTCAAATAGATATACAAAGGGTTCAGTGGAGAGTACCACATATAAAAGTTTCAGATAGAGAACGTTTAACACTTTTAAAGCATTTAGAAAGAGATAAACCTATTCAGATGGCTTTTAGAAATTGGGATTTATATGAGTATCCTTTACTACCTAAAACCACAAAGCATTCTTGGTCAGTAAAAACTGCTTCTCAATTAGAAAAGCCCCGGTATGTAATTTTTTGCTTGCAGACTAATAGAAAAAGTAATAAATCGAAAGACAGCTCAGTATTTGATCATTGTGATGTGACAAATGTAACGCTATTTTTGAATTCTCAATATTACCCTTATGAACCCTTAGGCTTAAAGTTTTCTGAAAATAAGTACAGTATATTATATGAAATGTATGTGAAATTTCGTCAGTCGTATTATAACAGCCCAGTCGATCCGTTGCTTGATCTAAAAGATTTTAAAGATAAAGCACCGCTTTTTATCATAGATTGTTCAAGACAAAATGACTGTTTAAAAACTGGCCCGGTAGATGCAAGGTTGGAATTTGAATGTTCAACATTGATACCAGATAATACAACTGCGTATTGTTTAATTATTAACGATCGACTTGTGGAATACAAACCGTTAAGTAACATTGTGCGCAGGCTATCATGACTGCAATAATTGCAGATCTTCAAGGATTCAAAACAGAAGCTAACGAATTTAATTTAAATTTTTTCAAGGAGATTGCGATATTATGCGATAAAAAAATACAGGTATTTCTAATAAAACCTCCATTCCCATTTTACGATTTGACTAAACAAGAACGGCGACAAGTAAGTTGGATTGAGCGCAATAGAAAGATATACTGGAAAGAAGGAATTGTGCCTTACTCAAATTATCAGAATTTGGTTATAAATATTTTAAGAGATAAATGTGTTTATGTCAAAGGTTCAGAGAAAGTGGCGTGGTTAAGAAACATTATAAATTGTGCTAATATTAATAACTTAGAAGATAAAGGTTGTCCTAGTTTATTAAACTTATATAAACAATAAAAATCAGAAATGAGGTAATCCGTCAGAGAACCAAGGTCATCGACATAGCCCACCGAATCAGCAAGCTGAAGTGGCAGTGGGCTGGCCATATTAGCCGAAGAACCGATAACCGTTGGGGTAAACGAGTTCTAGAGTGGAGACCACGACTCGGCAAGCGTAGTGTAGGACGTCCTCAGGCACGGTGGAGTGATGACTTGCGCAAGACGGCTGGCAGGAGCTGGATGCGAGTAGCCGAAAATCGATCTCAGTGGCGTGCACTTGGAGAGGCCTATGTCCAGCAGTGGACTGCGATAGGCTGATGATGATGATGATAAACAATATGAAAACTCTCATAATCTGTATAGCTGTATTTATCATGATTCAGTGTGTGCATTAAAAAACGTTCTATGTTTAAATAAATGGTGTATAGATAATGTAGTATTTAAACACTTTATGTAACTAATAAATTTTTTAAATGAATATTTTCTTGTTTTATTCATTAAAATTATATTTCCACAGTTCATGGTTTAATTTTCAAACAGATGTTCGAATTAAAGTATTGAATAAAAGCGAATACTATGAAAACCATATAAGGAAGTGCATCGAATGAATGATGTCATACAATACTACATGTGTATCGTTAAAGTAAACAAAATGGCATGATGTGGTCCGCTATTTTGTTACATATTTGACGACACGTTTGGCTTAGTGGTTAAGACCTGATCACAACACAATCAAATGCAAAATTACACGTTATTCAACCACAAAGACGAAGTGTCGTGGGTATATTTTTTTATGATGATCGGCTCAAACCGATATTAATTTTTTATAGAAATGAAAAAAGAAATCAAATGTTTGAAAAGATATTTATTATTATTGCAATTAATAAAGCAGAGGATGGCCTATTATATTTGGATATGTTTTTTTTGTCCTTAAATATAAATTCTTTTAAAAATTGCTTTTTTTTTTAAATAGCCTCTCAGGCGATGATTAGTAATAAGCAATATACAATTTATATTAGTAGGTACTCTAGGGTTAAACAAGGATTTCACAATAACATTTATTTAACCGCTAAATATTATAATCATGAAACAGATCATATCAGGTTACTCAAAATTAAAATACAACACAACTTACCCACAGAAAACAAATCAGATCAGGTTAAGACATTATTCCATACATAAAATATAGTAGGTACCTAGAAAACGGATCTCATAAGGTCAGATTATAGTAATGTATGGTATTTGAATAAATTAAATAAATCTCTGCTAGTTGTCATCACAGAGTACATTGTATATACTGAGATAGAGACGTCACTCGAACATTTTATAGCGCCCTCTGGCAATAAGTAAGAACAACTTTCCATCAAGATATATACGTATAACTACACCTTCAAATCTACAGTAGGCTTTGTATTGTTTTCATTCCTTGTAGCAATATTTCCTTTTAGTAGTAGATTTCTAAAAATAAAACAAAAGATATAAAATATGAATCCTTTATTTAATTCTTTTTTTACAATAATTGTAGGCCAACTCCTGAACCTTATCTTTTACGTCGTAATCTTTTCGTGACCCTATTAGCAATTTATTGGTGTCTTTACACCAGTTATAAATAAAAAGATTTGTGCATGTATCTTCAATTTTTGAAATTAATTGCACTTTGTGTTGGTTGCAGCGAATAAAACTATAATCTAAAATAACTGAAAATATTGTTTTCATATACTGTCGTATGTTTTTCTTTTTACAATCTTTTTTTAATATATCAGTGACAATATCTTGTATATTTGAAAAGCATGTCATTAGTGAGATGGACGGATACGTAAGGCTTGTTTTATTTTTTAAATATTCCCTATAATTAATGGAAGTATTTTCTTTATTTTCATTATAAAATGATTTTTTGCACTTTTCGCATTTTCTTATTTTTAATTTACGCAATACGTATCCTGTCACATACTCCAATTGTGCCTTTATTTTTGGATCTTGTCTTTTAATTTCTAGATCTACAAAGATATTGTCACTGTTGACATCATCAAAATCAACCTCCGTTGTATAACTTGACGTCTCAGGTTTCTTAAAAAAGAGGTTTTTTAGAGATTTAAAATTTAAACATTTGTCAACTTCACAGTTGGACCCCGGCGAATGCGTATTGCTAAAATTATTAATAAGTAAGGAAGCATAGGCTGCTTCGAAGCCAACGCACGATGGCGAAGTATTCCGATATCCATGGCTTCGAATGCAGCCAAAAAAATTTTCTAGGGGGTCCTGGTTGAAATGTCTCATCCATAGAGACGTCAAGTTATACTGCTTGGCTAAAACATCGACAAGATATTCAATATTTTCAATTGTCTGCAACCAATTTACAATTGAGGGTACAGTACCAGATTTACGATTACCGCAAAATTTCATGGATTTAAGAATTTTTTTTGAATTTGCCCACACCGCTTTGTGGGTTGAATATGGAGTTACTGGTCCAAGCAACGGTTTTCCGGCCCTTTTTTTTGAATTGTCGTAGCTCCCGTTGACGGAGTCAAATAGCTCGTCGAAAAATAAAAGCAAATCTGCTGTTTCTTGACATTCTGCAGGTAGAATTCCCATATCTGAAAAAGCAAGATAAATTTATTAACATCGACTTCACTTGAAAGTTTACATTCAATTTGTTAAATTATGTATAATCACACCACATCACGTCACACTAATATATAAATGCGAAAGTTTGTGAGTGTATATGTGTGTATGTTTGTTACCCCTTCACACCCAAATGGCTGAACGGATTTTGATGAAACTTAGCAGTAACATAGCCTATGCATCAGAATAACACAAAGGCAACTTTTTATCCGGGTACGGGAAGTAGTTTCCTCAGGAAGCGGGTGAAACCGCTGACGGAAGCTAGTTAATAATATTTACAAATTATCTATCTATAACTGGAATAGAGGAAGACCAAATAATCGTCGGATGGTTTGCGAGGTGCCTGTTGGGATGACAATAGAGAAGTATCAATTGGGATGAGCAGGAGAATGATGAAAGTTATCCATAACTATTTGGACTGGACTGTGTGAATCCAAATGACAATATTTTCGTAAACAACTTAAACAAGGTAATTAATTTGTTTGGTTTGGTCAGAATTTCAGTTCTGCTAGGGCAGAGGGGTGGTTTGTAAAAGTTACCATGGCCCTGGCACACAAAGGGCTCCAGGAGGAACAAAGTGGGTTGAGTAGTCAGTAAAAGTATGACACTCCACTGACCCTCGCACATTTCTTGAAAAAGGTGGATTGTAAAAAAACATTTCTTAAATTATTTACAGTTTAAAGTTTATCAAGTAGGAATCACAGAGTATTGCTTTAAATAAAACAATTTGAAATGTCAATGTTATTTTTACTCCCTACCTGCAAGGTATCCCATATTTGCTGCAACAGAGCGACTGAAGACCTGTGTTGCACATTTGACTTTCATTTTCGATATTTTGTTGGGAATTATGTGCCTATCGGTCAATTTAGGCATCAGCCTTATCCCCTTTTATGAAGGATTTTCCTTATAAAGGTCTTGGACATGATCCCATTTGGCTGTCTTTTCTTGACCATCCATTTGATACACCAAATTTTTTGTCAGTAAGTTATTTCTAATTCCCTTAATTAGGTGAGGAGGATCATACAGTGGTATTATTTCTGCTCCATCTACCTCAAATGTTTTATTTTTTTGAATTTTTCCTTGTCGCAACTGATTTTCTTTTGTATCTTTCACGAGCCAATTAATGGCACTTACATTTGTGGCACCTTGATCACAAACAGTTGCTATTACTTTTAGCCCAATGGCATGTAATTTCCTTATTAAATTTTTTATTTGTGAAGCCAATTCTAATGCTGGTGTGGTGCTTGCACAAAATGTGTATGACACTGGCTGTTTATAATTTTTTTGTACGCCTCTCACCATAAATACTAGAGCGTGGTCTGCAATTTTGTCATTGACGGTAGTGCCATTATTTACAAAACCACTCACTTGATCTGTTCTTCTATTATAATCGAAATGTGGAGTTAGGGCAACTTCGTCAAAAAGCAAAATACATAACTTTTCAGATTCTTTCATTTTTTTCACTTTTTTTTCTAATTCTTCAAATAAGTTTTCATTAATTCCGGGGTGCAATGAAGCCCGTGAGATCATCCTGGTAAGTGTTAGTGGGGAAGGCAGTACAAAAAACTTTCTTAGCCAGCGATATGCTCTGGGCCCCTGTTTATACAGGGATAAGGCCATCACTTTTTCGTCCTTATTAAATCGGCAACCTAATTTATGCTTCCCTGACTCTCGAAATTGTAGCATGGTGAAAATATTTGCTGCTGGTGAAAATTTGCTAAGTGCTTTCTTAAATGTTGCATTTTCTGACAATTTTAATGCTTTCTTCAATCTTGTCATTGCAGAATCCTTTTGTCCTTGTAATTTTTTTATTTTACTTTTTAGCATAATTGTCTCTGTGTCAAAACTGAAAATATTTCTTTTGACACCTTGTTTTCCTGAAAATACGAATTATGACTTTAGTTCTGGATAGCTCAGTTATAATAGTATGATGAGTCTGAAAATGAAGCAACACTATCATTCATTTCATTACTATAACTGCTATCTTTTGGCTTTTCAATGTCATTATTGATTACAAGGAAGAGTGGAAACATTTCCCCACACTAGGAATTTTTCCTGTATTGTGGGTGTATATATGTAACTGTATACATATATAATAATATAATATGTATACTAGGGTGGTCCACAAATGTATGGCGAAAAAAAAAATTTCAGGTAGAACTTTCGCCACCCCATTATTTTGTTACACATATCTATACTATTATCCATTTTAAATTTCAGCCCCCTATCTTATGTTAAAGGGGGTGCTCATCGACTTTAAAGTAAACTAATTTTATGAAAAAAAAAATTAATATGGGAAAGTCAGAATTTAAATGAAACATTTTTTTTTATTAACTTCTTTTATTAAAAAATAGTATTTAAATATTGCAAATCCAAAAAAACAAAGTAGGTCATGAAACAATTAGATGCAAAAAAGTTATTTTTTCTTAATCTAAAATTATGTGTACTATGTCTTTTTGGATGTCTCTATAGAAATTATTTTTGTGTTTTGTTCCACTACGTGGAGTATAAATTGCTAATCTTCCTCAAAAAAATAAAAAAAAAGTCAAAATCAGGCATTTCTTAGAAAAAATTAAAAATAAAACTTGATTGAGCACCCCCTTCCACTAAAGATAGATTGCTGTAATTTTACTAGGTTAATACTATAGATACGTGTAACAAATTTACGGGGTGGCTATATTGAAAAAATAAAAATGAAAATTTTGGACCACCCTAATGTATACTGTAAAACCCCGATCTACAGTAAATCCTAAGATTAACCAGTAAAACCTAAGATTTACCAACTCTCAGTGGTAAAAGTCCGTAAAGTTTTCGTACTTTTACCACTAAGGGTTAGTAAATCTTAGGTTTTACTGGTTAATCTTAGGATTTACCGTAGATCGGGGTTTTACAGTAACATAAATATACTCAAACACTGCACGAACCGACTTTTGCGAAAAAATGTAATCAGTATGCTACATGTAACAATGAATTGAATAAAAAAGGTACCTTTGGATGTAGGTGGGGCAGGTTGCTCAAATATTGATGGAGCCGGCTGATTTGGAGGTAGAACAGTTGGCTGCAGCACCTGTTCACATCTCTGACCCGAAAACATGGTTTCCCTTGTCATGTTAGTTACATCTTGTAAGGGCAATGATGAGTGGATACCTAAAATAGAATACAGTTCAGTTAAACGAAAGTTCAGTAAATTATTATTTAGTCAAATTAATATTTTAATATGGATTTCGTTTTCGGATAGAATTGCCAAAAATGGCAGAATCACAATCAGTTTAACTCTAGATCAGTTTGAAATAAAAAATTAATCTAAGTTGGTTGGATCAAATTGTGGATAAATCCAGACTCGATCTAAGCCTGGTAAATCTAAAATGGCTTGAACAAAAGCCGTTATCTCCATATTTCTTTGTCTAATATTTCCTTAATAACAATCATATCTATTGGTAGTTTTACTATAAAATTTTCATTAAAAATAGTTTCTTTTCTTACACTAAAAGAGTATATATTACACTATGCTAGAAGGTTTTTATCATTTTATGAAAAAGAGTTCAAAATGGATTTATCGGTTTTTGATTAGTTCTCCTCAATTCTAGTAGTACCTTTAGATGTTGATGGGGTAGGTTGCTCAACAATTGATGGAGCAGGCTGAACAGGCAAAGATGAGTGAACACCTGAAATAGAATAGAGTATGTTTTTTAATAAATGTCATGATTGTTTAAGGTGATGATCATCTGATAATTGTTAAAATTACTGGTAGACACTCTAATATGGCCATTTAAATTTTTATATGAGAAGCTATTTGTGGTGTAAGTTCATATGGTTTCAGTCTTGTAAGTGTGGGGCCAGTTCATATGCACTAAAACTGCTTGAACAACTAAAAAACTGAGAGAAGAGTCACAAGTTCAATTCTGCTAACAGTAGGTATATTTAGAAATAGTTATTGCATACATTTATTGTCATACCTGATAAAAACAATGATGGAATTGCATTTTTGCTAAGTCTTTTGCTCGCAGTATAAAATTTTGGGTTAAAATGTGAGTGGCAAATTCTTCCATTTTTAAAGATAGACTTGGGATCCATCATTAAAACATTTCCACCAATTGCAAAAATCCAAGAATTAAATCTATCCAACTCTTTTTCTGGATCAGGGAACTTATGCAAGGTAGTATCTGGACCTGAAAAATTACCAAATATTATTTCTTGACCCAACTATCGATTTAATAGAAAAAAGACCTTAATTCAATAAAAAAAAAACACAAAGCACACATTTGATGTAGGTTGCACAGGTAATGGTCAGCTTAATGAAAAAAAAAGGAATTTCTGATTTTAAATGCAACATACAAGTTATCTTTTCTAAATTATTCCATGTAACTTTTTTATGGTTTTACTTGTGCTATGAGACATTCTCAACGTCTTACAAAATTTCATGTTCTAGATCAATGGGAAGTACCTTTTGGTTCAACTTATAGTCGTTTATCCTGAAGGTGAACACTACTAATTTCATACTTTATTAAAACCAATAAATCTAGCAAAATTAAAAGAAAATACCCATTCAAATTTTGGTTTTTAGTTTATTACATAAACTCCGATAGTTTTAAACAATACACAGATAATTTTTATCCAGTGGCTAAGATTTAATTGTTATTAACATTCTATGCACTTTTCACAAATTTAGATTTATATTAGGGAAACATCACTCTTCGAAAAGAGGCAAGACAGTAAGTTTGACTTCTAATTAAACCAAACCCGTACCGGTACCACCCTTGCAACTATCTATCAGCAATATAAAATTATTATACCTCATAATTTGTACTTACGTGTATTTTTGCAGTTCCGCACACAACACTTGCTCGCGTTCATGTTTATTAACAACACAAACAGTTTACCAAAGTAGTACAAAGTCCAGATTTTCATGCAAGGGTCGTTCAGAGAAAGCGATATCGTCGGTATCCAAAACTTTTCCAGGTCTACGTTTAAAAGCAGTATCGTCAGTGTCCTTACAAGCCAAGTCGTCAAGAAAAATCCACAAAATACTCGGAGCGCATCCATTCACTCGAAAAGAGAAAAACGGAATATTTTGTTTGAAAACAAACTGACATTTACTTGCGTTGCGTTCCTTTTCACAAGCTTTTATTTAGTTTTTCCCTCATTTAAAGCAGCTCCAAAAATTAATATATTTGCATTTGTGGATAATTTTATCCATTTAAATAAACGTATTATGATAATAAAATGTATTTGAAGGGTGTAGTAACTCATAATATAATTTAATTTATCAAAAAAATATTTTGATTATTTAAGAATATCTGAGTGAAACGAAACTTATCTTTGGGCTGAACCTATGAATATTTTGAGAAAAGCTCCATCTATCGTTAAGTAAGACAAACTTTTGATATTACTATACGGGTAAATTGAAAATCTATTAAACCAAATGTGTACCTATAAAAGCAGGAGCCTACTGAAATTGGTCGGCTATGATTCGGTCACTTTTGTTCTAAGTTATAGCACCGTGGTTGTCATATCGAATAGAGAATCTTGAATGCATTCATCTTTTCGAATAGAGTAAGTATTGGGGGGTCGCGGATCTCATTTGATCCGGGACCCCCAATACTTACCTACTGAGCTCGCGGTATTGCAGTGAACACTGGCGGGGGTCGGGTCTAAACGGGTAGACCGTAGAGTCGTAAGAAGACTCGGTGATCCTGCCTGGTAGATGGATTGCATAAGCATGAGTTGCTGGGCTAGTAGAGCCGTATAGGTCTAATTGGTGTGTGTGCTTAGATACAGATTACCTAAATGTTTGTTGTGTTACGATACTGGCCTTTGTTACCTGATCAATTGGGTTTTACATGAACTGAACTAGTATTTGATTGATTTTTAGAAATAATATAGAGCCGGTACTCAATTCTATGTCTTTATGATGAGATGTAATTTTGTGTAGACATAATTAATGTTAAGGTCAGGATCGATACTGCGCTTGGTTTTCTTGTTTCAGACTAACACACGAGGACGTGTGTCCTGTCAGAATGGCCGTGTCGGAGACTGTCAATAGTACGGACACTAAACGTCACGCAAGCGCGCCCTCTGGTGGCGTTTCCGGTGAAACAACATTTTGGCGCGCTTGGCAGAGTCGTGGTGGTCAGCGTGGTGTCCGCGGAGCTCTTGGTCGAGGCTTCGTCAAGTCTTCGTGGAGTTGTCGCGTTACTGCCTTTCGTTACGTGTAGTGTACCTAGTGTTATTGCCTAGCGTTGGAGTACCTAAACTTATTCTGATATCGGACGAGAGTGCCATCCTGATGACCCTTCCGACATATATAAATACACTATATACTATAAGCGTCTATGAAGATAAGGACAGATAATGTTCCTTCAACTTCCGTTTAAATAAAGCAACAGTTTGGCAGCTCCTCAGCTCAGGCGGCAAATTGTTCCATAGCCGTACAGCGTGCACGGTGAAGGAGTAGGAGTAGAAATCAGTGGAGTGGGAAGGGATTTTAAGTATGGATTTGAGATGTGTCCTGCAGGACGCATCAGGTGAGCGGAGAAAGGAGAAACGTTCCCGCAGGTACGAAGGAGATTTAGGATTGAAGAGGATATTAAATAAAAGACACAGAATGCGAGTGTTCCTGCGAAGACGAATTGGGAGCCACTTGAGTTCCTTGCGAAATTGTGAAACATGATCATACTTTTTAAGATTAAAGACAAAACGAATACAAAGATTTTGCAAGCGCTCAAGTTTATTTAAAAGCTCCTCGGTGGCATCCAAATAACAGGCATCAGCGTAATCTATAATGGGTTGGATGAGCAAGTGAAATCTTGGTTTTCAAAGGCAAAAACTGTTGAAGACATTTCAGCGTATGAAAAGTATAGTGAACTTTGCGACTAACTTCATTGACCTGAGAAGTTTTTCGCTGAATTAGCGTAGTCAATCTGAATCCCATTCAAACACAGTGGTGGTAGTGACGCAACATCTAGCCTGCTACGCATGTATCTCACTTAATGTTTGCTCTGACCATTCTATGATCGGTATTAAATTTGAGTTTATTTATCACACTAACATCGTTGAAAAACTGTTTTTGATTTGTCAAGATAAAGTCTATCTCATTCTTATCTCTGCCATTTGGCTCCCCAAATCCATGTCCACTTTCTTGATTTTCTCTTTTTATAGAAACTATTCATTATCTTGAGGTTGTAAGCGTAAGAAAAGTTCACAAGTCGTTGTCCATTGTCATTTCGATATCCACTGCTGTAATTTCCCAAAACAAACTCATCCTTGTTGAGGCCCCAGTACACGTTGGCCTGTGTTGGGCCAAGCTGTGCAATGCACAAATGTAGGCCACGATCAAATGGTGTTTACACATTGGCGCATGGCTCATTCTTGCCTGGCAAACCACTTGCGATGGAAGTCGAAGTAATTAAGGCTTCGGCTATTTATTTGTACACTACTATATATATTTATATAATACTACACTACTATATTTATTTTTCCACGCAACACAAAAGTGTATTTTATCCTCAGCGGTCGGTGACGAACTAAACATTGGCCGAATGTGTAAACACCACACGCCAAGCTGGGCCAAGATTCCTTTGATGTGTGCCCAAAAAACCGACAAGTCGCCGAATGCGCGCCAACCTTGACAAATGTCCGCCAACCTGCACCAATACCCCGTGTACACATTGGTGATGGCGTGTATTGGCCGCACTTGGGCCAACGTGTACTGGGGCCTTTGGATTTACTGCCTATTTGAGCATTAAAATCCCCGACCAAGAGAATATGTTTATTTACGCTTTGCATTGCTCTTGTTAGATCATTGTAAAATATATCTTTTGCTGTTTTTGAATATTTTTCACCTGGCGCATGCACTTGTATAATCGAAGATAGCTGTTTTAAGCCTAGAAGTTGAATGTTTAGAATTGCTATTCTCTCTGTTATTCCTTCGAAACTAATAATGTTGTTTTTGGAGATATTTTTTCACAACGAATCCAATGCCGTAGATGCCTTGTTTTTCTCCGAAATGATAGAAAAAGGGGTCGGTTCAACACATAGGCTATACATTATCACGCTATCACTTACGGGGGATGAGTAATGAACCATTATTTCTATTAACGTTTCTGTGAAAGCGTATGCAATAATAACACATAATTGAATGTTGTACTTATATTAGTTGACCGGCCTATTGTCGATCTTTAAACACAAAATCTTGTATTTATAAGTAACTCGGGAGAAAAATAAAATTTTACGAAATCGTTTAGCCCAAGTTAACGTAGCTCCATCTATGGTATATAAAGTACATCAAATTTGACAAAGCAGCGAGGTGGTAAATAAGAATAACATGTATTAATTACCATTTATAATTGTTATCTTGATGCAAGTAAAATTGATAGTACTTACCCCAATTTAAAACCGAGCCATCTAAACAGTTTTTCGAATATTAACGTCAAAAATGATTACATTCGCGGAAAATTTAACTATCATGTAAAGTCATAGATGGAGTTGCCCATTTTTTCATAAGCAAATTGACTTGGGGTTTTGTTACTTCAGCTTATCATCTAATAATGTGGTGGCTTTTTTTATGAGAAATCATAAAATGATCCCTCGCGCTGAGAGCCAGCAGCATGAGAAAGTGTCAGACTCTAATTGACTTAAGCCCATCGTATTCCTTCTTAAGCCTTTATGTATCAGGGCCGCGATAACTCTTTCGAACAATATGGTAACCTGAAAGCATCTTTAACTTTGTAAGAGTACTATTGAGTAGAAGTCAAATAAATTTTAGTGTGGTGTAAAACATGCAACGCCTAAGGATCGTAGAAGAAAGGAGTAACATCGATCTCTCGCAAGGGCTGCTAAGCGTAAGGTAAGGCTCCTGTAGCTTGAGAAACAAGCCCAGAAACAAAGTGCAGATCAAAGAAATGGGAGCTTCTCGAGATAACACCATACGCATGTAAAAAGCTTTTTCACCTCTGAAAACGTACAAGTTACGCGTCACATACCAGTGACATATTTATACTTTCTTTCAAATTCTGATCTGTCAGACCCGAGCTGAGTCTAAAAAACGCCTTTTAGATAATCACGTTCGATATAATTCAGTTACAAAGTCAGAATTGTCATCAAACATGTTTTCGCTAAATGTGCTGTCCGCCGTTGCCTACTTCTGCGCATCAATCATGCTGGAGTAGGAGGCAGCGGACTGACTGAAAATTCGCACTTCTCATCATAACGTGGAAGACACCTCGGCAGCCGGGTGTCGAGAGACGACTCCACAGTCGGGGCAGACAGCAGGCTGGAAGAGAGTCAACAAACCCCAGTGGGGCCCACCAGGGCCAAAGCCTGCAGGGGCTGCGAGATTGTTCGAAAGAGTTATCGGGGCACAAGTACGCAAAGGGCTTAAGAAGGAACATGGTGGGTTTTATTCGGTATGAGTCTGACGCACCCTCACGCTGCATCTACTGCGAGGCCAAACATTACATTGCCGCTGACAGAAAACCTTATTTTCATCCCACCATCTCGGAAAGAGTATTTTTACCCTTTGATATCTGAGCGCAAAAGCCGTTTTTATCCTCTAGAGCGGCAAAGTGATTTGAATTTAGAACATCGTGTGCAATACTCCATTTGTGACAATCTTGATAAGACTTGTCAAACAAATACATATTAAACAAATAAAATACTGCTTAAAATAATTATTCAACTTATTAAGTAATTTTTATTATTGTTTTTACATAGATTTTTGACCTCGTTTCATTTTTAAACTGAGTTTTCAAATAAATTAACTTTAATAGGAGAAATAATTCCGAGATGGTGGGATGAAATAGCTATTTTCATCCCACCATCTCGGAAAGAGTCATCGTTGGTCATCAAAATTGAGCCCGCGGTTAAAAAGCAACTTTGCACTCTTGTATAACAAATTACTATCTATTATGATCAAGTCAAACTGATGGCTGAGTACTACATGTGTCTCCAGGATGCCATGCAACGTGTTGCAAATGACTTTGGGAACTACTTGGTAATCCTTTTCTCCACCTTCACTGCAGATTCACGGTACATATACAAATTAAATCAAGACGTCCTTTGCTACGTGCAATAATCTGTGTGTCATCTTCTGTCAAGTGGTCACGTTTATCACGTATTTACCAACTAAATTAAATTAAGTTATATGATTGCAAACATTTGCATATGTTTTCAAAACGGTTGACTAGACCCAAAGATTTCCCATAGATTTTATATATGTCGGAGATAGATCAATTACCACTGTGGATATCCGAACAAAAATCTGACAGATAGATGTCAATGTCAATCACCATTGTCTGTATCCAAACAAAAAAAAAACAACAATGTATGACCATAGATTTAAAATGGGTTCGCGCCCTGTTTCGTGAACAAAAGTAATATCCAAATGAATGTTTTGATTCTTTTATTATCGATTATTATTAAGCAATCTTGCTAATTTATTGTCTAATAAATCAAAACTAGATTTATAAAGTACTCTGTAAACATATGAATTGAATTTTGGAATACTTATTACCATAACATAAATTATTTGGATTTTGTCAATATCCACAATAACATGTTATTTTGATTATTTTAACGTTTAAATGCAATTGTCTAATTACAATAATCATTCTTGGATAATTTAACAACTTTGCAATGTAAAAGTCTTGTAGCGACGCCCTGTTATATAATATAACATTCCTTCCTATGTGCTTATTTACCTTTTCTTCTCATATACCTACTTGTACTTTATTTTTACATTGTCAATATTGTTTACTTTATTTATCTTTCAATCTTTGAACTCTATTTTACTAACGATTTGTATAATGTATTATTAATATCTCATGTACCTCATTTAGGTTACAATTATTTACTGTTCTCAAAGGATGTTATTAAGTAATTAGCCAATAGTGATTATTTAAGTTGTTATTTACTTTTCCATTGATTTCTTCATATAAATACGTGCCCTTAAGTTAAAGTAAGTCAGTTCTATTCCGAGATCCTATTGTTAAACTTGTAATCAAATCTTAAATAAAATAATATTTTATTTTAAAGTCGTTTTTACCACTATCACATAACAAATTTGGCGCAGTCGGTAGGATCGCGTGTGCATAAAGACGAAGTTAAACGTGTAGACTCCAAACGGTCAAAATCGCCTAGTGACGAAGCACGGTAGCTGAAGGCTTTTAAACAACTTCGCCGGACCTTCGAGTAATGAAGCTCAGCATCGCGACCAGTATTTCACTGTTATGGTAAGTGGCCTAAAACGCATATTGCTCTGCTACCTCTCTATTTCCCATTGATCATTCAATCCTAATTCCTTAAATCTTATATTTTACATTCAAAACCTCATATCACGATGCCAGACACTAAAGTCTCCCCCAACTCAGAGATGGACCTAGGGACTCTCTTAAAACTAATTCCTGACTTTGACACCTCGCAAAATTCTCAAGTATATAGATTCATTCGGTCGTGTGACTCCGCGTTTAACCTTGCTTCAGTACATCAACAGACAGTTCTCTTAACGTACGCCTTAAATAAGCTCACTGGACCAGGTTCATCAGACGTCCATTCTAAACAATTTTTTAAATGGTGCGACCTCAAACAGTTTCTTATCCAGAAATTCTCCCAAACAAAAACGCTAGCTCACTTAAATCTAGAACTACAATCCTACTACCAAAAGCCATTCCACAATTTAGAAACTCACCTAAGCAATGTAATTATTGCAAAAAAATGGGTCATCTGATTTCGGAATGCCGAAAAAGAGAATACAACAATAGTTTCAAAAATCAAATACCACAAAATCAACGCGCAGCAGTTCCATCCGCGAAAATAAATAATTTAAACTCAGAAGCGGCCGAGGTGTTGGGCATGCCTTCGGGAACCGCTTCAGCCCACTCTTACAATGTCCAGACAACAATACCGAGTCTCGAAACACTACAAATTCAGTAATTACCAACTCCGAAAAACATACTTCCTCTTATCCAGTCCATCGGGGACAATTTCGTGACGCTAGCACTCAAACTACAACCACGAAAGAAGTATCGGTTCAAACACAATTACATCCCAAATCTATTTCAAACTCAAATTCTAATTCTATTTCTAAATCCAAATCTAAATCTATTTCAAACTCAAATTCTAATTCTATGTCTAAATCCAAATCTAAATCTAATTCAAACTCAAATTCTAATTCTATGTCTAAATCCAAATCTAAATCTATGCCAAACTCAAATACTAATTCTATGTCAAAATCAGATTCTAAAGCTATGTATACTGAACCCATTACTATCTCTACGCTAAACGTACCTCCAGAAAATCTTCTACATTGCCAATTCCACGTTGAAGGTAAACCGGTAACATTACTTATCGATACAGGAGCCGCTATATCCGTCCTTAATAAGGAACATATTGGTAGTGCCCCTCTAGACCAATCGTGCGTCGTATCGATTGTAGGTATATCTGGTAACCAATCTTCTATTCAAAGCTTCGGTAAAGCTCAAATCTCCCTAGATCATTTCCCGAAATTCAACTTTCATATAGCAAACCTCAACATTAAAGCAGATGGTATCCTGGGCAATGACTTCATGAGCAAGTTCAATGCCAATATCTACGTACAATCAAAAACCATGCGTATACGAGATCGTACTTACAAATTATTTCATATTGAAGAAAAACCAACCGAACCCGTAGATAACAAACAGTTCATAGGTCGACGATCTGAAACTGTTATCACATGTTGTACTAATGATATTCAAAACGGACCCGCCTTAATCGAAAAACAAACCATTTGCGACGATGTCACTATTCCTAACGCCTTAGTCACAGTAAAAGATAACAAATTCCTAATTACTTGTGTAAATTCCGGTAACAATGATAAACTTGTGTTAATACCTAGAGTTCATGCATCAGAACTAGTCGCAATAGAATCTTCAAATAATATTCCAATAAATTCAACGAATACACATACGTTTAATGACAAACGAAACAAAGTAGACAAACTCATTCGCAGAGATCACCTCAATGAAGAAGAAAATCAATCTCTAAACAAAATTGTCATGGATTTTTCAGACATCTTCATCACAGAAAACGAACCTTTGACATTCACAAACCACACCAAACACACAATCCCCACTACATCAGACACGCCAATTAACACAAAGACTTATCGATTTCCGTATGTGCATCAACAAGAAGTAAAATCACAAGTCCAAAAGATGCTAGATCAAAATATTATTCAACCAAGTTCATCTCCTTGGAGTAGCCCAATCTGGGTAGTCCCCAAGAAACTAGACGCGTCAGGGAAACAAAAATGGCGTATAGTCATCGACTATCGCAAACTTAACGATATCACTATAGGAGACAGTTATCCTTTGCCCAACATAACTGACATTCTAGACAAGCTGGGCCATTCCATTTACTTCACTACCTTAGATCTTGCCTCGGGATTCCACCAAATTGAACTTGACCCTAAAGACATCCCGAAAACAGCCTTTAACACACCATATGGACATTACGAGTTCCTTAGAATGCCATTCGGTCTTAAAAATGCCCCTGCTACATTTCAACGTGCTATGGATAGTGTCCTCCAAGGTTTACAAGGTGAACGTTGTTTTGTCTACCTAGATGACATAGTAATATTCGCATCCAGTCTCCAGGAACACGAACAGAAACTTACTGAAGTCTTCAACCGACTCAGGAAAAACGGTCTGAAAGTCCAACCTGATAAATGCGAATTTATGCGGAAAGAAGTAGCTTATTTGGGACATATTATTTCTAGTGAAGGTGTCAAGCCAAATCCAGACAAAGTCAGAGCGGTCAGAGAATTTCCAGTTCCTAAATCTTGCAAAGACATAAAATCATTTCTAGGCCTTGCAGGTTATTACAGGCGCTTTATAGCAAACTTCAGTCGGATAACAAAACCTTTGACCGGACTCCTGAAGAAAGACGTACCTTTCATTTGGGGTGAATCCCAACAACGCGCTTTCGATACTTGCAAAAATATTCTCACTACATCCCCTATATTACAATATCCAGATTTTAGTAAAGAATTCGTTCTAACAACAGATGCCTCGATTCACGCTATAGGTGCTATTCTCTCACAAGGTGAAGTCGGTAAAGACTTACCCATAGCATATGCTTCACGTACACTCAACAAAGCTGAATCTAATTACTCTACAATAGAACGCGAACTCCTTGCAATCGTATGGGCTGTAAAACACTTCCGTCCTTACTTATTCGGCCGAAAATTCAAGATCGTTACCGATCATAAACCTTTAACATGGCTTTTCTCCATCAAAGACCCAGGTAGTCGTCTCGTCCGCTGGAGATTAAAACTAGAGGAGTATGACTACGAAATTATTTACAAAGCAGGAAAAATTAATACAAATGCAGATGCATTATCACGCCCACCAATAATGAACTCCAATATCGTAGATCTATCTTCAGACGATCCACCGTCTTCCGATTCTACTGATTATCTACAAATGAATTACGAACATTTTACATCTCAAGATGTTTCTTTCAACAGTCCGAAATTAAAAATATCTCCTGATAATCTCTTAGATCCACGAAATAAAAATGTATTTGTCCCCATATCTTGTCAACTCTCAGATAAGAATAATATTTTCAATGAAGCAATTAAATCTTGCTCTCAGACAAAACCTTATTTAGAAAAACCTAAAACTCTATACGATGTCGATCTCCTTATTTCAGATAAAAATCAAAACTTATACTTCTGTCCTACAAGACCTACACATTTTGATCCTTGGGATTCCGAAAGTTACTTCAAATCACTATTATCATGTCTACAACATAACAAAATAGAATCTCTTTTTGTACCTGATCTACAAAACGATCTCACCTGTAAAATGAAAGGCAACGAACAGTTACGCATTACATCATATTTAGCCGAAATGTATAATTGTGATATTACAATCTGTAAAAACAATATAAAATATCCAAAACCTGAGGAAATTCCTCAAATACTGAAGACCTACCATGACGAACCTCTCTCAGGACATCGCGGTATCTTAGAAACTAACAGAAAAATACGTGACAACTTCTTTTGGAAAGGCATGACAAACGATATCAAAACTTACATCGATTCATGTGTTACTTGCCAGCGTAATAAAATACAACGAAAAAACTTTCAAGCTCCTATGATAATTACATCACAATCAACTGAACCATTCGAACGAGTGTCTATGGACCTTGTCTCTTATTCAGACATTAGCGATAACAATAATAAATATGTTTTAACTCTTCAAGATGACCTAACTCGATTCGTACAAGCCTACCCTATTCCCGATAAAGAAGCCGTAACTGTGGCTAAAGAATTACTTTATTTTTGTCAACATTACGGTGTTCCTAAAAGATTTCATTCCGATCAGGGCACTGAATTCATGAATAATGTTTTAAAACAATTAACAAAATTTCTCGGTTCCAACCATACTTTCAATACTGCGTATCATCCCCAAACAAATGGCGCTCTCGAAAGATTCCACGCTACCTTACGTGATCACATACGAATGTATCACAGTCGCCGACTTAAAAACTGGGACAAAATTATACCTTTTGCCATTATGTGTCATAATACCTCAGTTAATAATTCCACTAACTACACACCTCATGAATTATTATTTGGTTATAAGCCACGTCCATTTTATAATATTAAAACTATCCCCGACTATACAGCCTGTGATTATCTAAAAGATTTAAACGAACGATTGAGAATCGCTCGAGACTCAGCCCTTAAAAACTTGCAGGCTATGAAAGAAAAAGCTAAAGATCGATATGATAGTCAGATTAAAAACTTTGCGCAATATCAAATAGGTAATAAAGTTATGTTAAAAGTTCCTAATCCAAACAATTTGGACCCTAAATGGGAAGGTCCTTATCAAGTTATACGTGTTGGTTTCAATCATAACTACGTAATTCAGAAAGCCAATCGTAACCAACTAGTGCATGCAAATAGGCTCAGACCATACCATTTGCATGAAACCTTAGTTTAGTATTAATAAGAATAAGCAGAAAAAAAAAATCTATTTTAGTATAATTCATTAAATTTAGATTCTAGTTTTATTTTACTCTTACAGGGTCAGCTCTACAGCGGCTCAATCCCCTAACTCCTATAACTTTAACGATATTATACAGAATCCTTATACTAGTTTCATCATTTGCTCAATTCTAAAATTATTGTTATACATTCTTCTCTACAAGTTTTACATCTATATTAAGAACTACATTATAAGTAAACGTAAGGTTAATTCGCAATAAATCAAATTCTGTCGCTTTCAGGGCAACCACGGGAATCGTTGCCAATCTAACTCAACCGCTGCCTACGCATGCCGGATTATTTTATAAAGAAGAAGGCTCTATCACCATATCTGATGACTCATGGAAACTCATCGTTTACCGTGATCTTAAACCACTATTTATTGCTCATGAATCCTTAAAACGTCTAGCTTCTAGATTCGAACAATTTTATGTAAAATATCCCGCTTTTCCTAATGTTCTATCCACTAAATCGTATCTTAAGACTAACCTCGATAAAATAGATAACAGACTCTCCGAACTAAATATTTACTTAGGTAAGAATTCTAGACAGAAAAGAGAACTTTTAGATGGGCTTAGTTCGTTGTTGAAATACCTCATCGGCACTCCAGATGCCAAAGACGCGAAACATTATGACGAATGTATCGATATGCTTGAGAAACGTGAACTCGATCTCACCTCTTTAATGCAGAAACAAATCCAAATAACTTCTAGTACTATTAGGAATTTCAACGAAACGATATTTAAAATCTCTTATGATGAACAGGTCATAAATGAAAACATTGATCGTTTAAATCAATACCTTAACAGTACTTCTAAAACTATTTTCGATTTAAAAATTACGGAAGATATCTCATCAATCTCAATTTTAATACTAGAATCGGTTACCAATCTCGAAAACGAGATTGACGATTGCCTCTCGAGTATTTTATTTGCAAAATCAAACATAATTCATCATTCAATCATTTCTCTTAATAAATTATATAAAAATCTTCTCTTATCCAACCACGCTAGATCTAATAAACAATTAGTTAGTCCTGTTACCATCGACAACATCAATAAAATCCTAGATTCGTCTCAACTCTCTGCTTACGTGTACTCAAACAGATTAGTTTATATATTAGATTTCCCACTCATTAAACCTGAATCTTTTAAACTCTACCATATCTATTCAATCCCTATCCAACATCCCAATTCCTCTCTCTATACCACCATCCTACCAGAGCATAAGTATTTGGCCACAAACCCTAGTGGTGAACACTACGTATCCACGAGCTCCTTGGACAACTGCAAGACATACGCTGAAAGAAGAAGCGTGTGCCGAGATATCATCGTCTACAACCCTGATACACGCCCTGTTTGTGAGCTACAAATCCTACTCAGTGTCTCAAACGACATCCCCACCATCTGTACAACTACAACCTTCGCTGCACAAATCAACACATTCCAACGCTTGGAAAACAACAGATGGCTCTACATCCTCAGTAACGCAACACAGTGCATCCTTCAATGCAACAATCAAGTCTCGCATCACAACATCTACGGATCAGGAATTATTACCCTTGAAACAAACTGTAAACTTCACACGGGATACAGTACGCTGTCAGCACACCAAAGCAAGGAAGACAACATCACATTCCCGATTATAGTTCCTGACATCAGAACTGAAGATCATCATTTTCCAAACCTTCTACCTATCTCAATCAACGAAACTCCACTAGACTCACTCAACAACCTCAAACATCAACTAGATAAACATAACGAAGAAATCCAGCAGATGAAACAGAAACCCTTCATCCAACGACACCAGAATAGATTTTCTTGGTTCTACTTCACAACAGGAACCCTCATGCTATCATTTTTGATGTATAAATTATTCAGAAGATGTCTAAGAGTTGCAAATAACTTTGATCGCAATAACGATGACAACCACTGCATCCAGATCTTCAACAACTGCTTCGGAAGAACATCACGACGACATCGATCAACACGTCACATTCAGAACATCCCGATGACCACGTTGAACCAAACCACAACGTCATGTATCTCCGAAGACGACAGCGACGACAATTCCTCCACTCCAAAAAGATTCGGCGCTAACGCCCAATCTTTATTCTAGGCGGGGAGGTGTTATATAATATAACATTCCTTCCTATGTGCTTATTTACCTTTTCTTCTCATATACCTACTTGTACTTTATTTTTACATTGTCAATATTGTTTACTTTATTTATCTTTCAATCTTTGAACTCTATTTTACTAACGATTTGTATAATGTATTATTAATATCTCATGTACCTCATTTAGGTTACAATTATTTACTGTTCTCAAAGGATGTTATTAAGTAATTAGCCAATAGTGATTATTTAAGTTGTTATTTACTTTTCCATTGATTTCTTCATATAAATACGTGCCCTTAAGTTAAAGTAAGTCAGTTCTATTCCGACATCCTATTGTTAAACTTGTAATCAAATCTTAAATAAAATAATATTTTATTTTAAAGTCGTTTTTACCACTATCACATAACAGCCCTAAGCCGAGGTATATTCACATAGCGGTATTGGCATACGATACACTTTGTACTTGGGTGGCTTACGCCGCTGTACGGACTGTGACCTTAGTCTAGGGCCTGTTCGTTTCGCCATATTATTTACAAACAAACTTTGTATGTGGGTGGCTTACGCCGCTGTACGAACTGTAACTGTAAAGTCTGTTCGTGTCGCCATATTATTTACTAACATACAGTGTATGTGGGTAGCTTACGCCGCTGTACAAACTGTGACTGTAAAGACTGTTCGTGTCGCCATATTATTTACTAACATACTGTGTATGTGGGTGGCCTATGCCACTGTACGAACTGTGACCGTAAGGTCTGTTCGTGGTCTACCTAATTTATTGTTTTAAACTGTGTATACTTGTGTGGATTATTATTTTGTGTAATTAAACATTGTTATTTTGTATTAAAGTCTTGTCTATCCCAATAAAATGGGGACTCCAAACCCTGATGGTGTACCGCTCGGCTCTCCTGATCCTACATATATATATTTTGTGACTGTGTAACGATTTCTTCGCTTCAGGTTCGAAATGAACTTCAAAATAATACTAAAATAAATAAGTACTTAATTCCTAAAGCTAACGTTAGTTACTATTTACATTATTGTACAAATTAAAAATATTGATATGAACTAAAACTAATTAAATATTAATTCATAAGCAAACTCGGGAGGCACAGTATGTTTAGCAGTTCGCGACGCGATCGCGTGGAAGGATCGATAGGCGGCACGCACGGTGGAATTTTAATAGTGGCAGAGCTAACTGGACGACGCCGAAGGTCGGACGTAGCGCGTTACCTAAATATTATTTTCTTCTACCTACGTTTATTATATTGAATCGAGATTATTCAATATAGAATTATTTTATAGTACCTATTATCCATCGAAATATAAATCTCTAGTACTTGCGCGGCTGTTAAAGTTTATAACAATTTAATTATTGTATCGTTTTCACCCCGAATCGGGTAAGTGTTGCAAAATTATATCTATTAAGTAAAGCTATCTCAGTAGAATTGTAACTCTGATAAATATGCGTTGGGCTCATCTCATTGCATTCCTACCTTGCTATAAATTAGTGTTTGTTCAAATAGTAGCTTGTAGTGTCATATATTTTTATACTAGATACCTTTCTGCTGCTTTTGTGTACATTGACTGCCTCATCATTGATCACTATTTTATGTAATCTTTACCGCCTGTGCCTCGTAGTATCACGCCGCTTTTGTAGGATGCACATAGGGGTGTGGCAGTCATGTAAATATTGAGGATAGTGTTAAAGTGGAAGGTTTACACTATTCCAGGGTTCACCGCTCCGGTACCGGACTTCGCTGGTGTTATTTGGACTACCCCACAACAAACTTTCCATCGACGCTACGAGGACCACCAGACTACCCTAGTGGCCGACAACGCATTCGCCGATCTATCAGGGCAGTGGTATTGATTGTTGGACTTTTCACGTATTGGTCTTAGTGAATATTAAAGAACCCACTGTATTTAGCTTGATCTTATATCTAAATAATTTTATTATACCTTCCTATCATTATAGCAGCTGTTTTATTTATCTCACTAGGAAAAGTTGTTACACTGGCGCCCAATAATAGGATACTCCTAAGACCAAACTGCGTGATAAGTGCTTAAACATTTAATAGTTTTCATTGGTGTTGGCTCTTAACCTCATAGTTTTAAGGTTGATTTTACATTGTAATATTTATTGAAACAATTTAACATTGTAACTACTTTAAAGTGTGTGGTCGTACAGTTAGTTATGATTACTATCTAAACATATCTCTTACATTTAATTAAATTATATACATTTTTTTTAGTAAAATAAATTAATAACTGAAACTACCACTCATAATCTAACCTAACGTTGTAAAGTCTTGTGTAGTATTAAATATCATTAAATATCATCATATTGTGGTATCACTGTTGTAACTAGTAGGTGCTTTTTATTTTGTTTTTCCGATCACCCTAATTTTTCTCGTTATCATTGTAACACGCATAATATTGTAGTGCTTAGAGCTAATTTTGCAACACATATCCGACAAAAATATGTCGTATCCTATTAAATTTCTATCCTTACAAAAAGCGGAATTACAGTACGAGGTAGAACTTCGTGGTGGAGTAGGTGAGTCAGTCCAAGAGTTAAGAAAACAGATCGTTAAATTATCGCAACTTCTTCCATCCGATGATATTCTTGAGTCACATTTGGATCCTGTAGATGATTTAAAGGAAGTCAAGGAGTCCCTGTTAAAGTCACAAAGTAATTTAACAAATCTTAAAAGTAGGATTGATAAAAATCTATTAAGTAGGACTGAAACTTTGCTACATCATATTTACCACCGTATTAATAGAATAGAAATTATCGAAGAGGTACGCGATTTACACAAGGTCTGCACTTCCAGTTTAAATTCACAATTAAAGGATTTGTCTATATTGAAACCATCTGGTTCTAATCCCAAACCTTTAACGTCTATCACAGATACCACACTCGATCCTTCCACCCTATCAGTTACATGTGAACGTAGCTTATTTGCCGAGATAACCAAACTAAAATATTCTGGAAAAACTTGTGTTCACTCGTTCATTCAAAAAGTTGAGGAATTTGTACAAGCTAGAGGCATCTCTTTCGAAAAAATACTCTCACTTGCGTATGAAATATTCACCGATGATGCACTACACTGGTTCCGTTATAATAAAAATAGAATTAATTCTTGGCATGAGTTATGTGTGCTGCTAAAGGAGGATTTCAGCAGCAGCGACTATGATTACAGACTAATGTCAGAAATTCGGTCGCGTACGCAAGGCGACCAAGAAAATATCACTATTTACCTAGCAATTATGCACGGAATGTTCTCACGTCTTTCGAAACCTTTATCTGAAAATGATAAATTAGATATATTGATGCACAACATTCGGCCCTGTTATGCAAACACTTTGGCTGCATCTCCTTGCATCAAATCTATTGATGACCTCAAATCAGTTTGTCGTAATTATGAAACTATAAAATCAAGATTTTCTCAATTTCGCGAACCACCTAAACTAACTAGTAGTACTCTTGCACCCGAGTTTGCTTATAAATCCGATCTTACTTATACTAAATTTAATCAACAAACAAAATATAACAATTACAATAGGTCATACAATCAGAAAAGTAATTACATTTACACACCTAAACATAATTCCAATTACAAAGAAACATTCAATTCTGATAATGCTAATCTGAGTAAGGATAATGGTATTGCTGCTCTATCTACTGAAGTACCTAGGACCGTATTCTGTCCCAGATGTAGATCTAACAGTCACTCTCTAGGAGTCTGTAGGCAGAAACGCTTCCCTATTTGCTTCCGCTGCGGTAAGAAGGACGTGCGTTTTCCAGATTGTCCTGACTGCAATGGAGTTCATTCGAAGGACGAGCCCTCAAAAAACTAAGTAAGCCTGATTGGAGTGACCGCGATAAGGAATGGAAGGATTGGTTAGCATTTATTAAGAAATTTTCCACCTTTTACTCGGTCGCTTCAATCAAGGATAAATCGGATAAATCTAATATTGACAGAACTCGACCTTATGTTACCATTAGAGTTTTAAACCAGCCCTTGACTGGTCTCTTGGATACTGGTTCATGTGCTACTATTTTAGGCAATGGATCACATAAACTCATTTTGAATATGGGAAATTCCCATATTAATATGCTGAAGGATGATATTCCTATGCAGTTCGCTGCTGCAGGAGGGGAGAAACTTAATTCTATAGGAATTATTCGTCTTCCTGTCTATTTTTTAAACCAAACACACTACATTAATGCCCATGTGGTACCTGAAATTAAAAACTCTTTGATTTTAGGCATGGATTTTTGGCGCACGTTTGGACTATTTCCTAAACATTTAGATGTCATATCATTTCGTAAGGGCTCTGAATCAGGTTTTCCAACTGATTGTGTTAAGAAATTAAACGCTGTATGTCCGTACGAACATTTGACAGATGTTCAAAAATGTGCCGCTGATAATTTAATTACCCAATTTCACGATATTTCCTATGAAAAACGTGGATTAGGTCGCACGTCACTAATCACACATTCAATTGATACTGGGGATGCTGCCCCCATACGTCAACGTTACTACCGTATGTCTCCAGAAAAACAAAAGATCTTAGTTGATCAACTCGATGAGATGCTAAAAGATGATGTTGTGGAGCCATGCGAGAGTCCGTGGTCCTCTCCAGTTTTACTGACACCCAAAAAGAACGGAGAACTCAGATTCTGCCTCGATAGTCGAAAGCTCAACGCTGTAACAAGAAAAGACGCGTATAGTTTACCTTACATCTCTGAAATTCTCGACAATTTAAGGGATGCTAAATATCTCAGTAGCATTGATCTTTCCAAAAGTTTTTGGCAGATTTTAATTCAAGAAAAGGATAGATGTAAAACTGCTTTTTATATTCCATCACGCGGCACATTTCAATTTAAATCTATGCCCTTTGGACTCACTAACGCACCTGCAACGCAACAAAGATTAGTCGATATTTTGTTCTATGGGCCAGAATTCGAGAATAAAGTATTTGTTTATGTTGATGACGTCATAATAATATCAGAATCCTTCGAACACCATATGTCACTATTATCACGTGTCCTCGAAAAACTTAAATTAGCGAACCTAACTATAAATCTAAGTAAAAGTCAGTTCTTTCGAAGTCAGCTCAAATACCTAGGCTACATTGTTGACGCTGATGGGTTGCAGGCAGATCCTGAAAAGGTGGAGTCTATCTATAACTATCCCACTCCGAGTAATCGTAAAGAGGTGCGTCGTTTTATTGGTACAGCTTCTTGGTACCGCAGGTTTATACCAAATTTTAGTAAATTAGCCACTCCCCTAAATAAATTAACTTCACAGGGTAAGAATGCTCCTCCATTTTTTTGGTCCCAAGAGGCTGACGAAGCTTTTAAAAAACTAAAAGGGTATTTAGTATCAGCACCTATCCTTGCTTGTCCAGATTACTCTAAACCGTTTTGTGTACACACTGATGCCAGTGATTATGGCATAGGTGCAGTTCTAACACAGAGTCTCGATAACGAAGAGAAAGTAATTGCATATATGAGCAAGTCTCTGACCAAACAGGAACGTAACTATAGTGCTACTGAGCGCGAAGCCTTGGCTGTTCTTGCTGCTATTGAACACTGGCGTTGCTACCTAGAAAACGGCATGAAATTTACAGTTTTCACAGATCACTCTTCATTAAAATGGTTTCTTAACCTTAATAATCCTACCGGGAGGTTAGCTCGCTGGGGGGTTCGACTTTCAGCCTATAACTTTGAAATCAGACACCGAAGAGGTGCTGATAATGTAGTGCCTGATAGTTTGTCTCGTTCCGTTCCTATATCTGCAGTTAATGATACGACTAATGAACCAACCTTTGCTCCCTCTATTGTAAATGATACTTGGTATTCAAAAATTTTCAATGGTTGTCTTAATTCTCCAGCATCTTTTCCTAACTATCGAATCAAAAACGGTAACATGTACCGGTATATAAAATCAATTAATCCACTTTTACGAGAATTTGAATGGAAAGAAGTGATACCACTGGACAGGCGTCAACATACCATTTCCCTAAATCATTCTGAACCCACTTGCGGACACCTAGGTATTTTTAAAACGTATAAGCGGCTATCCTTGAAATATTTTTGGCCTCGCATGCATCGTGATGTATCCAACTTTATTTCAAATTGTGATATCTGTAGGTCATACAAATACCCAAACCACACCACTCTTGGTACAATGGGTCGGCCTAAAGACTGTTGTCGACCATTCCAAATGGTAAGTGTGGACCTTGTCGGACCCTTACCTGTAACCAGAAATCAAAATATGTTTTTGCTAGTTGTTGTCTGTTGCTTCTCCAAGTATTGTCTATTGTTTTCTATACGACGTGCTACAGCTGATATCATCTCTAAAATCTTAGAAGAGAAAATATTCCTTATACATGGAATACCTAGTACAATACTAATGGATAATGGCAGACAATTTATAAGTACTACTATGAAAAGCTTATTCGCTAATTACCATATTCCTAACGTCTATTATACTCCACTTTATACACCCCAGGTTAACACAGTAGAACGGTATAACAAAACAATTATTACTGCTGTGTCCTCATTTATAGAAAACGATCATAGATCTTGGGACACTTATATGCCAAAAATTCAGTTTGCTTTGAACAGTGCAGTTAACGAAGTGACAGGCTACACGCCTTCATTTTTGGTTTTCGGTCGCGAATTAGTTAGCTGCGGATCCCACTACATAGACTCTGACATAGAAGATCACATCATTTTTGCACCCCGTGATGCATATGCTGAAAACTGTGGCTATCTAAGTAAAATATTTGATAAAGTCCAAGCCGCACTCATTAAAGCGCATTCTAGGTATGGCACAAGTTACAATCTTCGTCGGAAAAACGTTGAATTCAATGTGGGAGATATAGTTTGGAAGCGAACTTTTTACCAAAGCGACAAAGATAATAGATTTTCAAAGAAACTAGCCCCGAAGTTCATTAAATGTCGTATCGTACAAAAAAAATCTAAACTTGTCTATGATCTTGAGGATATGGAAGGCAATAATTTAGGTACCTGGCATGTAAAAGATTTTAAGCTAACATAGTTTTATTTTTAGAGGATTTTATTAGGAAAAATCCTTACCTAAAGGAGGGGGTATGTAACGATTTCTTCGCTTCAGGTTCGAAATGAACTTCAAAATAATACTAAAATAAATAAGTACTTAATTCCTAAAGCTAACGTTAGTTACTATTTACATTATTGTACAAATTAAAAATATTGATATGAACTAAAACTAATTAAATATTAATTCATAAGCAAACTCGGGAGGCACAGTATGTTTAGCAGTTCGCGACGCGATCGCGTGGAAGGATCGATAGGCGGCACGCACGGTGGAATTTTAATAGTGGCAGAGCTAACTGGACGACGCCGAAGGTCGGACGTAGCGCGTTACCTAAATATTATTTTCTTCTACCTACGTTTATTATATTGAATCGAGATTATTCAATATAGAATTATTTTATAGTACCTATTATCCATCGAAATATAAATCTCTAGTACTTGCGCGGCTGTTAAAGTTTATAACAATTTAATTATTGTATCGTTTTCACCCCGAATCGGGTAAGTGTTGCAAAATTATATCTATTAAGTAAAGCTATCTCAGTAGAATTGTAACTCTGATAAATATGCGTTGGGCTCATCTCATTGCATTCCTACCTTGCTATAAATTAGTGTTTGTTCAAATAGTAGCTTGTAGTGTCATATATTTTTATACTAGATACCTTTCTGCTGCTTTTGTGTACATTGACTGCCTCATCATTGATCACTATTTTATGTAATCTTTACCGCCTGTGCCTCGTAGTATCACGCCGCTTTTGTAGGATGCACATAGGGGTGTGGCAGTCATGTAAATATTGAGGATAGTGTTAAAGTGGAAGGTTTACACTATTCCAGGGTTCACCGCTCCGGTACCGGACTTCGCTGGTGTTATTTGGACTACCCCACAACAAACTTTCCATCGACGCTACGAGGACCACCAGACTACCCTAGTGGCCGACAACGCATTCGCCGATCTATCAGGGCAGTGGTATTGATTGTTGGACTTTTCACGTATTGGTCTTAGTGAATATTAAAGAACCCACTGTATTTAGCTTGATCTTATATCTAAATAATTTTATTATACCTTCCTATCATTATAGCAGCTGTTTTATTTATCTCACTAGGAAAAGTTGTTACAACTGATATTGAATTGTATAATTTTAATTTCATTATAATTAAATTGTAATAGACAGCTGTGTTGCTGGGAAGCAGTGTTGGGCAAATTAACTAATTTATTCAATCAATTGATCAATCATGATTGATCAATCATGATTGATCTAATCATGATTGTTTTAGTCATGACTAATTTAATCATAACTAACGAGATCAATCATTAATCATGACTAATTTAATCATAACTAACGAGATCAATCATTAATCATGACTAATTTAATCATAACTAACGAGATCAATCATTAATCATGACTAATTTAATCATAACTAACGAGATCAATCATTAATCATGACTAAATTCGTTAATCGCAAATCATCAATCATTAGTTTTAATCATGAATGTATGACTAAGCTCGATGCACAGGTGTTGGTACACTAACTAAACAACCAGGGTGTAAGGATCAGCTGACCGAAGTCTCTGACCATCATCCTGAGTAAAGTACTGAAGGAATTAGGTTCGGAAATGAAAACATTTTTTGACTCTGCAGGCAAAATATTAAAGTCGGCAGCTAATTTTGTATCATCATCCTCCAACCCTTTTTCCCAAACTACGTTGGAGTCGGCTTCCAGTCTAACCGGATGTAGCTGAGTACCAGTGCTTATAAGGAGCGACTGCCCTATCTGACCCCCTCAACCCAGTTACCCGGGCAACCCAATACCCCTTGGTTAGACTGGTGTCAGACTTACTGGCTTCTGACTACCCGTAACGACTGCCAAGGATGTTCAATGACAGCCGGGACCTACAGTTTAACGTGCAAACACATTCATTAGCGTCTAAGATATACTTAGAAAGTACATACAAACTAAGAAAAGTTGCATTGGTACTTGCCTGACCTGCGACCTCAGCATGGCGATTCCATCTCTATTCTACCAAGAAACGACAAAACTCTTTCTTTCCCACTCGACATGTCTTCTACCCGAGCATGGCGCGAGCTGTAGACTCGCGTTTCTATCAAGAGAAAGACTTTCCATAGCAACGGATAAGTAGCTAGTGATGGGTCGTTCTGCGATGAATTTACGTTTAATTTATTAGTATTATTATTACTAGCCTATAATGTCCCACTGCTGGGCAAAGGCCTCCCCATCCCGCTTCCACACTTCTCGATCCTTCGATCGAGTCCACCAGTCTCGACAGTAGGCGTCCAGTTCGTCACGCCATCTCTTCCGGGGTCTACCCCGTCTGCGGTGTCCATCCTGGGGTGTCCACTGGGTGACAATAGTGGCCCATCTTTCCGGATGCATACGGCTGACGTGTCCGGCCCAGTTCCATTTCACCCACCAACCGTGCACTGGACCAGCATGGTGGGACACGGTCCAAACCCCCATGAGTTACACACCCACAGTTCGGCCCCAAGTGCCCGGCGGCCCCAGCGACCGAGCTGTCTCTGACGGAAGCCAGCCCGGCGCTGGGACCCGGGGCGTATACAATCTCCGGGCGAGATCGATACCCCGTCAAACAACCGCGGCTAACGTTCTACTGGATACCGATAAATAAATAAAATACATTTATTTAAGCTTAAAGTACTACAGCAACAGTTAATGGGCCCCACGTTTTTATTTTAGTCTAATATGACCAAGACCACCTACGTAGGTTGACAGGTAAGTAACTATTTTTTTATTTTCTAGTTTTCAGTGCACATAAGATAAAACCGTTTGACTTAAAAGTTTTTTTACCGATTTTTTATTTTCTAGTTTTTAGTATTTAATGAAAATGCCTACCGAATATTCCTCATTCTATCTAATTCATTTAGTGCATCATTATTACACGGGCTCTTACCTGATAATTTATTACAATCTAATTTTTTAAAAAGTCATTTTTTTAACGACGCCAAAAATCATCAAGGGACCCCTCCCTGGGTCAGCAGCGGTAAGGGAGTGCCAGACTCTTACTGACTAAAAGTAGTTATGTTTCGTCGTAGGCCTTTTATGTACCAGGGCCACGGTAACTCTTTCGAACAATCCCGCAGCCCAGGCAGGCCTTGGCCCTGTTGGGCCCCGCTGGGGTTGCTGACAGTATTCTACTTGTGTAGCCCTTTCATTTGATACCCATATTGAGGGGGTTTTGGAAAAATATGTAATCCGCCATTTTGTGCCGGCGGCCATATTAGATTTACAATGTTATTGATATTTCTATATTGTATTGTCATCGGAATAAAAGGTGTATACAAAATTTCAGATTAATCGGTTGACAGGAAGAGGGTGAAATTTGAATTACTAAATTTGACCCAAGAATAAAACAAACGGGATGAGCTAAATAAAACCGTTTATTAAAAATTGTTATCAGCCATTTGGTAGCGGCGGCCATCTTAGATTTCAATTTTGCATAGTAAATTGTATTCTACTTGTTGAGACCTTTCATTTGATACCCATGTTGATGGGATTGATAAAACCTAAGTTATCCGCCATTTTGTAGAGGCCGCCATCTTGGATTTGAATTTTATATAGTACATTGTATTTTACTGGTTGAGCACTTTCATTTGATACCCACATTGACGGGATTGATAAAACCTACGTTATCCGCCATTTTGTACCGGCAGCCATCTTGGATTTACAATGTTATTCATATTACTATATTGTATTGTCATCGGAATTGAAGGTGTGTACCAAATTTGAGATCAATCTGATAACAGAAAGGTACTTAAATTTGAATTACTAAATTTCACCCAAGAATAAATAATAAAACAAACAGGGTGAGCTAAATAAAACCGTTTAATAATAAAAAATTAATACCAATGCTGACGCTCTGTCCCGATTCCCAACTAATCCAATAGATGTACCATTTCCCGATTCTTTATCTACAAGCCCTAATGATTTAATCGATAACCCTTTAGAGGACCCCTTCTTAGATCTACCCTCTTATATACCGTTCACATTCGATGATAATGAATTTCTTAAAAACCAGAAGCAGGTTTGTTTAACGAGGAAATTACAAGAAATAGTTTTAACATGAAAATCAACTGAGATTAGACAAGAACGCGGCAAAATCTTATTCTGTCCAACTATAACATAATGACGTTCGAAAAAAAGAACCCTCCAAGCATAGATGCACGGCTGAATGGCGAGGTGTCTATGGTCGCTCGTCTCTGCTGCCCTCTTTGTAACTACTGGCAGCTAACACGGCCTCTCCTGACACCCTGACGTCCTCGGCAGGATCTGGGTGAGCCTGGTTGAGTCTCGGAACACCTGCACATTCAATAAGCGAGTTGGATCTGGCTCAATTTCGTCATGGTTTAAATCTCGATTGGTTATCGTGGTCATCATCGGTTTTTCTGAACACATGACACTTTCAGGATAAAAATTATTCGAGGACTTACAAACCTCAAACAATGTACTAATCCATTTAAAGAGAGAAAAATAAATAACATCAACTTGAAATCAAATAACAAGTACAAAATGAATAACAGAACACTGGTATACCAATCAGTGACTCGCAAATAAATAACATCAACTTTAAATCAAATAACAGGTACAAAATTAATAACAGAACACTGGTATACCACCCAGTGACTCACAAATAAATAACGTCAACTTTAAATCAAATAACAGATACAAAATTAATAACAGAACACTGGTATACCACCCAGTGTAAGTGTGTCGAGTGAGATGTGTAAGGCTGAAACATATTAGTTGTACACATATAAACACACAACATACAAAGAAATCATGTAAATTATTAACCTGGTTTGGAGTGTAAAGCTGAAACATATTAGTTGTAAGAAGAAATACGATTACTTTTACTTATTAGTTAAACCGTGGGTGCAAGCGTGCACTCAAGCGCAAGAAATATGTTATCAAGAACAAATACTCGAACTATACGGAAGTCATAGTCAAATCAAGTCATAGTCAAGCCAGGGGCTCAAAATATACGGAAGTCATGGTCAAGGCAAGTCATAGTCAAGCCAGTTGTTCAGACTATACGGAAGCCATAAGCCAGGGGCTCAGACTATACGGAAGCCATAAGCCAGGGGCTCAGACTATACGGAAGCCATAAGCCAGGGGCTCAGACTATACGGAAGCCATAAGCCAGGGGCTCAGACTATACGGAAGCCATAAGCCAGAGGCTCAGACTATTCGGAAGCCATAAGCCAGAGGCTCAGACTATTCGGAAGGCATAAGCCAACAGAACCAGCAGGAGCACCAGCACAGCAGCGCTCGTGCCGCGACCAGGAGCACCGGCAGAGCAGCGCTCGTGCCGCAATCAGCAGCACCAGCACAGAAGCGCTTGGACCACGACACGGCCGTTACACATTCTCGTGTATAAGTCTGCGAACAAGCACTTACAACATACATTTCGTTCGGCCACTTCTGACCATCAAAATCTGGAAAGCTTTTCGCCCTCAAAGAAATAAATTCAAGGCATAACTTTGAAACTATGTCTCAGAAATATCATTATTACTAATCATGTATCAGCAACGCTGAAAACACAACTACCATTACGGTTTGATAAGTTACGTGTAGTTAACTTCACTTCAGCTTTTGCTACACAGAATACTCATAGGTGACAATACCAATGGTTGGTACATTTACACATTACACATTTTTCACTTAATACAGCTAAGAGCATAATTACTTCCGATGTGTAAATCAAAACAATAGAACAGATCACCTGACCTCAAAGCATCTTGAATATACCGTTGCGTAGATTACAACGCACTGCAATCCATTACAAAATAAAATAGAACGGCAAAAACATCCGTAATGGCAGATATCCTTACACCGCGTCGTACTTAGTAAAAGTGCCAATGAATCTGAAACTGAAATCAAAAACTTTATAGTGGGAGTGAGACTATCCCACTTCTGATCTTAAAAACCAGAAGCAGGTTTGTTTAACGAGGAAATTACAAGAAATAGTTTTAACATGAAAATCAACTGAGATTAGACAAGAACGCGGCAAAATCTTATTCTGTCCAACTATAACATAATGACGTTCGAAAAAAAGAACCCTCCAAGCATAGATGCACGGCTGAATGGCGAGGTGTCTATGGTCGCTCGTCTCTGCTGCCCTCTTTGTAACTACTGGCAGCTAACAAATTATTAAACAACGACACTAATCGTAAACAGGATACTATTCCCGAATCTGATACTGCTCATGACGCTATCCCTACTCATACTGAAGACAGTTTACCAGAACTTGCAGACCTAGGACCACTTGACCTTAGCCCACAGAGTATTGATATAAACCCCAATTTTGATAACATCGAAATACCTTCGCCAACAGAATCTAACACTAAACCAGAAGCGAATGACGAAGACTATTCCAAATTTTTGAAATCAATATCGAGTAAAGAATTCAAACCAAATACCATTATAACTGAACATAACGAAAACTTACTCAAATGCCCTTATAAAACTATATTAATACCCACTTCAATCGACTTAGACGAATCAAACCCGTACATCTCTGAAATACTCTCTAGTGATAAAGATAAAGACGAAATTCTTAACGCTGAAAAAGAGCTCCATTCCTTCTTGAAAATAAACTTAGAAAATAAAAATATTTACCTAATTTTCACAAAAGTTCACCATTTCGACGAATCATCTTATCCTGATATATACAACACCCTGAAACGAGCCAGAAATGACATCATACTAGACTCATCGATCACAGATATAGCTACCTCTGACTTCAAAAACCCTTTCGACCGACATTCCTACACTAAAATCTACAATATTTTGACTTACCTGTTTCACGCCACTCCAATACACGCATACACGTTTACGTAAATAAAATAATTTATCCTACATTGAGTGAAATACCTAAAATACTAAGGGAAAACCACGATATTCCAATCGCCGGGCATTTAGGCTCACCACGAATGTATTCTAGGATTAAAGAACAATTTTATTGGAAGGGAATGAGAAGTGACATAGAAAACTATATCAAGAAATGCAAATCCTGTCAAGAAAATAAAGCCCTTAGGAAACTTAATCGCGCCCCTATGGAAATAACCACTACTTCCACTGCACCATTTTAAAGAATAGCATTAGACATAGTAGGACCCCTACCTGAATCTGGTACAGCAAAGCTGAAATATATACTCACACTACAGGATGATCTATCAAAATATTCTGTCGCTTATCCGCTACGTAGCACAACAGCTGAAGAATCAGCTGATTGTTTAATCCATTTCGTCTCTCTCTTCGGTATTCCTAAATCAATACTAACCGATCAAGGTACTAATTTTACTTCTGACCTTTTTAAAACTACATACTTGTCAATTCTTAAAGATAAAACTACTCTGGGCATCACCCTATCATCCACAAACGCAAGGAGCTCTCGAACGCAGCCACTCTACACTTAAAGAGTACTTAAAATCATTCATCTATATCTATACATATAATAAATCTGTAAAAAAAGTGTGTCTGTACATTGAATATATCAAAAAAATAATAATTGGGTGGGGTTTAGAAACACTAATGGAACACAAATCCAAAAAAAAAAAATTGTCTGTATGTCTGTATGTCTGCATGTCTGTATGTCTGTATGTCTGTATGTCTGTATGTCTGTATGACTGTTTGTTTGTACACGCTAATCTTCCGAACCACTGAACGGATTTCAATGTTTTTTTCTTTGTTGTATCAGTATTAAGCCTGGTCAACATATAGGCTATAATTTATCTTCGAAACTTGAAGACCTGATGCGGAACACCAACAGACCAACAAAACTATAAGAGATACAAAAATGGTGCCATGGCAAAAATTGTTTCATATGATGAGCATTTTCAGCTGAGATAATAAATTTTAAGATCAGGAACACCTGATGTGGAACCCCAAGAGCCCAGCTTCTCTGTACCATATACAGGTATGACGTTTTAGCAAAAGTTGTTCAATTTGATAAGCACTTTCTATTGACTTATACAAATTGAAGATCTAAAACACCTGATGTGGAACTCCAGGGGCCCAGCTAGACTATAGCATATAGAGGTATGACGTTTTATCAAAAGTTGTTCAATTTGATAAGCACTTTCTATTGACTTATACAAATTGAAGATGTAAAACACCTGATGTGGAACCCTAGGAGCCCAGCTAGACTATAGCATATAAAGATATGACGTTTTAGCAAAACTGGTTCAATCTGATAAGCACTCTCTATTGACGAAAAAACTTCGAAGATCTGGAACACCTGATGTGGAACTTCAAGAGCAATACTACACTGTCTTGAAATGTATAGAAATGAATGTTATGAAATAGGTATGGTGAATCAAAAAAAGTAATTAGTCCTTCTTTTAGATAACCCTAAAATAATGGACACGTATTTTTTCTTTTCTCCTTCTCACAAACAAATAATAACGAAGATTAATACGCTTGAATTTTGTGTTAAGTCACTGCTTAGTACAAATTTTACATACCTAGACGTTGCGTCACGAGCCCCCACTCTCCGAATTTGTTGCGTTATATCTCATTATTATTTTGTGTGTCTCTTCCAGACCTCGGGACTACAGAGTTCCGAATTTTTGGGAGGCAAACGTGGGGCCGAAGCCACGCTGAAGCCCTTTTGAGACAGTGAAATGGTGACACAAAACCGACGATTACCCCTTTATACACTATAGGAATGTACCCAAGGACTCGGTTCAGTGCTAAACTATTGCTAACTATGGATGAAAACTACTTGGGCTATTGTGATGGCATGCTAATGGACTAGGAATGGGGAAACTACGCGAACTATGGCACCTGCCGATGACAATGTGTAAGATACATGTAAAAATGGCAGGTGGAGACTCGCCAGCTCATTTACTGGGCCCCCGGGAATCAGTCACTGAATAGCAACAAGAGGGCAACAGGGACATGAGCGGCTGAAGTGTGAGGATACCTAGGCGGATTTTAAACGCAGATTACGCGCTCCCTGTGGGTCACTTACCACGAGGCACCTATCCTTCGAGCAGGGCTACTAACCATGCTCTAGCGACTCCACTCTGGATGGCCAAGCCAAGCCAGAGGCGTGAGACCTACCCCCGTCATGGTTCACTCCGACCGGCCGGAGATTGGAGAACTCAGTATATATAGCCCCGCGGGGTCGCTACTCCCCGTCATTAGCCGCAGATGTTCTGCGGTGCTTATATCTCATTATTATTGTCGTTTTTATCTCAAGAGCCTTTGTCCCAATTATGTTAGGGTCGACTTCCAGTCACGATGCAACTGAGTACCAGTGTTTTACAAGGAGCGACTGAATTAAATATCAGATGATTCAGATCTTTGATTTTGCTGACCCCGTAGTCGCTGGCATAAGGGACAGGATCCGCGTACGAAGTCGCGGGCAGAAGCTAGTTTATTATTAAATACGGGACGCATTATTCAATACTTACCTTTATAACTTTGTTAATTGTAATTTCTTTTATAATATACATCTTAATTAAAATTATATTAAAATATAAGAATGTATTTGTTATCAAAAGAAACAATGTAAACATTGATAACGATACTCACGTCGAGAACGACAACGCTTCGCTGCATTCTATCGCCTCTATCCCATTACCGCGACTTAGAGAAGTAGTATAAACTTTCCGAATTTCGGTAATTAACCCCGAATTTTGGTCTTATGCGGGGGGTTGTTATACCCTATTTTGATACTGCAACCCCATGTAAGGGTGCTATGTAAGCAAATTGTAATAATATAAATATACGTCGGATTCGCCCGCGCGGGCAGTCTGTTGTCATTCTCGACACATATCGGTACTATTTCCAATTACTAATTCATGACTATTTTCTATTTCTAGTTCTACCATGTCTAAGTGTTCTAATATCCTTAAATACTGTTAATTGTGGTGAAAAACCAATACAATTATTTTTGTGTGTAAAATTAGTTTTTTTAAAAAACCGTGTTCGAGGATCCCGTATAACAGTACGAAGTCCCATCCAATAAACAGAGAAGACAGTATCGCGATCCATTGGGAAAAGAAGGCCACGATAAAGAAAAATAGGTCCGTATTCAAACGCTGCTGAAAAAATATGGAAAAAGAACGAGTTCTTGGCATACAATGCTGACACGAGAAACATTCTATTAGTAAGTGTCTTTAAATAATATTCATTTACTAGTAATAGTTCTCCAGACTTGTTGGTTTCGTTCTAGCAAAACCCTCATGCTTTGTTTTCAAAATGTAATTATGGCAATAATAATTATAGTACCTATTTGTTGCTTGTGTGATATAAGCAACAACTCTTAAAAAATAAAATGAGACAATCATTTACACAGAGGTAAAGGTTTATTTACATAAAATTAAGGCTACAGATAAAGTCATTTATTCAAAACTAGCTTCTGCCCGCGACTTCGTACGCGGATCCTGTCCCTTATGCCAGCGACTACGGGGTCGGCAAAATCGAAGATCTGAATCGTCTGATATTGAATTTTAAGGGCCCGTTGACTGGAAAACAACGGAATACGCATAGCCATTAGAAATGTTCCATATATTTAATTTTTGTACTTCAACGGCCAAAGGCACAGCAGACTAAACAAAACGCTAAGAACTGAACCGCAATAGACGTGACCATAGGCATAAACATAGTGATTCTAATTAGTCCGCATTTAAGTTGTGTGTGGCAAAAATATTACACGTATTAATTACGTTAAAAACAATAAATGCTACTGAGATGACAAAGTCGTGCTGACTTAGTGGAAGTCGTGGTGGTTTAGTGGGTAGAGAACCAATCTCTCAAGTCATGAGTGTACGTCTTTGATTCCAGATCTGGCAAGTACCTGCCAATACAACTTTTCTAAGTTCGTATGTACTTTCTACGTATATTTTGGATACCAATGACCGTTATTTGGAGGGGATGTTAAACTGTAGGTTCCGGCTGTCATTGAACATTCTTGGCAGTCGTTATGGGTAGTCAGAAGCCAGTAAGTCTGAACAGTTTTACCAAGGGGTGTTGAATTGAGCGGGTAACCGGGTTGTGGAGGTCAGATAGGCAGTCGCTCCTTGTAAAACACTGGTACTCAGTTCCATCGTGACTGGAAGTCGACTCTAACATAATTGGGAAAATAGAAAATAGATTATTGTCGTTATTATCTCAAGAGCCTTCTTGAGATAATAACGACAATAATCTATCTATACATATAATAAATCTATACATATAATAAATCTGTAAAAAAACTGTGTCTGTACATAGAATATATTAAAAAAATAATTATTGGGTGGGGTTTAGAAACAGTAATGGAGCACAAATCCAAAAAAAAAAATTTGTCTGTTTGTCTGTATGTCTGTATGTCTGTTTGTTTGTACACGCTAATCTTCCGAACTACTGAACGGATTTCAATGATTTTTTCTTTGTTGTATCAATATTAAGCCTGGTCAACATATAGGCTATAATTTATCTTCGAAACTTGAAGACCTGATGCAGAACACCAACAGACCAACAAAACTATAAGAGATACAAAAATGGTGCCATGACAAAAATTGTTTCATGTGATGAGCATTTTCAGCTGAGATAATAAATTTTAGGATCTGGAACACCTGATGTGGAACCCCAAGAGCCCAGCTTCTCTGTACCATATACAGGTATGACGTTTTAGCAAAAGTTGTTCAATTTGATAAGCACTTTCTATTGACTTATAAAAATTGAAGATGTAAAACACCTGATGTGGAACCCCAGGAGCCAGCTAGACTATCGCATATAAAGATATGACGTTTAAGCAAAAGTGGTTCAATCTGATAAGTACTCTCTATTGACATACATCGAAGATCTGGAACACCTGATGTGGAACTTCAAGAGCAATACTACACTTGAAATGTATAGAAATGAATGTTATGAAATAGGTATGGTGAATCAAAAAAAGTAATAAGTCCGTCTTTTAGATAACCCTAAAATAATGGACACGTATTTTTCCTTTTCTCCTTCTCACAAACAAAAGATATAACACGCTTGAATTTTGTGTTAAGTCAGTACAAATTTTATATACCTAGACGTTTCGTCACGAGCCCCCACTCTCCGAATTTGTTGCGTTATATCTCATTATTATTTTGTATGTCTCTTCCAGACCTAGGGACTACAGAGTTCCGAATTTTTGGGAGGCAAACGTGGGGCCGAAGCCAACACGCTGAAGCCCTTTTGAGACAACTTTAATGAAATGATGACACAAAACCGACGATTTATCCCTTCATACACTATAGAAATGAATCCAAGGACAATCCCCGGTGGACGTCGTTAAAAAAAAGACAATCCCCGGTTCTGTGCTATACCATTGCTAACTGTGGATGAAAACTACTTGGGCTATTGTGATGGGATGCTAATGGACTAGGAATGGGGAAACTACGGGAACTATGGCACCTGCCGATGACAATGTATCAGATACAATTAAAATTGGCAGGTGGGGACTCGCCAGCTCACTTACTGGGCCCCCGGGAATCAGTCACTGAATAGCAACAAGAGGGCAACAGGGACATGAGCGGCTGAAGTGTGAGGATACCTAGGCGGATTTTAAACGCAGATTACGCGCTCCCTGTGGGTCACTTACCACGAGGCACCTATCCTCCGAGCAGGGCTACTAACCCTGCTCTAGCGACTCCACTCTGGACGGCCACGCCAAGCCAGAGGCGTGAGACCTACCCCAGTCATGGTTCACTCCGACCGGCCGGAGATGGGGGACAGTATACTCTCCCTGGAGAACTTAGTATATATAGCTCCGCGGGGTCGCTACTCCCCGTCATCAGCCTCAGATGTCCTGCGGTGCTTATTTATTATATATTATTGTCGTTATTATCTCAAGAGCCTTTTTCCCAATTATGTTAGAGTCGACTTCCAGTCACGATGGAACTGAGTACCAGTGTTTTACAAGGAGCGACTGCCTATCTGACCTCCACAACCCGGTTACCCGCTCAATTCAACACCCCTTGGTAAAACTGGTCAGACTTACTGGCTTCTGACTACCCATAACGACTGCCAAGAATGTTCAATGACAGCCGGAACCTACAGTTTAACATCCCCTCCAAATAACGGTCATTGGTATCCAAAATATACGTAGAAAGAACATACGAACTTAGAAAAGTTGTATTGGCAGGTACTTGCCAGATCTGGAATCAAAGACGTACACTCATGACTTGAGAGATTGGTTCTCTACCCACTAAACCACCACGACTTCCACTAAGTCAGCACGACTTTGTCATCTCAGTAGCATTTATTGTTTTTAACGTAATTAATACGTGTAATATTTTTGCCACACACAACTTAAATGCGGACTAATTAGAATCACTATGTTTATGCCTATGGTCACGTCTATTGCGGTTCAGTTCTTAGCGTAAATATATGGAACATTTCTAATGGCTATGCGTATTCCGTTGTTTTCCAGTCAACGGGCCCTTAAAATTCAATATCAGACGATTCAGATCTTCGATTTTGCCGACCCCGTAGTCGCTGGCATAAGGGACAGGATCCGCGTACGAAGTCGCGGGCAGAAGCTAGTATATAATAAATAAGCACCGCAGGACATCTGAGGCTGATGACGGGGAGTAGCGACCCCGCGGAGCTATATATACTAAGTTCTCCAGGGAGAGTATACTGTCCCCCATCTCCGGCCGGTCGGAGTGAACCATGACTGGGGTAGGTCTCACGCCTCTGGCTTGGCGTGGCCGTCCAGAGTGGAGTCGCTAGAGCAGGGTTAGTAGCCCTGCTCGGAGGATAGGTGCCTCGTGGTAAGTGACCCACAGGGAGCGCGTAATCTGCGTTTAAAATCCGCCTAGGTATCCTCACACTTCAGCCGCTCATGTCCCTGTTGCCCTCTTGTTGCTATTCAGTGACTGATTCCCGGGGGCCCAGTAAGTGAGCTGGCGAGTCCCCACCTGCCAATTTTAATTGTATCTGATACATTGTCATCGGCAGGTGCCATAGTTCCCGTAGTTTCCCCATTCCTAGTCCATTAGCATCCCATCACAATAGCCCAAGTAGTTTTCATCCACAGTTAGCAATGGTATAGCACAGAACCGGGGATTGTCTTTTTTTTAACGACGTCCACCGGGGATTGTCCTTGGATTCATTTCTATAGTGTATGAAGGGATAAATCGTCGGTTTTGTGTCATCATTTCATTAAAGTTGTCTCAAAAGGGCTTCAGCGTGTTGGCTTCGGCCCCACGTTTGCCTCCCAAAAATTCGGAACTCTGTAGTCCCTAGGTCTGGAAGAGACATACAAAATAATAATGAGATATAACGCAACAAATTCGGAGAGTGGGGGCTCGTGACGAAACGTCTAGGTATATAAAATTTGTACTGACTTAACACAAAATTCAAGCGTGTTATATCTTTTGTTTGTGAGAAGGAGAAAAGGAAAAATACGTGTCCATTATTTTAGGGTTATCTAAAAGACGGACTTATTACTTTTTTTGATTCACCATACCTATTTCATAACATTCATTTCTATACATTTCAAGTGTAGTATTGCTCTTGAAGTTCCACATCAGGTATTCCAGATCTTCGATGTATGTCAATAGAGAGTACTTATCAGATTGAACCACTTTTGCTTAAACGTCATATCTTTATATGCGATAGTCTAGCTGGCTCCTGGGGTTCCACATCAGGTGTTTTACATCTTCAATTTTTATAAGTCAATAGAAAGTGCTTATCAAATTGAACAACTTTTGCTAAAACGTCATACCTGTATATGGTACAGAGAAGCTGGGCTCTTGGGGTTCCACATCAGGTGTTCCAGATCCTAAAATTTATTATCTCAGCTGAAAATGCTCATCACATGAAACAATTTTTGCCATGGCACCATTTTTGTATCTCTTATAGTTTTGTTGGTCTGTTGGTGTTCTGCATCAGGTCTTCAAGTTTCGAAGATAAATTATAGCCTATATGTTGACCAGGCTTAATATTGATACAACAAAGAAAAAATCATTGAAATCCGTTCAGTAGTTCGGAAGATTAGCGTGTACAAACAAACAGACATACAGACATACAGACAAACAGACAAATTTTTTTTTTTGGATTTGTGCTCCATTACTGTTTCTAAACCCCACCCAATAATTATTTTTTTAATATATTCAATGTACAGACACAGTTTTTTTACAGATTTATTATATGTATAGATTATATGTATAGAAGATAGATATAGATATAGATGTCTTTTATTTCTTAGCAGATAAAACTGTCCAATTCTAGAGTCATATAGCCTGCGCAGTTTGTTCTTAATGAGAGAACTATTGAAAATTGATTGTTTATGAACTCTGTCAGGATAATTGGCATTTATGTTCAGTATTTTGCACTCAGTATCTACAATCTGAAATAGAGGTTATATCTAATATTAGGTTGTATTCACCTTGTATTCACTGCAATAACAAATTTGCTAACAGTGGTTAGTAATGTTGTTAATGACCTAAGCAGGACCCGAGCAAAGAACCTGCAACAATTAAGCTTTGTTGTAATATTGTTCTTCTGTTTAATTATTTTCTTGCAATGAAGGGCAATACCTACATAATAGACAAAATAATCTTAGAAACAATAATAAATGAATTGAATAGATCTTTCTATATTTAACTTATCTGTAAGGACGAAACTTAGTCATATTTTTGGTTGATAACAATTGGAAAGCACAACGAAATAAAATAGACTGTAGGTACTTACATTGATAAGAACAGGCAGACCCTGAGATATCCTAGGAGACAGATTCCTGGCACAAATACTGGACCATCTCTGCACATTTACGTTTTCAATGTCGAGAGGCTTAACACTTGTATAGCTCGTTCTTTGAGCTTTACACTGATTCTTCTCAGCATAAAAACTAACCACATGACGACGGTAGGACCCCGACATACTTTGTAAATGCTATTTGAGATCTTAAAATTATAATAATATTCTTGTCTACTCTTGTCTAGGTCCGATGAGATGTAGAGTATTTGACATTTCATATAGAAAGTTATATCTACTCCCAAATGTCAAAAGTAGAGAAAATATAGTCGTCATGCTCGACGCGATAGACACATGTCGACGAAGAAAAGAAACATTTTTTTTCTCGATGTCAAACATCGCCATGCTCGGGTCTGTTCTAAAGCTGCTTCTATGGCGGTCATGCTGGGCCCGCTGGAATTGAACCCGCGCCCTCATACTCGAGAGGTTGGTTCTTTGCCCACTAGGCCACCACGACTTTTTTCAGCAGCGGCAGCTAATTTTGTATAGAAAGGCCAAATTTTTTTCTTTTCCGAGAAATAATTCCTTCGGTACGTTACTTAGGATGATGGTCCGAGTCCATGGTTTTAGTTTGGTAAGCCATCCTTTACACCCTATATTATATAGCTTTCTTAAATATATTATTTGTATTTATAAAGTTCAATACAGTTACACTGAGATGTATGATAAATAAAATAATACAAGTGTAATTTAGTTAGTCTTATAATCGTTAAAGCAATACGATGACAGTTACGTTTTGTGTGCATTTCAGTATTTTTCTTAGATGCAGAAAAATATTCCACTTTGCCCGGTATTAAAAAAATATCAATCATAAATAAATAATCATGATTGTTTGATTAAGATTAAAACTAATCAATCGTTAGTAATCACCTCGTGATTAAACTAAATAATCATTAGTCTTCAATCATAACTAACACATTCAATCATTACAGTCATCAATCATAGTTAACTAAATTTGGTCAACACTGCTGGGAAGTTTGTTCTTCACCACTTCTTCTTCTCAGCCATAACACTAGGAAGTGGTGAAAGGGGGGCGTTTTGGGGGTGCTGTCTTTTTGTATTATTTGACGAGAAAAAGTGCTAAAAACTAGCCTATTTTCAATAAACGTTTTTGACTTTGACTTTGTCATGTGTTGCTGGGGAGTTTGTTCCGCCACTTCTTCTCCCCAGCCAAAACACATAGGAAGTGGAGAAGGGCGGGCGTTTTGGGGGCTGTCTTTTGTTCTGACTGATTTGAATAAACGTTTTTGAGTTCAGAGTTCTTTTTAGTTATCTCTTTGTGCGATTACCCTAGCTGGTGTCGGACAATAGTGCCATCCTGATGTTTCGCCCCCTATCCGACATATATTTAATTTATGTTTTTCTTTTGAAAGGTTTCCAAAAAAATTAAAAGACTCATTAGTTATTACCAGTGTAAAAGTCGGGGGATAGAGACAATGTCACTAATTATCGTCCTATATCGCTTTTGTCTAGTTTGGCCAAAATTCTCGAAAAAAATATAAATAGACTCATCAGTCATTTGGATAAGAATGGTATTCTTTCTAGAAACCAATTTTGTTTTAGGAAGAAAAAATCGACCATTGATGCAATTAAGAACCTAGTTGATAATGTAGCTGACAATCTTGACTGCAAGAAAAAATGCCTCGGTATCTTTCTAGACTTAGTCAAGGCATTTGGTGAAGCGTCAATGTCTTTTTTCAATGCGAATATTTATTCAATAATAAATTAAATACATAAGTTATTTTTCCCGCAACTTAAAACTTTGGTTCAATTATTTTCATATTTATAATAACCCAATTGAGTCTCTGATGATGATATCCGAACGACAATACTAGCTACCGCAGCGCCCATTGGTTCGTATCGAGTGTTCTAGAGGACGCTCGCATCAAGCTAGCAGTGTTGCGTCTGGCCACCGCCAAGGACGCACGTAGTACTTCTCCCGCCGCCATTGTGTCGAATACACACCGCTCCGCGTCATTATTTCCCTATATGTGATTTCTTGAAGATTCTCGTGTAATAATTGAACCTGCTGCTAGAAGACATTGCGGACTTATAGTGCAGTGCTGATTTCACGAGTTTTAACCAGTCCACCGGTGGATGAACCTAGATTTAGCTCGCCGGCCGGCAGCCCTTACCGCGACCACGCGCCCTGGAACGAGGCCTCTTCACATCTCGCTGGTTCTAAGTGAGGTCCCTGGATTCACAAGGTACGTGGGCTTTATTGCTGCAAATAGTTGTAGTGGGTATTGGTGTCTAAAGGAATATCATCAGCAGGGATTTAATTGAAATACGATTTAGGTTTCACCGCCATATTGTTTCCCCGCATTCGATTTTCAAGATTTGAAATCACCGCTCCCGCATTTCTCTTTTCTTTCTTCATTCAACCTTTTAAATTTCTCCCCAATTACATTAATTATTTTTTTATTATTTTTCCATGATGAGGCTATTTACACGCCTCATCATAGTTTTGGTCCTTAGAAACCGGATATTGAACCGCTATTAGTTAGATTTTTACGTAATAATTGGTGAAAATCATAAAGTAACATTGCACAATAGGTATAGGTAATTTACGTAAACTTTGGTGAATTATACCTGCCTACAAATCGCTCCGCTTTAATAAGTATGAACATATTTGACAATAGATTTTACGTAAGTATTTGGTAAATCTGTCAATTTGTCTCACAGAATAGAACGTGTTACGTATTAATTGGTAAAGTTCATTCTTTGTTTATTTATAATTTCGCCTTTGTAACAAATACATACCTACAATAGGAGGTAGTTACATATCATTTCGGTTTTGTGCGTATGAGTCATTTTTATTCTAATACCTACAGATAGTTTTACTATTGCAAACCGCCTTGTAGGTAACTTGTTTACCGCATTTCTTTATACTGTTTTTGAAGATTAGCTTCACAAAATGACTGACAAACAACTAAAACCGGAAGATTTACTAACGATCCTTCATGAGAAGAAAGGATTATTATTCAAACGTGTTAATCGATTATATGATTTATCAAAAAATATTTCGTCGTTCGATTCGAGAAAGAATGAAAGTTTTATGACTGAATCGGAAACTATTGACGACATTCGAGACAAATTCGAATCTTATGTCGATCGAATTAACCAAATAAACATGAATTTGAAACCTGGTTCGAGTCCCGACTATGCTTCTTTAGAATCCTTTGAAGATTTGTTTATCCACATCAAGCGTATTAGAAATAAAGTCAATAGTAGTCAATCTCCGTTATCACATAGTAGTAATTCGAAAACATTTTTTGAACCGCTAAAAATAAAGTTGCCCCCGATCGCACTGCCTTCTTTCGATGGGAAACCAGAGAATTGGCCTGTTTTCTACGAGTCGTTTAAGTCAAATATTCACGACAACGATCAGCTGACTGACTCGCAGCGTGTGCAGTACTTAGTAGGTAAACTTACACATAACGCGTTGAAGGTTACAGCCGGTATCGTACCTACGGGTGATACCTACCAGTTCTTATGGAACAGCTTAGTTAGTAAATACCAGGATAAACGCACATTAGGTACACACTATTTGAATAATATATTTGATTTAAAATGTTGTTCTTATAACGCAAATAGTCTCGATTCTTTCATTGAAACATTTAATGCAAGTATTTCTGCCCTGAAACAACTGGGTATTCCGGATCTTGCTGATTTTATTCTCTTGCATTGCGCTAGGAGAAAAATAGATTCACAGACTGGTCAATCGTTTGAACTTTCCATTCGCGATATTGAAATACCTACAACTAAATTGTTAATTAGCTTTGTTCAGGATCAGGCAAAAATATTAGCTCGCTTGAATTTATCTCATTTGAATGCGAACGCGAAAAATAACTATAATAAACCGCATGGTTCCGCATCTCGCGATCCTCGTACGCAAACGAAATCGTTTGTTGTGAGTGAATCGATTAATTGTTCCGCTCCTACAGCGACTTCGGTCTCGAGTTGCGCGTATTGTAATGATAACGCTCATGTTAATTTGTATAACTGCGCGAAGTTTCAATCCACGTTAACTCCTAGAGCTAGGTTTGAGTTTATTAAATCCAAAGATGGATGCGCAAATTGTCTGAGCACTTCGCACGGTTTGAGTAAATGCAAGTCGACCTCGGTTTGTAAAGTATGTAAAAAACGTCATCATACTTTATTACATTTTGATAAAAATAATAATCCCCCGCTGCAAACTGCTGATGTTAGATCGATGAATTGCAATGTAGTCGGCGCGCCTGCTCTGGCGGCGCCGCTGTCCGGCGCGCCTTCCGCGCACCCCTCGCCCCGCGCGGCGTCTTCGCTTGCGCCGACTCACGCCGCTGTGTCTTGCTCTTATTCTTATAGCGATAAGGTCGATATTCCCGCGCCGGTAACCGTGTGTGGCTCGGGTGATGTTACTAAAACATTTCCGAATCATAATACGGCCGCGTTATTAGCAGCTGATACGAAGGCTGAGTCGACAATTCTGTTATCAACCGCGCAGGTTTACGCGCGAGCTAGTAATAATAGGTCGGGTTATAAAACAATAGTTAGGTGTTTAATTGACAATGGCTCGCAAAGTAATTTAATAACCACCGCTTGTTGTAGAAAACTCAATTTAATAATAATTCCTTTGAGTAATTCTTTTGTCAAAGGTGTTGGTTCTGTATCGCGGCCGATAATAGGTTATGTGAACTTAGAAATCGAGTCTCGCGTAGACCCGCATCAAAAATATAATATTCGCGCGTTAGTAGTTGAGTGCATTACGGACCAGCTACCTTCGCACCATATTAAGTGGGATTCTTCAGTGGACTCCCACTCGCTACCGCTCGCTGATTTAAGCTGGAATATTCCAGGCGATATTGACATAGTGTTAGGCGCTCAACTGTTTCCGTATATTTATTTGGGGAATAGGGTAGACCTAGGTTCACATGCGCCTCCCGCATTGTTAACGACATTCGGGTATGTCCTTATGGGTGATTTTCCGCATAGTAAAGATAATTTAAAGCTACCTAGCTTTTCTTACACAACGTTAGCCCTTGATAATTTATTACAAAGGTTCTGGGAAATGGAAGAGGTTGAAGGTAAACGCTTTTTATCTCCTGAGGAAACCGAATGTGAGAATATTTTTTCCTCGACCGTGTCACGTGACGATTCGGGCCGGTACACTGTCGCGTTACCTTTCAGTAAGGATCCCGCTGAGTTAGGTAACTCCCGCACCGCCGCGTACCGTCGACTGGTTGCGCTGGAGAAAAAACTCCGCCAATCACCGACGTTGAGGGAAAACTATAACGCAGTGATCCAAGAGTACATAGATAATGGATACTTAAGTCAAGTCGATGAGTCAGACATTTCGGATGACGGGTACTACATCCCTCATCACGCTGTCGTTCGGCCAGACAAACCGATGCCGCGCATTGTATTGGATGCGAGTGCTAGGACGCATACTGGTTTATCTTTAAATGATGTACTCCATATTGGTCCGAATTTACAAACGGATCTGTTTCTTCTTTTAATCAATTTTAGATTATTTCCTATCGCTATAAATTCTGATATTAGACAGATGTATTTACGAATCTGCGTACCTGTTGCGCAGCGTAAATACCTACGCATCTTGTTTCGATTCAGTGAGAACGAACCTTTGTTAACATTCGCTTTTAACCGCTTACCTTTCGGACTTAAGTCGAGTCCTTTCATAGCTATGCGCACTGTGCGACAGCTGGCCTCGGACAGTCCGCATTATCCCGAAGCTGCTAAAGTAGCTGAGACCAGCCTATATATGGATGACCTGGTCTACTCGGTGAATAATGAAGAGAACGCTATCCGCATATCGCATGATCTCATAAAAATGTTTAAGTCGGGTGATTTTGACCTTGTAAAATGGTGTAGCAATTCACCCGCGCTTTTAAACAGTCTTCCTGATTCACATCGTAAGTCGCTTGATTTTCATGAAGGGAATGATGTGTCCAGGGTTTTAGGTCTTTCATGGGAGCCTTCGCAGGATAAGTTCTTCTTCACGACCGCTCGAGTGGCCGAGAAATGTACTAAGAGAAATATACTCTCGATAGTGGCCCGCTTATTTGATGTTCTCGGTCTAGTTGCTCCCGTGATTTTTTACGCCAAGTTGCTTATCAAAGAGTTATGGTTGAGCAATATCGGTTGGGATGATGTCGCTCCTGACGAAATAGTTCAACGTTTTTCGCTTCTCATGCAGGAGTTTCCCTTGTTGGATTCCTTGCGGATAGCACGTCATGTGGGTGTTACCGATGATTGTTCTGTTCGTATAGTCGCATTCGCTGATGCCAGTATGGCTGGGTACGGTTGTGTTATTTATATACACTCTATCAGTCCGTCCGGGATAATAGTTCGCTTACTTTGTGCGAAGTCAAAGGTTTCACCTACCAAGGTGACCACTCTTGCACGTCTCGAGCTGTGCGCCGCCGTGCTCATGTCGAGGATGGTGAAGGCTGTTCGTGATACTTATGCTTCACGTGTTACCATTGAAGGGATTTATGCCTTTTCAGACTCCACGATAGCCTTATCGTGGATTCATTCATCTCCGCATCGCTGGTCAGTCTTTGTCAGCAACAGAGTCGCTCAATGTCAGGAAAACTTGGGTTCTCAGTATTTTTACCATGTGGCAGGTGTTGAGAATCCGAGCGACTGCCTATCCCGTGGCCTACTTCCTTCCCAGTTGGTGTCCCATGAGCTTTGGTGGAACGGCCCTTCTTGGCTTCGTTGTGCTCCTGAGGATTGGCCGGTCAAACCTTTCTGTCCCACTGGCTGTGTGGAACTCCCCGAGCATAAGACAAACGTTTTAGCTGTCACCACGCAAGTAGAAGTTCCTCTTCTTTGTAAACTCGCGCAGCGCACCTCTTCATGGGATAGACTGTTGCGCATCGTTTCTTATATACTTAAATTCGCTAGACCAAAGGTTCATTGTGAACCTCGGTCACCACAGGGGTTGGCAGCCGCGGAAAAGGTTATAATCCGTGCCGTGCAATCTGTCCATTTCGCAGATGACATTAAGCTCATTAAATGTGGTAAACTTTTACCCAAGAAACTTAGAAGTTTGTCTGTCTTCTTCGATGAAGAAGGTATATTACGCATTGGGGGAAGACTTTCAAAGTCATACCTTCCTTATGATGCCAAGCATCCTTTTTTACTTCCTAAACATGATCCGATTGTAGATCTGATAATTCATCATTACCATGTGATGAATTGTCACACTGGACCAGGGCTACTTATGTCTATTTTACGGCAGCGATTTTGGATACTAGATGCCAGGACTGTCATTAGGTCTAAGTTAAGACAATGCAACACATGCTTTAGGGTTAGTCCGACGCATCCTACTCCAGTGATGGCGGACCTTCCTGAATACCGAGTCTCGGAATCAAAGGCATTTGTCCATACTGGGGTGGATTATGCTGGTCCCATCCGCATAACTCTCACTCGTCGCAGAGGTCAGCACGCTCAGAAAGCTTACGTCTGTTTGTTTGTGTGTTTGGTAACCAAAGCGGTACATGTAGAGTTAGTCTCTGAACTTACTACCGACGCCTTTTTAGCCGCATTTAAACGTTTTATCTCACGTCGAGGGCCAGTATCGTGTCTTTATTCGGATAACGCTACCAACTTCGTTGGTGCTAAAGCCCAACTAGACGAACTTTATAATTTCTTAATGAAGTCAAACCTCAATTCATCTCTTTTAAACGAGTTATTAACCCGCCGCATTAAGTGGAAGATGATTCCACCACGCTCCCCACATTTTGGCGGCATGTGGGAAGCGAACATAAAAACATTAAAAACGCATCTCTATCGTGTGATTGGAGATCAACTTCTTACTTATGAAGAGTTACAGACTGTACTCATTCAAATAGAGTGCATTATGAACTCACGCCCTCTGAGCGTGTTGTCGTCTGATCCGCATCCGGAAGTTATAACTCCCGCTCATTTTTTGATGTCCACCCCATTGCAGTACTTGCCGGCAGCCGATCTGTCTGGTCAGCGCTTAAATCTTTCCCAACGTAAACAGTTGTTAGATAGTATGGTCCAATCTTTCTGGAAGAAATGGCACTTAGAGTACCTGCATACGCTGCAAGTTAGGCAAAAGTGGGCAACCGCGGCCAAGCCCGTAGAAGTAGGAACTGTCGTGCTCGTGGGACAGGATAATTCTCCTCCATTGAGTTGGCCATTAGGAGTTATAACTGAGGTTTATAAAGGTGCCGACAATGTCATTCGCGTTGCAATGGTGAGGACGAAGTTCGGTAATTTTAAACGCTCCGTCACTAAACTATATCCTATCCCAACGCAATAAAATTTAAGTTAACGAATACTCATAGTTTAAGGATTAGGATTAGTCTCTTTTAAATATTTTCATTTCTTCTCCGCGTTCAGTCATAAGACTTAGGCTGATCATGACTTACGTTAGTAGATCTTTATAATTTTCACCTTTCCCTTTGAAAGAACTTGCGTCCTTCCAAGGCGGGGAGCATGGTGAAGCGTCAATGTCTTTTTTCAATGCGAATATTTATTCAATAATAAATTAAATACATAAGTTATTTTCCCGCAACTTAAAACTTTGGTTCAATTATTTTCATATTTATAATAACCCAATTGAGTCTCTGATGATGATATCCGAACGACAATACTAGCTACCGCAGCGCCCATTGGTTCGTATCGAGTGTTCTAGAGGACGCTCGCATCAAGCTAGCAGTGTTGCGTCTGGCCACCGCCAAGGACGCACGTAGTACTTCTCCCGCCGCCATTGTGTCGAATACACACCGCTCCGCGTCATTATTTCCCTATATGTGATTTCCTGAAGATTCTCGTGTAATAATTGAACCTGCTGCTAGAAGACATTGCGGACTTATAGTGCAGTGCTGATTTCACGAGTTTTAACCAGTCCACCGGTGGATGAACCTAGATTTAGCTCGCCGGCCGGCAGCCCTTACCGCGACCACGCGCCCTGGAACGAGGCCTCTTCACATCTCGCTGGTTCTAAGTGAGGTCCCTGGATTCACAAGGTACGTGGGCTTTATTGCTGCAAATAGTTGTAGTGGGTATTGGTGTCTAAAGGAATATCATCAGCAGGGATTTAATTGAAATACGATTTAGGTTTCACCGCCATATTGTTTCCCCGCATTCGATTTTCAAGATTTGAAATCACCGCTCCCGCATTTCTCTTTTCTTTCTTCATTCAACCTTTTAAATTTCTCCCTAATTACATTAATTAATTTTTTATTATTTTTCCATGATGAGGCTATTTACACGCCTCATCAGCATTCGACACTGTCTCGGTCCCCCTGCTTATATGTAAATTAGAGGCCATAGGTATACGAGGAATACCACTTGATCTTTTCCAGGATAATCCAACAAATAGGTCACAAACTGTAAAAATTGGGAATATTCTTAGCTCTAAATTAAATGTTAATTTTGGTGTCCCCCAGGGCTCAGTGCTTGGACCTACATTATTTCTAATCTATGTAAATAATCTTTGTAATATTGAAATTGCTGACGCGAAGGTGACTACTTTCGCTGATGATACAGTAATCTTATTCCAACATGCAACATGGTCCAATGTAAAGTCTTCAGACGAGCAAGGACTTCGAAGGATAATTAAATGGCTTGATTACAACCTACTTACATTGAACGTTTTAAAAACAAAATACATAACTTTTACTATTAAAAATAATTCGCAACCCTCTTCCGATTTCCAAATAAAAGCTCATTATCAAAAAACAATTATGTTGTGTTTTGGCGTCGGAGCTGGATCCGAGCTTGATGGTCAAACCAAGACTTTTCACTTTAAAAAAAATGTGGGCGGTCTCTGTCTTGTAGCGAAGAATTAGGTTGCAAAATAACATTTTTCTCTTATATCATAATGTGCAAGTATATATCTTAAGTATGCACTCGTAAATAGTAAACAAGAAAAAAAGAAGAAAGAAAAACTGTTTATAACTGTTGCACAAACAATAAAATATCAACACTAACAAAAGTCACCACTAAACTATATCTATAAAACGGTTACACCTAACACCATACATAGAATACAACAATAACACAACAATTAGTAAATGATATTATTTATAACAAATCGATTTAGGAAATCGATTAACAAAATATTTAACATGGTAACATCTACTCGGAACGCGAGGCTATGATTTATCTGTCAAATCAATACGTCATTCAAATTGTTTTCGTGCCGGTTGTTATGCGTAGAGTTGAATTTATTCCTCCGTATTTGCTTCTGATCGTTACGACCTTTTTTTTTGAGATATTGGACTCTTTTCTTAGTGATAAGTGAGCACATTGACTCGTGAGCATTGGACTCTTTTTTTTTAGTTTTAAGTGAACAAATTGACTCTTATTTAGTTTAAGTGAGCATTGGACTCTTGTTTTTAGTGATATTTTTGTTTTACTCCAGAAAAATGTCTGCACCTGGTAGAAGTCGAGTAAACTACTCTTTGTCTCGCCGGTGTGTTAACGTATAGCTCTTTACGTATAGCGCCTAATCTTCGTAGACGTCAAATTGAAGAAATAGATGAACCAATGCTTATCCTTCTAAGATCCTGGGTAACACCTACATTGGTAAAGTTGTGTTATTAACAATATTTTTAAGAACAATTACAACCAAAAAAGCCATCTTGAACTGAAAATATCTAAGAGTATTGTTTCCTCTAAATCAGAAATTAACAGTTAACAAAAAGTTGAAATACTTACCCTATTAAGGCTGTGGTTCCACTGAGGCGAAGACGCGCGGATGCATCATGATTTCATGATTGGTCGATCCCCACACGTCTCTAAACTGTCTAAACTACCTTACTTTTTGTCATTTTTTCCAGATATCGTCTGATGACATCCTGTGTGTGGAATGTTTTGTATTATTACAAAACCAGACAGCATCTAACACAAATCTGTCACTTGTATCCCCTGCTCTTGGACACTTAAACATATGCTACGCATGTGGCTTGTCAATAGCAAGTCGTAGAACTCATAGAGTCAGTCAAGATTGTTCTCAAAGGAATGTTATACTAAGATGGACACCAGCACATCACGTAAGTGTTTATTCTTATTTATTTAAACTTAATGTATGAATACGTATTGTAGTGTACTGTATTATCACCGATATCTGTCGTCTCGTTGTCGCATAGACGCGGAGAGTGCACACTATACTCTATGGCCAGTTGGCGGGAAACCGTGAGAGTGTGTGGCACGGGAGTAAGACGTTATGTGGGCAAGCGAGCCGATATCCTAATTATCGGATGGTAATTACAGAGACACAGGTAGGGCGAACACTACATTTGGCAAAGAGTGAAAATATTATATTGGCGGCGTGTCTGTAAGTAGCGAACATTATTTCTTTTGAATTGAAAAGAAAGGAAGGGGCAGGTATGGTAAGTTCAGTTTGCGGATTAGAAGTCCCCCTAAAAAGCCGAAATCTGAACAAATTGGCCGTCTGTCCAAAGAACGTGCAAGTTAAAGTATCTAGTAAGGATGCTAGTATGGTATCCAGTCACCGACTCGACTATAAATTATTGTATGAGACTTTAAAGAATTGTCACACCAGTGCTCATGTCTAGGTTTTACTTGGAAAGTTTAATTGGGTGTTCTTTGAAGCATATAAGTAAGTTGTACGTTAGTAATTGTACTGTATATTCATCACATAAGGGTTTTCCAGAAAGCCTGTATCATAATATCACATTGCGTATGAAACTCATGTATTTTTCACCAATTGAACATAGAACATTCATTTGTTTTAAGATTGGTGCGAATCAGTAAATCGTTTTAATGCTACATGATGGCTATGATTACAGCATACAGCCAAACATCTGTTGTGGGAGTAATTTCCTTTATGAAAGATAAATTACATTGTGTTCCTAGTTCCTATCATAAAATAAATAATCTTTGGTTCCCATTGACTATAAAAGTGTGAAAAGTAATAACTGGGAATGCAATTATGACTGAAAGTTTCAAATTAATTTGTAACTTGTAATATAGTGAAATATGTTTTGAACTGAGTGCATAATATTATAAGTACCTTGAGTTTGTAAGCGACTCCCTACTACAATAATTAAGTAGTTATTTCTACTAAATAATCTGTTTTCAATTGAGTAATTTTAAGTATTTGAAAGTTAATCTGGACGAGTACCTTCTTTAAATCTTGATTAATTTCAGATTTTCTGTGCCAGTGGTTTGGATAATATAAGCTTCCAAACCTAGCTTCCCTCCCAGCGTCTAGTTAACTACTTACTTGCTATATTGTTCTGGTACCAACTTACTTCAAGAGACTTGCTTACAATATAGTGGATATTACAAGAACAAACTGGTGGTTTTGTACCTTTAGTCAACTGTTCTATAAATGACAAACATGTGCTAGGTATTTAGTTAAACAAATAGCACATTGAAGGACCATTGTAAGTTGGACTATGCATGTTGAAGTACTTACCCAGGTATACTGGTATGTATGCACATATGCACAACATTCTAACCCGTCAACGCTTCCAGTGGGTTGCCTATCTAGAGTTAATGTTAATTATAACGGTTGCTCAGTCACCCTGAATATAATTCTAATCCTTTTAATTTAGTTTGTTTTGCAGTATTAAAGAGGTTGTTATGTTACAACAGAGATATCTCAGAAGATGCAGAACAGGAAAACAGTACCAAACAACAATATTAGATGGAAACTGTGGATCAAAACTTTTGGTATTCAATAGATAGAATCTTTGGTAAACATCCTAACTTATAATCCTAATTTGAGTATTTTAGGTGAATATGAAACTCTTAGACCAAAAGTTTAAGGAACTAAGCAATGGAGTATTTTTGTACTTTAATTAATTCCCATTAAGATTTGTTGGGACAATGCTGCTTTATTTACCTAACTGGGGTTTCACATCTGTGACAAAATCTTATAAGAATGAAACATGGAAGGAGTTTCAATATAGATACTTACTCTGGGTACTGTCTAATGATTTAGATTTCATAATTTGGTGATTGCTTGTGCTTCTAAAATATAACCTTCAAGATTCAGGCTTGAGTGGATTTTAATTGGTATCACAATTGACTGACATTGGTGCAGTTTAACAGAGTAGCCCTCATTGTAATATTGCTATTTATTTGTAAATTATACTTTACAGTATTGCAGTGCCCAACAAGAATTATAAGTGTAAACTAAATAAACTTACATAGAAAGTTGTTGGGGGAATAACATAACCAAGACATGAAATAGAATCCATTTATTGATTTGAGATTAATACATCTATCTTTTTGAAGTAGGTACATAGGTACTTAATGTTTATCTATGTGTAGCCTTCTCAGTTGTTGGCTACAAATGTTCTTGGCATACAGGGGCCCGATTCTCCTAATTTTACTTAAGCGACCTTCGATTGACGTTCGACTCGATTCTTTGAAATAAACGTTTTTATTCTTTTCTGTCATTCAATAATGAATCGCTTTGTCTGCAAATGATTAACGATTGCAAAATGATTGTACAGCAAACTACCGTATAGACCAAAATCATCAAAATAGCAGACCAATCGCACACCAATCAAATGTCAATCGAATACGATTGGTCTTTTATTAGTAGCAGAATGCCCGATATGGTTAAAACTGCTATTATGATCATATTGCGATTCGATTTCTATTCGATTTTGACATTATTAACTTAGGAGAATCGGGGCCCTGATTGTTGTTGTTGCTTTGCCACCCACTTGTGAAACCTGGAGATGCCTGCTGACCGAACAGTTTCTTGAAATTTTCAAAGCAGCGGCACCGAGCTGCCTGGGTCCTGTGCATTTTATCTACAGCGCTTGGTTGTTCACTAAGTAGGTACCTACTTCAGAGGTTCTAGGTTTCTATTCGGCGTTGGTAGGCGCATGAATTTCGAATCCTGCGGCCAATCTATAGGTGGACGGACGCTGTAGAGGGGTCGGCGATCGTTTTTACAGGGGGAAATGTGTATCGACGGGAGCGCTGTTTGTGAGTTGCTGTTCACTTTGATGAAAGGAGGAGGAACAGTAGTTGAGAGTCTCTATTGATGGATTCTATTCTATGTTAAGGCTACAGATTACAAAGCTGATGACACCTGTCAAAGCGTGTTTCGTTGCACGACGTAGTTGTTAACTAAAATCCTAAAATCTGATAAGTTAAACGTAACTATAAAGCAACGGCTTTATAGGTGCCTACGTTATAATCATAACGCACACATAGCACTAAAGTAAAATTTGTAGAATTGCGCCCCTGGACACTCATTGATGTAGAACGCTCGAAGCTTAGGTATATCAGAATTCTTTTAGAGAGTGTATCTGCAGAAGCATGCAAATGCCAGCGCTGATCCATACGGTTGAAAACCAGATTACTTGTTGCAATGCTGAGATAAGGAAATTAGCTTTGATATAATATTATTCCACTCTCAATTAATAAAAGGAAACTGTTACCAAAATTACTTGAGTTTGATTCATATTATGTTTAAGCATTTGCTATTAATTTCATTTGTAATAATTTAAGTAATTTTACAATGGGGTGTCAAATTAGATGTGAACGGTGGCTGGTCCAAGCGATCTGTAACTATGTAAACATGATTGCTAGGTAGGTTGGTTCCGAGTCTAAGAGGAATATCTACCTTTACTTAACACATTAGTAGTGCACTAAACTGTTAGTGCTCTGTTGTCATCGAGATTAAAATGTAATTCCCCTAGTAGTACAATTTTTAGAATAGTTAACGATACAACATGAGTAAACGAGATATCTTTTCCGTCAGGAGAGCTGCGTTTCGACCGTTTAAGTTTTAAATATTGTATAATAGGTATACTGGCACCTAGACACGTTGAAAAGCAGATTGGAAATACAAAGGTATTTCATTTGTAGACACAATTTACCACTTAGGCACAACCGTATAAATTATTGTGTTATGTTGTTATCAATAAAAAAAAAACTTCTGAACTATAATTCTACTTTTAGTCATTATGTATGTGTACTGGTACTGGGTACTGGCAGAAATCTGCTAGTTCACGGGCCCACTGCGGAAGTCAACCGGGTACGTACCTACGTTTATGTGATCATAATTACTATGTATTTATGTACATGTTTGAAAAACTAGAGATCGTACGGCAGTATTAAATAGTAGAACTATTATATTTATATTCGTAAAGCTTTGCGAGGCACGTTCCACTGTTGCTAACAGTAAGGTCCGTGAGAAATCGTAAGGTTGCGCGAAAGTATTAAATAGTAGAACTATTATATTTGTATTCGTAAAGCTTTGCGAGGCACGTTCCACTGTTGCTAACAGTAAGGTCCGTGAGAAATCGTAAGGTTGCGCGAAAGTATTAGATAGTAGAACTATCATATGTAGGTACCTATATGCCTGAGAGGCGAGAACTTGTACAGCTTTACGAGGTGCGAACAGCAAGGTTCGCGAGGATTCGTATATAAGGTGCTTTAATATTACCTGCCAGGACTTGAATGGGGAGTAGTATTGCGATTATTGATTACAATAGTGAATAAATTTCGTTCCCCGGAACAGTCAATTCAATTTGAGCCAGTAAACAAGTTAAATTAACATTGGCTGTACTCTGCATAACGCGGTTCACAAATTACGCGCGTAGTGTCGCTTCGTCAATGAAAACAACTGCTATCTCTTTCTATCTGTTCTGCAAGAGTGGCAACGCGCAACTCTACTGGATGGTTTTAAACTAATAAATTAAGTCAAATTTATACGTATATTTTTTTGTATGAAAAAAAATATGACAAATAATCAAAATTTATATTTACTATTGTAATCTATAAACGCAATACTACCCCCCATTCAAGTCCTGGCAGATAATAATAAAGCACCTTATATGTTGTGTGCAAGTATAAAATGGCAGGGCCTGGCATGGACTTGAAAGTCACGTTCCACTGTCGTGGAGTCCTTGAGTAACACTCAAAGGTTTGCTTTAAACGGCGCGGCGGTAACTTGTTGGTAAGGTTATTGAAAGTGGTAATGGTAAGGTAATGTGTGAGTAAAAGGTAAAGGTAATAATTTCCATAAATCGTCAGTGTAAAACGATTCGACTGTAGTGACATTTCAAAGTTGTCCGGTTGTTTATAAAACACTAGCAAACGCTACGCTAGTAAAATGCACGTAAAAGTCATTACAGGGCTTTAATCGCAAGTACGAAGCGTCAGGACAAACTTCATTTCATCATTATTGTTTCAACTCTGAAGCTAGAAATAAAATTCTTCATTGGGACAATGCATTCTGAAACTGTTTTTCAAGTAAGTGAAGTAAAATTATTCAGTCAAAGCCCGACAAGGGCAAAGGCACTACTTGGTCATTTGAAGGAAAAGGGAAAGGAGTAGGTAGCTAGAGTAAAATATGAGGAAACCACTGGGAGTATGAAGATTTATTATATTCCATTAATAGGCAGGTACAGTTTGGTTTTATCTATTTTTATATTCATTTTGATTTTGCGGCTAGTGGATCTCAAGTGTTCGTAATTGTTTCGAGCATGAGATACCTACCTGAATATGTCATTACCTAGATATATAAGTAGATGATTTCGATAATAAACTGTTTGAATCGGACCAAGCAAGATGAGTGCTCGTTGGCTGAACGTACAGCAATATTTGAGACCGTTTGATTCCACATGGACTAACAGGCGGGATATCGGTATCCATCGACTGATCACCAGACTGGTTATTGATGTCGGCAAAGTGACGGAGTTTAATTTGTTTTTACTAAACAAAGGAAGGGATGTAGTGTACTGTATTATCACCGATATCTGTCGTCTCGTTGTCGCATAGACGCGGAGAGTGCACACTATACTCTATGGCCAGTTGGTGGGAAACCGTGAGAGTGTGTGGCACGGGAGTAGGACGTGTGGGCAAGCGAGCCGATATCCTAATTATCGGATGGTAATTACAGAGACACAGGTAGGGCGAACACTACACGTATGTATGTGTGTTGAACTAATTAAATATTAATGAATATCAAGTATCTAAATATAATATTTTTGTTATTAGGTGTTGCATTTGGAACGAGTTTGTCTTCCTTGTTGGGCGGCTGCATCAAGACAAGTCCGGAGGCAACCCGTTGCTGGCAGTAGCCAACACACTGTGGAGTCTCCACCGGAGACTGGTATCATGGATGGAAACATAATTACAGATATGATGATTCCTGTACCACCACCACTGCCACCGCTGGTTCCACAACCAACATCCCCTCAGGAACAAGAATTAAGTCAATCATTTTCAAAGATTAACTCACAAAAATATAAACGGGTATCTGCAAGTTCACGTCATTGCCTATTCCCTGGTTGTGAGAATACTGAACGTCTATTGGTACCAGGTACTTTAAAGGAAGTTCTTTTATTAAATTATAAAGTGTATATTCCCTTGTCTGCAAGAATTTGCCGATATCATTTAAATCGTAATCGTTGGGATGAACTAGAAGCATCATATTCCGATTTTACTGAATTTCAAGTAGATGATATTTTCAGTAAACTTGAAAAAGCTACTGAGAGACAGTTGGACTTTAATGACATAAACTCAATGGATTCTCATTTATGCCATTATTGGTTAGGACTTACTGCAGAGTAGTTCAATGAACTTTTAAATTGTAATCCTTTGTTATACAATCACTTTCCAAATCCTTCTGTTGCTCTCAGTATATTTTTAGTAAAACTCAGAACAGGTGACAGTAATGAAAGACTATCAACTCTTTTTAGCAACATAGGGCGAACTCTTTAGAAAGCATCATTGCTCATTATTGTACTTGCTTAGTGGGAAATCGTACCGTAGGATGCTGCGCTCATACGATGACCGTATTGTGGTATCTAAGCTGGGGTTGTTTTAATGATATAAGCGCTACAGCACAATTTCTAGACAATATATTCCTTGAAGAATAAATGTCTATTATTTTAATAAGTTGTGTTTTTTCTTATTAAACATCTGTATAGCATTTACTATATTTTAAACTCCTTTATAATTAAGCCCTTTCTAAAATAAACTACAGCTAATCATGGATGGCACAGCGATCTTACTAAGTAGCTGGGCAGTGATTTTAATATGTCGCTTGCAGGAGATGCTGTCATATATGTATGTCATACATACTCGTATATACTAGGTACCTAGCAGTTTGCCAACAATCTTGGGGTCGGCTTTTAGTCTAACCGATGCAGCTGAATACAGTATTGCTCAAAGAGTGACTGCCCATCGAACCTCCACACCCGATACACTGGGTTATAACATGTTACTTCCTGGTAAGAAGTTGTCACACTTGCTGGATTCTAGCTACTCATAACACGTATAAATAATGCACCCAGAATTTATACGTGTTATGCTAGCTGAAGTATAGTATGCTGTTAGCTGAAGTTTGTAATGGATGGTCACATCAATGGTGGTTCCACGCGCTCCTCAAAGAGATGTCAGCAACCCCAGCGGGGCCCAGCAGGGCCAAGGCCTGCCGGGGCTGCGGGTTGTTCGAAAGAGATACCGCGGCCCTGGCACATAAAAGGCCTATGACGGAACACGACGGTTTTTAGTCAGTAAGAGTCTGGCACTCCCTTACCGCTGCTAACCCACAGCGGGAGGGGTCATTTGATGATTTTTGACGTCGGAAAAAAAAAGATGCCAAGCTCAAGTGCCAGAGCGTGCACTACAGACCTTATGCAGCAGCTTTGCAGCCAAAGGGGCACAACTTTTTGCAATCTATAGTCCCATTAAAACTTCATAGTAGAGGCATAAAAGCGATACAGGAGCGGCAACTAATAATTAACACCATACTAAAGCTTTTATGGCGATTATTGAATGAATGACAAGTTTAGCTGAACGAAGAAAACTTCACTGATCGTTCACCTTGTCTCTCATTTATAAAATATATTTGTGAGTCAGACATTACTGAATACAAATAAATATACAATGTGTCCCGGGCATAAGTGACCGCCCGAAATTTTTTGAATATTTGTACAAAATTAAGGATAATTTCTTTTATATTTTTGAAAAAAATCATTAAAAAAAAATTATTGTCAGGCCTGTTAATAACAGGCTTTGCTCTTTTTTTACCGAGTAGGAGTTAATTTCAACTGACTGTATTTTTGCATTTGTTTGAAATAGCAGCAAACATTGTTGTGAGCTATTGTAGGAAATATCATGTAGTTTATTAATAAATTAAAAGAAAGTGATATTAAGGGGGCATTTATTGGACTTATTTTGGAAAAACTGAAAAAAAGGCGTTATTTTCTTTGAATTTTTATTTTCTTTTTTTTTCTAATAAATGTTTTATTACATTTTTGTTATGTTTGATAATTTTAATTGATAAACTATGATGTCGGCTAGTCAATAAAGAAAAAAGAATTTAAAAAGATGTAAAAACTTAGGAAATATCTTAAAAAAACTGCACCACGTCACAGTATTTACTAAAAATCATTAAAAAAAAACCAAAGGCTACCGCCTTTTTCACTTATCCCCGGGACACATTGTATAGTAAAGGTAAGTGTTTTTGAGCTATATTTTGTATTATACAATGTGTCCCGGGGATAAGTGACCGCCCGAAATTTTTTGAATATTTGTACAAAATTAAGGATAATTTCCTTTATATTTGGGACTTACCGCCTTTGGTTTTTTTTTAATGATTTTTAGTAAATACTGTGACGTGCTGCAGTTTTTTTAAGATATTTCCTAAGTTTTTACATCTTTTTAAATTCTTTTTTCTTTATTGACTAGCCGACATCATAGTTTATCAATTAAAATTATCAAACATAACAAAAATGTAATAAAACATTTATTAGAAAAAAAAGAAAATAAAAATTCAAAGAAAATAACGCCTTTTTTTCAGTTTTTTCAAAATAACTCCAATAAATGCCCCGATAATATCACTTTCTTTTAATTTATTAATAAACTACATGATATTTCCTACAATAGCTCACAACAATGTTTGCTGCTATTTCAAACAAATGCAAAAATACAGTCAGTTGAAATTAACTCCTACTCGGTAAAAAAAGAGCAAAGCCTGTTATTAAGAGGCCTGACAATAAATTTTTTTTAATGATTTTTTTCAAAAATATAAATGAAATTATCCTTAATTTTGTACAAATATTCAAAAAATTTCGGGCGGTCACTTATCCCCGGGACACATTGTATAGTAAGTGGCTAAAAACGCAGATCAGTTTATCGTGCCTATTGTTGATATTATTGAAGTATTTTTAACCCGCCTCAATAATAACCTCAGAATATCGTAAAATATATAAATTATTATTATATTACATATCGACACGATATTGAAATTACATACTTGACTACATTCGTTTTTAGCAAGTTGCTTGTTCGATATTTAGATATATTTTACTAAAAATGCGATAGAAATCTATAAATTTCTCGATTACTAATAAATAATTATCTTGTAAACATGGCGTTCATTAAAAGCAGCTTTAACTTGCAACTTCAACCTTAAAAACTCCTCTCTGCGCGTCATAGCGCTAAGCTTCACTCTTCTGAAGGTCCAAGTAATATCTGTACCACTATTGCAGTTCAAGTCTGCACTGTGATATTGCAGATATCAAACCACACTAATGGCTACTTGTTTAGATATCCGTAGAAGTCGTTGGAAACTCTATAATACGATGATATATTATTGTTAATTGTTTAACACTTACTATGTGTTACCTTGTTTTCAGAGTACCGTTCAAAATAATTCAAAATTATAATGCACAACAAAATAAACAAGAACTTTGCATCTGTCCATCTAAATGGAAAAAACGGAGTGTTCCACTATACTCGAGAGCAAATAAATGGAGCTACTGATTTTTTTTTATATTTTTGAATAAATATTTTCTAAGTATTTTATTACTTCAAAACAAACATTACTTTTCCTCTGTAACTGATTCGTTATCAGTAATTGAGAAAACGATATCTACGGGACCCGTGCTTGTGTTTGTGAATAAAATAACAGAATATAGTTTCTTATGATATCGCTGCTTGGGGTGGCGCTAGGAAAAGTACCATTATAAAAATAGAAAGGGCGCACCGATGTATTTTGAAAGTTATTAATTTTAAGGGATTCCGGTATCCGACGACTACACTGTACAAAGAATTTGGCGTCCTAAACGTTCGACAACTGTTCATACAGAATATAGTTCTAAGACAAGACAACCGTGAAAGACCAACTAATCAGGGCCAGGGTCTTTGCATACGCAGATGATACTGCGGTTATGTTTTTTGGTAGTTCTTGGCAAGACGTTAAAATGAGTGCAGAGGTAGGGATTGCTTGTATAGACAAATGGCTGAAAACCAATTTACTAACATTAAATACCTCCAAGACCAATTACATATGTTTTAGTGTTAGTTCGCGGACACAGCTTAATGACGATCTCAACTTGAAGGTTCATACATGTGGAGACATAAACAGATCAAGCTGTAACTGTCCATGCTTAACTAGGGTCACTAAAACCAAATACTTGGGCGTGATGGTTGACCAGCTTCTCTCATGGTACCCTCATCTTAAACAGGTGACTGCCAGAGTTCGAAAGCTTACCTGGATCTTTAGAACACTTAGGCATGTGGTTCCTACTAAGTTGTTGAGAAGTGATCAGCAGCCTAGAAACCTTCTGAACGAAATCTACTTTGCCCTAGCACAGTCTGTTCTATTGTATTGTATCCCCATTTGGGGTGGGGCAGCCAAAACTAGATTTATGGACTTGGAACGTGCACAACGAGCACTTATAAAGGTCATGGACTTTAAAAAAAAAAGATACTCCACTAAATCCTTATACGACATCAGTAATTTACTCTCAGACAGGAAACTGTACATAACCCAAACAGTTCTAAAAAAACATAAAACCCTCCCTTATCATGCGAATAGTTCCCCAATGTAAAACCATATTTAGTAGTAGACAATAGACAATATTACTATCTCTCAGCTCAGCTATACAGGGTTATAGGTAAAACACTAACAACCTGTCAGGACCATATTACTAATATCATAAACTAAAACTTTTGTTCTATGACTTTTAATAATTCTCAGAATTTAGTTCATCAAAATTTTCACACAAAAATCCAAATATTTCAAGTGTACGCTCTAAAATTTACGAAGTCTATGCTAAGCACAGTAAAAAGTAGTACAAAAGACAGCGGAGGGGAGCGGGGCTCGGGCAGGGGGAGCGTTTGACCTATTTACGACCGCCCGTCAGTCGTTTTTATGCGCCCGCGTCGCATCATACGTGTCCTTGTAGCGAAATTCGGTGGTGCGAACGTAATTATCTTTACAGTATGGCGTATCGATATTCAAATGTCGAGTACACGGAAATGGTGCGAATGCTGGCTAGGTGTGAAGACAATGTTTCGGAAGCCTGTCGCCAATACGCCATACGATTCCCAAACATCCCTACACCTAGCTGAGTAATAATGCTAGCCGCCACACAGCGGTTACGAGATTACGGGCAATTCCGGCATGCCATCAGGGATAGTGATCGTCCACCGAGGCACACAGTACGTGAAGAAGACGATATTTTTTTATTTTTTTTATTTGACCTTTTCGTAAAAAGGCGGGAAATCGTAGCGTACGGGAATAGTGCGCGGGAGGCGTAGGCTAGGTAAAGAACTTGCATTCATTCTAGAAAAGCAAAACCTTCACCAAACGAATTTATTGTAATGTGTGATATCTCGACTCGTCCGCACACTCTAAGGTCGACTAATCGCTCGACTGGTCTCGATCGGACCTTTTGTTGGTGAAGAAATGGTAGGTAGGTGCAAATTTTATCACTATAGCAAAATAGAGTTGAAATGTGTTAGATAGACCAATGAAATCTTGTAGGTTTGTTTTTGGCAAATGTATTATGTTTTATAAAAAGTCATAGAACAAAAGTTGTAGTTTGTGATGTTAGTAATACAGTCCTGCAAGGTCGTTAGTGTTTTACCAATAACCCTGTATAACAGGATTAATAAAAAAATTTACATACACAATCACAACTATTATGTCTGTAAAAAAATGATAGTGAACTGGATTAAGTCTCTCTCTTACGAGGATACGGAAGCTCTTCTGGTTTTTCATGAGTTATGTAACCACACGCTAAAACTATGCAAATCACCATACCACATCACTCTCTACACCACTCCACACCACACCACTCTTCACACCACATAACACCACACCACTCTTCACACTACATAACACCACACCACATCACAACACTCCACTCGTCACACCACACATTATCTTATCATATACCACACTACATTTCACACACATACCATACATACAAACCAAAACAAAGTACATCAAGTTTCTTCAAAACACGTATGTACTAATTCTTATTTTATTCTTACTGTTTTTTTTTATTATTATTACTATTATTTCTTTTTCACAATACCGAAATGTTCCACAAAGATACAAAGTAACATGTAACCTTATCTATGATATGGAAGAGCGGAGTCTCCTAACACAGGCATTGTTTTTCTAAAAGGAGGCTCCAAACACAATTCTTGTATATTTTTTCATTTTTTTTTTTCATAAATCTACCAGAAGATCACATGAGATGTACGCTGTCCCAGCTCGTAAAACTACATTTGGACAAAGTTTCTCTCTTTTCCTGGCTCCGCTATTGTACAATCGTATAAGTCAGTGGTTCTTAACCGGTGGTCCGCGGACCACTGGTGGTCCCTGGAGGCATTCCAAGTGGTCCGCGAAGCTTAGCTTCGCGACGTTGCTATACGTTATCTAACTTCGCGTATTCAGAAACTGTGTGCCCTTACATATTTAGGCATTTGTCAACAAACAAAAAGTTAAGTACGTTTGGGCTAAATTTTACGTAATATTTGGTTGAAGTCCGATAAAATTTCGCGCTCGCTTCGCTCGCGTATTCAGAAACTATATGCCCTTGTTTTGACATTTGTCAACAAACAAAAAGTTAAGTACGTTTGGGCTAAATTTAACGTAATATTTGGTTGAAGTCAGATAAAAATTTCGCGCTCGCTTCGCTCGCGTATTCAGAAACTATATACCCTTACTTTGACATTTTTCAACAAACAAAAAGTTAAGTACGTTTGGGCAAAATTTAACGTAATATTTGGTTGAAGTCCGATAAAAATTTCGCGCTCGCTTCGCTCGCGTATTCACAAACTATATGCCCTTATTTTGTCATTTGTCAACAAACAAAAAGTTAAGTACGTTTGGGCTAAATTTTACGTAATATTTCGTTTAAGTCCGATAAAGTTTCGCGCTCGCTTCGCTCGCGTATTCAGAAACTATATTGTGGCCCTTATTTTTGCATTTGTCAACAAACAAAACGTTAAGTACGTTTGGGCTACATTTTACGTAATATTTCGTTTAAGTCCGATAAAAATTTCGCGCATTTGGAAACTACATAGGCAAGTTTTTCTTTATTTGCATTTGCTTGCCAACACAACTGCCGACATGCGTTTAGCTTTGAGTAGAACTGACCCAAAAATTCAGATTATTTTTTGATAAATAATAAAGAAATGAGTGCTAATTTAGGTAATAATAATAATAATAACCTTACACACCTCATGTACACCTTACACACCTTACACACCTCATGTACATGGATGGCATAAAACTACTCAGTGACACTACACAATCATTACATCGTCTGGCAGACATAACTCAATCCTTCTCTAACGATATCCATATGGAATTCGGAATAGACAAATGTAAGACCTTCTCTGTAAATAATGGCAAAATTACTCAGAACAGTTATTCATTAGACTCAGGAAATGTAATTGAACCTCTAGAACCAAACGCCGCGTACAAATATTTAGGCTTCCAACAAGCGAAGCAAATCAATCAGAAGGAGACTAAAGAAAGTCTAAAGAAGAAATTTAAACACCGCCTTAATATTCTATTTCGATCTCAGTTAAATTCCCGCAACACCTCTAAAGCCATCAACAGTTATGCTATCCCCGTGCTTACTTATTCGTTTGGTATAATAAACTGGTCCCAAGGCGACCTGCTTAACCTACAACGCCTTATAAACACTACTCTCACAGCTCATCGTAAACATCACCCAAGATCCTGCGTACAACGTGTAGACGACATATTGCTAATCTTTTAGCATATAATATACACACTGACACAGGTACTTGTCATGTATCTTCGGATATTGTTAGTAATACTACTAACATTACTATTGATACGCCTACTAGTTTAAACTATTAGGCACGACAACAGGTGAGTCGAATGTTTTGAATCTTGTACATCAAAACATGCAGGGCTTATCTGGCAAGGAGTTAGAGTTAAGTTTATTTATGGAGACCCATAATGTTCATGTTTTGTGTTTAACTGAACATTGGCTAAAAGAGCATGAATTACTGTTTATTAATGATAACTATTACACAATACAAAGTGCGTTTGTAAGAAGTAAGGCTATTCGAGGCGGTTCCTTGATTCTAGTTTCAAATAATTTAAAATGTAAACAACGCCCGGATATAGTTAATCTTTCTATCGAGCGCACTATAGAGTTGTCCTGTGTGGAACTTGAGCGTTATATTATAATCTGCGTTTACCGCCCCCCTCAGGGAGATTTCAGTATATTCGAATCGGTAATTGAAGATTCACTTAATAAATTAAAATCAAGTCACAAATTTAAAATTATATGTGGTGATTTCAATGTTAATATCTTGGAGGCTTCGCCATTAACTACTAGAATTTTGAACTTATTTAAGTCTTTCAATTTAGTGAATTTATTTTATGAACCAACGAGAATAACGGCGTCTTCTTCTACTTGCCTCGATAATGTATTTACCGATTCTGTTGAATCAAATAATACTCTAGTCTTTAACGACCTCACGTCCGACCACTGTGGCCAAAAAGTAAGTTTTCCCATGGTAATTCATACGAGTCCACTTAAAATTGAATGCAGGCCCCATTCAGCTAGTCGTTGTAACAGATTTAAATGTAATATAGCTAAAAAAATAAAACCCAACATTATTAACAACGAGGATCCTAATGCCATCTATGGATCACTTTTCGGTATTGTTCAGAAAGAATTTGATTCTACATTTAAAACCAAAACTTTGGAAATTAAAAGTACCTCGGCCAACTTTAATCAATGGGCCACCACAGGTATTTATAAAAGTAGAGCGAGGCTGTATGAGCTATATGAAATAAAAACGTATCAATTTGATGATGCATTTGTTAGTTATGTTAAACAATATTCTAAATTATTTAAAAAGGTTTGTAATATCGCAAAATCTAAATTCTTAAGCGATACAATTAAAAAGTCAAATAACAAAATTAAAACCACATGGAAAATAATAAATAACGAAACTGGTAAATCGGTCAGTCATGAAAAGAAGTTTGAGATCTTAGTCGATAACAGACTTGTTAGTCATGCGGACGACGTAGCAAAAGCCTTTAACGAGTTCTTTGCCGATATACCCATAGCTACAACTCGCTCCTTAAATTCTTCTTCGACTGATGCTGAGAAGCTTTTACGTAATTCTGTACCCAAGTGTGACTTCTTATTCAAGTTTGAGCATGTAACGCCGCAAGACGTCATCAATGCCTTCAAAACTCTCAAGGCAAAAAACACCGGTGATTACTGGGGTATTTCCATTAAACTTTTAAGTCATATAATTGACATTGTTGCCCCCTATCTAGCTGTCACATTCAATAAATGCGTTGATGCCGGTGTATTTCCCGACCTCATGAAACAAAGTAAAGTCGTTCCCTTGTTTAAATCAGGAACCAAGTCGGATATTGGTAATTTTAGACCAATTTCAATTCTACCTGCGTTTAGTAAAATATTTGAAAAGTTAATACTCAAGCAGTTGCTCAGTTATTTTAATGTAAATTGCCTCCTCCATAGTGAACAATATGGCTTTACTCGGGGTCGTTCGACCACTGATGCTGGTGTTGCTCTTTTAAAACATATTTTTAATGCATGGGAAAACTCTCAAAACGCAATAGGGGTCTTTTGCGACCTCTCCAAAGCTTTTGATTGCGTTCAACATGACACACTTTTACGCAAGTTACGTTATTACGGCGTTCAAAACGGAGCTTTAAACGTCATAGAATCATATTTAAATAATAGATTGCAATGCGTAGACATCAACGGTGTCAAATCTTCAGGCCTACCAGTTCAATTAGGCGTGCCGCAGGGTTCTATTTTAGGTCCTTTCTTATTCTTAGTATATATAAATGATTTAGCGTTCCATTTGAAAAATATATGTGATATAGTATTATTTGCAGACGATACATCTCTCATTTTCAAAGTTGATAGGAATAGAGAGCAATTTGATGACGTGAATAGTGCACTCTCCTTAGTTACGCACTGGTTTACAACAAATAATTTAGTTCTTAATGCTAAAAAAACTAAATGTGTTAAGTTCACTTTGCCTAATGTGAAACACTTAAGACCTAATATTATCCTAAATAATGAAGTTCTTGAAACTGTGAAGTCAACAGTGTTTCTGGGAATAACAGTTGATGCAAAGCTACAGTGGGGCTCGCATATATCCAGCCTCGCGGGAAGGCTTAGTTCTGCTGCCTACGCCGTCAGAAAAGTAAGACAATTCACTGACGTAGATACAGCTCGCCTAGTCTATTTTAGTTACTTTCATTGCGTTATGTCCTATGGTATTCTACTGTGGGGCAAAGCTGCAGATATCGAAAACATTTTCGTACTACAGAAACGAGCCGTTCGTGCAATATATCAGCTAGGTAGCAAGCATTCCTTAAGGGAGCTTTTCAAAGAAATAGGTATCCTTACTGTGGCATCTCAATTCATCCTTGCCAACATACTATATATTAGACAGAATATTCATCTGTACACTAAGAAAAGTGATGTCCACAGTATCAACACTAGGAACAAGCATAAACTGTGCGTACCCATTCACAGGCTTCACAAGGTGCATGGAACATTTAAGGGGCTAGGTATACGATTTTATAATAAACTTCCTCAGTCGTTATTAGAATTGCCATTTGATAAATTTAAAGTCCAAGTCAAATCTATTCTGTCGAAGAAAGCCTACTATACTGTTAATGATTACTTAAACGATAAGAGTAGTTGGTCCTCATGTTAAACACCGGACAGCTTCAAGAGTTATCATTGATAGTTGATGTGATTTATTTTAATTTTATACGTGACATTTTTCATTTTTGTATGTATTCTGACAGATTACCACCATCGTACTGTTTTCACGATGGGTTGTTTCGCAATTTTGTAAATGGTTTACTAGCGACTGTGAATCTATTAGTATTAACTGTTTTCTTGTTATGTGGTTGCAAGTCGTCATGCTCCCTTAGACGGTATTGCTTGCGGTAGCGTCGGTGGTCGGGTTGCCTCCCTCCCTCAAAAATGTGCGAGGGGGGCGATGGCTGATCCTCGCGTTATGCTCGTGAACGGGTGCTGCTTGTGGTACCAGGTCGTCTTGCTGACTACATATTTCTTGACCCGTAATATAATGTGTATGACTTTTGATTTGAACAGTAGTCCTAGTTCACCGTTTTCATTGTTTATGTTGTAAATTTGTTTAATTTTTTTTTTTTTTTATATATATAAAAACACATCGTGTTTCACATGTCGGTAGGTACGCCCAAAAACTATACCTATTTTCACTGAATGGAGGCCTTATGTTCTCTCTTTTTTTTGTTTTTTTTACACATTATATATATTTTTTTTTGTAGCTGCTTGAGCAATAGGTATGGGTAAGGTGTGTACTAGCTAACATGATTACATGTTTACTTGCTTTTTTTTATACAAATTTATGTGTATAATTTTGAGTGATATTTTTATTTATTTTTTTGTATACGGTTCTTCAAACCATACAGACAGAATTGTGTTGCTGGGGAGTTTGTTCCACCACTTCTTCTTCCCAGCAAAAACACATAGGAAGTGGTGAAGGGCGGGCGTTTTGGGGGCTGTCTTTTGTAGATTTGACGTTCAAAAAGTGCTGATTTTCAGCCTACTTTGAATAAATGACTTTTGATTTTGATTTTTGATTTCAACGAATGACTCTCTCTAGACGTGAAGGTGGACGAGGAATAATAGACGTAGTCAACCTGCATAATAGACAAATTACGAATTTAAGACAGTATTTTTACCAACATGCACAACACTCTACACTTCATGAACTCATAACACTAGCTGACAATCGCCTTACACCACTAAACCTAGCTGACCGGAACCTGCAAAAAAATGAAAAAATTGTTGATAACAAGGAAAAGAGCGCCACATGGAAGCAGAAGTCCCTGCATGGACGGCACTACCACGATCTGCAGCAACCACATGTCGACAAGAATGTGGAGAGCTGTTCCCAGAGACGGAGGCCTTCACGATGGCGATCCAAGACCAAGTTATTGACACCAGAAATTATCAAAAATACATTATACGCATCCCGAACCTTTCTACTGACACATGCCGACACTGCCACTCCAGCTCAGAAACAATACAACATATAACGTCTGCCTGCAGAGCTCTCGCGCAAACTGATTACAAGCATCGGCATGACCAGGTAGCGTCCATCTTACACCAACACCTTGCACATAAATTTAATTTTATACAAAAGAAAACCGCATACTATAAATACAAGCCAGACACAATATTAGAAAACAGCAGCCACCGCATTTATTGGGATAGGACCATTATCACCGACAAGACTATACATTTCAATAGACCAGACATTACACTATTTGATAAAACCAACAAAACCGCATATTTAATTGACATTGCCATCCCGAACACCCATAATATTCAATCCACAATAGCCGATAAATTAACCAAATATCAAGACTTAGCCATTGAACTTAAACGTCAGTGGCAAGCATAAACCGTACACATAGTTCCAATAGTAATATCTTCAACAGGGATAATCCCTAAAAGCTTGCAACGCAGTTTTGAAATCCTGCAGATCCCGCTATACACATCACACATCATCCAGAAAGCTGTTATATTGAACACCTGCCGCATCACTAGAAAATTCTTGACAACAACATCTGTATCGTCTACATACTCCATTACATAACCCACCAATCACGCTTGGCTACGGCCCGTGTGGTTGGAGTTTCATTACCCCTCAACGGGAGACAAAAAAGTATATACCAAAAATAATAATAATAAGCCCCGCAGGGCATCTGAGGCGGATGACGGGGAGTAGCGACCCCGCGGGGCTATATATCCGAGTGCTCCAGGGAGAGTATACTGTCCCCCATCTCCGGTTTGCCGGAGTGAAGCATGACGGGGGATAGGTCTCCCGCCTCTTGGCTTGCCTTCATCGGCCGGTCAGAGTGGAGTCGCTAGAGCAAGGTTAGTCCTGCTCGGAGGGTAGGTGCCTCGTGGTAAGTGGCGAGTGGGCCGGTGATGCTGGACCCACAGGGAGCGCGTGATCTGCGTTTAAAGTCCGCCGAGGTATCCTCACCCATCTCAGCCGCTCATGTACCTGTTGCCCCCTTGTTGCGATTTAGCGACTGATTCCCGGGGGCCCAGTAAGTGAGTTGGCGAGTCTCCACCTGCCATTTTTACGTGTATTTATTACATTGTTATCGGCAGGTGCCATAGTTTCCGTAGTTTCCCCATTCCTAGTCCACTAGCATTCCATCACAATAGCCCAAGTAGTTTTCATCCATAGTTAGCAATAGTTTAGTACAGAACCGGGGATTGTCCTTGGGTACATTTCTATAGTGTATACAGGGATAATCGTCGGTTTTGTGTCACCATTTCATTAAAGTTGTCTCAAAAGGGCTTCAGAGTGTTGGCTTCGGCCCCACGTTCGCCTCCCAAAAATCCGGGACTCTGTAGTCCCGAGGTCTGGTAGAGACATACAAAATAATAATAATAATCTCCACGCCGATTTCGGCAACGGCGACCACTTCGACCCTAATGGCGTGCGTGTGCTCTCATGTGGCTGGAGTATCCAATTTTGTGCGTGAAAGTCCGCGCAAACTGCGGACATGTCAGGGTACCAGCCACAAAGTTGTAGTTGATAGCTACAGGTGGTCGAGCTTTCAACTCATCTCGTTTGGCATCCAACTCAGAAAGCCGGCGTGCTTCAAAGTCAAAGACTTTGGCTTTAACGCGGCTTCTCCAGTCTCTGCGGTTGGATGCCAGATTCTCCCACTGAGACGGTTCAATGGAACAGCTTTTCATGTGGCGCTTCAGCACATCCTTGTATCGCAGCAGCTGTCCGCCACGTTTCCGCTTGCCCTCCTGCAACTCGGAGTAGAGGATGCGCGCTTGGCCACTCTAGTATCCGGCATGTGCAGTACATGCCCGCACCAACGAAGCCGTCTCCTCGGGAGGTATGCTTCAATGCCACCTACATTGGCTTACCTCAACACTTCTGTGTTACGCACACGATCAAACCAACGGATATTTAATATTTTGCGCAGACATTTGAGGTGGAAGCGGTCTAGTTGCTTGATGTGGCGTCGGTACGGTGTCCATGTTTCCGCTGAGTAGAGTATACAAGGCAACACAACTGCCATATACACAGAGACCTTTGTGGATATCTTTAGGTCATGGGAGCTGAAGACCTTCTTGTCGAATTTGCCGAAAGCAGCGGCTGCAGCACCAATTCTGCTATTGATTTCGGCGTCAAGGTCGCACTTTGATGTTATAATGCTCCCCAAATATCGAAATTTATCGACCTGCTTCAGCACATCTTCACCAAGCATAATGATCAGTTCTTGACGTCCGTGATTGTCTAAAGACATCACTTCTGTCTTTTTGATGCTGATTTACACATCATCATATTATCGACAACATATTATTATAGACAACATCATATTATTAGGAGACTTAAACGTCAACCTGCTAAATTCAAATAGCTCAAAGACTAGGCAGCTTATGGGTTTTTTCGGCAATTTTAATCTGGTTCAAACTGTTACTGCAGCCACACATTTCGTGAACGACAGTTGCTCTTTGATCGACATTATATGCACTGATGCTTTCACAAGAAATGTCGAAGTGAGCCATATCAGCGAGCTTGGTCATCATGCCTTCATCACCTGTGAAACAGTTTTCAGGAAGCCAAAGTGTAAACCAAGGATTGTCAGGTTTCGTCCTCTCGCTGACATCTTGCCAGATTATTTTGAGAAAGACCTGAACGCGATACCATGGTCTGATATAGGAGACTTGGATGACGTTGATGCTATGGTTCTAACTTTTAACTCTTACATAACTCAACTTTTCGATCTCCATGCTCCTATGAAGACAAAGACCTATTATAAGCGGCCTACACCGTGGATTACTGACACTATTCGTCTAATGTTCAAGCTTCGAGATGAAGCTAGACAGAGAAGTCGCGAAACAAAGCTCCCACATCACAGGCAGTACTATCTGGCTCTTAAGAATGAGGCAGCAGCCGCTTTAGTGAGGGAAAAGTCCGCATACTTTACAAAAAACATCAATGAGCTAAGTAAAGATCCCAAACTATTATGGCAGAATTTAAAATCAGATGTTCTTCCTGACCATAAAGATAAGCGGCTGCCAAGCCATTTTGATAACCCAGATAGTATAAACGCCGCCTTCTTGAATGTGCCAGGGAACTGTAGCGACAATATCTCATTGAACCACTATTTCAATTCTTGTAGGTATAGTCCAGCCAGGTTCTCCCTTACTAGTACCAATCGGGAGACTGTTCTGGGGATAATCAAGGGTCTGGGGTCAAAAGCTCAGGGTATTGATGGTATCAGTCTGGACATGTTGACACTCACTCTGCCAAACACTCTGCAAGTTATCACTGATATCATCAACAAGTCCATAGAAACTAACACTTTCCCCAGCCTTTGGCGACGTGCTATCGTTTGCCCTATTCCGAAAACTAGTGACCCAGTCAATCTAAAAGACCTAAGGCCTATAAGCATCCTGCCCTGCCTATCTAAAATACTAGAGCGTGTGGTATACCTCCAGGTAATCGAATACCTGGAGGCAAATAATATTTTACCTGAGTTACAGTCGGGATTTCGCAAGGGTAGAGGGACTGCAACTGCTATGATGGATGTAGTGGGCAATATTCTGGAGGCACGCGACCGGGGGGAGGGGTCAATCCTTGTCTTGCTGGACTTTTCACGTGCTTTTGATGCAATTAATACCAATCTACTGCTGTCCAAGTTAACTTACTATGGTTTTGATGGCGCTGCAGTGGATTGGTTTAATAGCTATCTAACAGACAGGTCCCAGCTCGTGCAAATCCACAAAGAGGATGGTACTATCATCTCGTCTCCTCCACTCCCAGTGTCTAGGGGAGTTCCACAGGGATCGATATTGGGCCCATTGTTGTACATCCTCTATAGCGCTGACATAGTTAAATCCCTTGTGAACTGCAGATATCACATGTATGCGGATGATATCCAGCTTTACACATCCTTCAAGGGGGATGATGTGGTAGCTGCAGTTCAAAGAATAAATGAGGATCTACAGCGGATAGTTACTTGGTCGGAGGGAAATTGTTTGTTGCTTAATCCCATTAAGTCAAAGTTTATGGTGCTAGGTACAAACAAACAGGTCAACAATATATTGGCAGCTAAGCCTGAGATAATCATTCAGGGGGAAAAAATTGAACGCGTAGAACAAGCGTGTAGTCTGGGCCTAACCTTGGATCCGGAGCTGCGCTTTGAGGCTCATATAAACAACATCGTTAGTAACTGTTTCTACAGATTGAAGGTACTATATGGTATCCGTAATTTTCTTAGCCTACCTCTTAGGAAACAACTTGTTGACACTCTAGTCCTATCTAAGCTGAATTACTGTGATACTGTATACGGGCCTTGCCTGCTTGCTAGGACAGATAGGTTGATACAGCGGGTTCAGAATGCCTGTGTCAGATTTTGCATTAAAGTCCCCCGCAGGCACCACGTAACGCCATATATCAATCAAATTAAAATGCTAAAAATGGCTGCCAGGCGAAAACTGCATCTTGCTAGCCTAATGTTTGGAATTGTTTCAACACATAAGCCACACTACTTATTTGAGAAACTTATATGGAAAGAAACATGCTACAGACATGGTCTTCGCTCCATAGTTGCTCCGCTTAGGGTCCCACTTCACAAAACTGCAGCTTTTAGGGGTAGCTTCAGATTTGCAGCCACACACTGCTGGAATGACCTTCCACCACCTTTAAGGGGCCTGAAAACAAAACAAACTTTTAAATTCCATCTAAAAAATAAATTATTACTTGAACAATTTTCTCAATAATAAATGTAAATATTCACTTACCTTATGAGTTATGGCCCACAGTCCTTGGAGGATCCCCAGCAGTGTTGTGGAGTGGTTTGGCTGCCTCCTGTCCACTTCACTCCATATTCATCCAAAGTAGTATCACTTCTGGACCTGTGCAAAGGCAAAAACTGGTATTACATTAAATTCTTACATCCAATTTCAATTTCATATTATATTTGTTTACAATATTTGTTTTAATTTCTTGACGTTGTTTCCCACTATTACGGATTCTATTTTTGTCCTTACCTTTGAATTATCCTTGGAAAGCATTTCACACACTGTATCGCATGGTCATCCGCTACGGGTCAGCTTGACCCGTTGTTCGCCCCACACCACACTATACTTATCATTGACACAATATACATATCCACTCACAACCTCACAACACAATACACTTATTATTACATCACTCGATACAATTTCCGCCATAATAATTGCATAACAAAATTTCTCTTGTGCAATTGGCCGGCTAACCTAGCCTGTTCTTTGACACAGTGTTGACAGTTCACTTGCCGCGTCTATGGTCTGAGACGCTCACTATGCGCTCACTGAGCAACTTTTTATTTTTCATAAGTTTATTGTCTATGTCTTTTGTCTTGATATTCTCGTATTGTGTTTTGTTTTGTCTATGGTTTGTTTTATATTTTTTGTTACTATTATCTTTTTACTACGTTTCTGTTTCTTTACTAATCATATATATAAATTTATTTATTTACTGGACTTGTGCCGAAACGGCGTCTGATTGTATAGTCCCGAGGCAAGGTCATGTGGTGGGTCAGCGCTGAAAACCAGCGCTGTTGTCTCGTGCCTGCGTGTGCGAGACACAGCATTTATGCTGAGCGCTGCCCCTTTTCGCGCATAAGTGACGCAGCTGTAGCGCTTTTATATTTTTTTTATTTAATTTTTTTTTTTTTTTTTTTTGTTTACTGTTTGTTTGTCTCTAGATTTATTTGTTTGTATTTGTGTGTGTTTGTTTTCTGCGTCATTTGTGTGTGTAAATAAATGGTTTTTCTTTCTTTCTTTTTCTTTCTTACTTTTCATTTATAGACCAAATGTACAGCACTGCTTGTGAAGGTTCGTGACTAGCTGTTGCAGGACTTCAGGGAATTCAGCCAGGAAACAGAGGTCATCTGCATACATAATGTCCTGTATATGTGCATAGGACACCTTTGTGGTCGCCTTGAGTCTATTCAGATTGAAAAGTTTGCCGTCAGTCCGATAACGAATACGAACTCCTTCAGGAGAAGAAGTCAATACTTCCCGGACTACAACTGCGAAATATAATGCAAACAATGTGGGAGCCAGGACACAACCTTGCTTCATTCCACAGGTGACGGAGAAAAAGCTCGATTGGTCATCTTCAACCGCTACACAACATTGCATGTCATCGTGCAGGAGTCGCAGGAGTCTTATGAACTTCTCTGTACACCCCAACTTTCTCAGTACCTTCCAGAGGGCCTCGCGAGGGACGCAGTCAAAGGCTTTTTCCAGATCAATAAAGCAGAGATACAAGTGCTGTCCCTGCTCTCTACTTTTTTCCTGGAGTTGACGGACTGCGAATATTGCCTCACAAGTTCCTCTGTCTGGTCTGAAACCAAATTGGGTTTCCGGCAGAATCTTTTCAGAGAGGTTCCTGAGGCGGTTTAGAAGTACTCTGGCGAAGACTTTTCCAGAGACAGAGAGCAGTGAAATACCGCGGTAAGAACCACATTCCGACCGGTCGCCTTTGTTCTTATAGAGAGCCCTGACGCGTGATAACTTAAAAGTTTCAGGAACTTGTTCTTTCTCCCACATAAGCACAAACATTTCCCAGACGCGCGAATGCAGTTCCTCGCCGCCGTACTTCAGAAGTTCACCTGGTATAAGGTCTAGGCCAACCACACGCTGATTTTGCTGTTGTTTGATGGCACAAAGCACCTCATGTTTAGACAATGCATCATCCAATTCTTCTGCTATTTGAAGTTGAGGCAAACTGTCTATGTAGTGTAGATCGGCTGTTCGATCTACATTAAGTAGCTTATTGAAGTGTTCTGCCCAACGATCTAACACTTCATTTTTGCTTTTCAGCAGACTTTTACCATCCAGCGACTTCAGTGGTACCTTTATGAAGTTGGTGGTACCTAGGAGATTGCGAATTTCGCTATAGAAATCACCGAGCTGATTACTATCAGCAAGCCACTGGAAGTATTGAGCCTTGTCTTGCCACCATTTATCTTTAGTGTGTCTCATGAGTTTACGCAACTCACGGTCACTCTCTCTTATAAGTGCGCTGTTATTACTGCGCTTGAGAAGTTCTCGGTGTTTGGCAATAGCTTTAGAAAGAACTTCGCCGTTCTCATCAAACCAGTCTTGCTTGCGTTTATTTTTTAGACCTATGGTGTTAATGGCTACGTCAAGAATGGACGACGATAAAGCGTTCCAGTCTGCATCAATATCACCGGTATTTTGATGAGAGTGTATATCACATGCCAGCGTTTCAGCGTATTTGCTTCGGGGTCCCGGATGTTTGAGTTTCTCAATGTTTATGTTCTGAAGCTTTTTCCTGCTAGCCCTGAATGGTCGCCGAAGGCAAGACGCAGTTTGGTGACAATTAGTCCATGGTCCGTCCAGCAATGAGCACCGCGCATAACACGAGTGACTAGGACCTGAGAGATGTCTCGCTGCCTCGTGATGGCATAGTCAATGAGGTGCCAGTGCTTAGATCGTGGATGCATCCACGTAGTTTTGTGCTTAGCAGCAAGGCGAAACATGGTGTTTGTGATTGCAAGTTGGAATTGAGCACATAAACTAAGCAGCAACTGGCCATTAGAGTTGATGTTGCCTACCCCATGTCTACCCAAAACTTTAGGCCACGCTTCATAATCTCGACCAACTCTAGCATTAACCTAACCTAACAAGAGAATCTTTTCTCTGTTCGGTATTTTATGGAGACATTGTGTAAGTTCTTCATAAAATTTATCCTTGATGTCGTCAGAACTACCTAGCGTCGGTGCATAGACACTGATAACATTAAGGAAATTGTCACCGTCTAAGTGAAGGCGCAATGTTGTTATACGGTCCGAGATGTGGATTGGACATTCTTGAAGTGTCTTCACAAGATTATTCTTGATCACAAAACCAACTCCCGACCTTCTTGGTTCTGTTGCAGCAGTGCTCTTCCAGTTGAAAGTGTAGCCACCGCCATGCTCGACTAGCTCGCCCTCATCGGCAAGGTGGGTTTCGCTTACAGCAGCTATATCAATGTTGTAGCGGCGGAGTTCTCGAGCAACTATGGCCGTTTTTCGTTCTGGGCAGGCATTTGTCTCGCGGTCGAGAAGGGTGCAAACATTCCATGCACCAAAAGTCAGTAAAACTGTTTTAAGTTTATTACTATTGCGTCGACCACGAATAAAAAGATGCGGAAGCAGCCGTGGTTACTGCTATCCAAAGAGTGTTTGGGGTGAGCATTTTTTTAGGGCACCTTTTCTAGCCCCCTCCCAGGCTGAGCAAGGAAAGCAGTGCTCCCCTAAAAAGGGCTGCTTTGTCGCTCTGGGTGCTGCCGGATTCCCTCTGTCCCCCCAGCTCAAAGAGAAAACGACCTCGGCGTGTACTCACACCCCCAGAGCCGCTAGTGTGCAGGTCTCAGACAAAGCTCAGGTTGCATCAGCCCGAATCTCTCTACCTCAACCTATCGCCACTAGTCTTCGCCAAATCGGGGTCCATTATACGGAAGCAGTCAGATGCGCAGGATATATTATAGTGCTCAAACATACGCGCAAACGCAAGAGCACTCTCTCGTCTAACATCCCTTTATCCGATGGAACGGTGAACCGCTACGATCGGAGAGATGTTAGATGCAGCAGTTTGACATACGATAACACGATCCCTATCGCTGCCTCTAGGCCTTCCTGCGATGCCTCGGTGTCTTGCCACCAGTGGTGGTCTGCTATTTAGCCAAGACACAATTTCGGGGAATTTCCGATCAGACTTGGGAGATGTTGTTACCAAGTGCCGGCGCCGACGATAGCCGCCGCGCTACTGACGGCGCTCGCCGCCGTGCTCGACACTGTGCACGACACTGTGGCGCCCTCCAGCGGACACGCCAGGTTAGGTAAACCGATGAGGTGGTCCCCGGCAAGATAAACTTTAGTTAAAGTGGTCCCTCATGTCAAAAAGGTTAAGAACCACTAGTATAAGTAAAATAAAACCCTTCAAAAATGGGTATAATTTAGGCGGTCACCAAAAATATTTTTAAGACTCTAAGCTGAGGCACCAAATAAAATAAACAACGCCAAAAAAAATAAATTGACTTTATTAAAAGGGCACTAAAGTATATAATATTATGATCCAAAAAAAATAAAATAACATAAGAAAAATCGCAAATCTCGCACAAATATTATTTTTGGTTCCCAAAATGGATTAATGGTCACCAAATTCTATCCAACTAAAAGATTAATATTACTACCAAAAAGTTATTGACGAAAACGAATCGCTGCAAAACCGACTCCACGTAGTCTGGTCTGGCCAGCAAGCCGAAGCTGCGGTGGTGAGCGTGAAAACCATCTGCGACGATAAGCTCGCATGGGACCGCCGGAGCCCCGCAGCGCCGGAGCCGTGACAGAAGCCATGCTTGCTGCATGTTGCGTGCTTACATTTTAAACGCACTGAGTTACACCCAAATTCATATAACAATAAATAAGCGACGTATGTTTGGGAACCCTAGTATATTAATTGGTATTTGGGAAATATTCTAGCGATCGTTAGCTTTTTTAGTCTAACAAAAATGACCAAATTGGGAGTCATGGTATTACATAATTGGTAACATCTAAGTAGTGACAATATATAATATTTGGTCTAAAGTGTATTTTAAAGGCGTCCATATATTTTTTTAGTAGTCAATAATACGAAAAAATGGTATTATCTAATAATATTTTTGGAAACGTTATTTGGTGACCATTTATCCATTTTGGTAACCGTTTAGAATTTTTTTGGTAGTAAAATAGGTACTTTTTTGGGTGGTGTTTAAACACAAGCCTTAAAAAATATGACAAGTTATATCTATAAAAGGGCCCTGGATGAGTTCCTGTGTAAATTGGATTATGAACGGACTGAACAATTCATTAAACTATGTAAATAAAATATATATTATGATATTCAATTTATAACCATATATGTCAGAAAAAAAAGTATGACGTACACACACAGAAAAAAATATACAGCGTGTATATTTAGACGAGGGACTTATTGAAGGAGGGTGGTCAGTGTTCGATTCTCGTCCCAAATATGTAAAAAAACTATGACCTTAATTTTTCATCTAATTGTCCGATAAAATACAGTATTCATGGACACAGAGCGCAAAGCGAACTCGGAAATAGTAAAATGCCTACATAATCACGCGCCAAACACGTGCCGCTCCTGTTGATAAGGAAGCGAGCGCGCAAGCCCCGCCCCTTTCCTTTGTTATGTAGCCGACTGGTTCCGAAGATGTACCATCGGCTCGTGCGCACCCTGCCGCGCCCCCGACCTGCTGACCGCCAGTCGAAGCGAACCCGCATTGCGTAAACAGCCCCGTTTACCAAATTTACGTAAAGTGCATTTCCCAGTGTTAGGTAGTGTGTGTAGTGTAATAATGTCGTCCCGGTATTCAAATGAAGAATATTGGGATATGGTTCGTGCCTACGCGTTATCAAATGATCGAGTGCGAGCTGCCATTAATTTGTACAGAGAAATGAACATACCAACATGACGGAGCACCCCCGCACTATCAGGTGTGCGTACGTGAGTACCTAAACATTCATTTTGGTGACAAGTGGATAGGTCGTGGCGGGCCCGTGCCATGGCCCGCACGCTCGCAAGATCTCACTCCGCTAGACTTTTATTTGTAGAGTGAGGTAAAAATAATGTTTATTCTACGGAGTACTCCAATCGCGAAAATTGAAGGAACGAATAACGAACGCATTTAACAGTGTGAGAAGTGATCCGTGCTTCCTTAACCGTGTTAAAGACAATATGCGAAAGCGTGCCGAACTGTGCATAACGCGGGGAGGTGCACATTTCGAACAATTTTTAAGATTAGTCTAATTACTTCCTTAAGTGTAAAATCGTTGTAAATACTCAAATTAATCATCGTAAATGCTCAAATTATTAATCGTTGTAAATAGGTGTGATTCCATTTTTTAAATACGTCAAAAATACGAAGGTGCATCGCGTCTTATGAAAAATTGCATTGCAGAATGTTTATTGTTTGATGTACCTAGATATTTTTGCCTGGACTAAGCCAGATTTAAAGTATGAAGGGAAAATGCATTCATACCCACGTCGGCGTCGGCCATTGACCGCGCATATTATTATGTTCTGCGATAAGCGCAAGGGTGTCGAAACGTTGTGAAATTTTTACGACTTTTATGGAACGGCTTTGTTCGTCATTAATCAGGGGTTTTTTATTGTTTATATGTTTGTTGGTGAAGTCTATGCCTAAACTATTGGGGGTTTGAATAAGTCCCTCCTTTAAATATACACGCTGTATATTATATTTGTCTAAGATATATAATATATATGTCGGAGGCGTCATCAGGATGGCACTATCGTCCGACATCAGTTAGGGTATTCGTACAAAGAGATAATTCAAACAAACTCAAAAACTCAAAACTCAAACGTTTATTCAAATCAGTCAGAACAAAAGACAGCCCCCAAAACGCCCGCCCTTCGCCACTTCCTATGTTTTGGCTGGGGAGAAGAAGTGGCGGAACAAACTCCCCAGCAACACATGTCTGTCTGTTAGGTTAGAAGAACCATTACAATACAAAAATCACAAGACTCTACAATAACACTAGGTACACTACACGTAACGAAAATTAGTTTCGAGATGTGCGCAGCACGACGACTCGACCAAGACTGAGCTCCGCGGACGCCACGCCGACCACCACGACACTGCCAAGCGTTTGGCAGATTCGTGGTGGTCAGCGTGGCGTCGACGGAGCTCAGTCTTCGTTGAGTCGTCGTGTTGCACACATCTCGAAACTGCCCTACGTCACGTCTAGTGTACCTGGTGTTATTGCCTAGTGTTGTAGTACCGTTGTAGATCCATATTGTAAAGTGTGTAAAGTGTATTTTGAAATTAAAGTGTAAAGGTTCTTCTAACCTAACAGACAGACATGTGTTGCTGGGGAGTTTGTTCCGCCACTTCTCCCCAGCCAAAACACATAGGAAGTGGCGAAGGGCGGGCGTTTTGGGGGCTGTCTTTTATTCTGACTAATTTGAATAAACGTATTTGACCTCCGACATACATATACATGTCGGAGGCATCATCAGGATGGCACTATCGTCCGACATCAGTTAGGGTAATCAAGCAAAGAGATAACTCAAAGAAACTCAAAACTCAAACAAACTAAAAACTCAAACGTTTATTCAAATGAGTCAGAACAAAAGACAGCCCCCAAAACGCCCGCCCTTCGCCACTTCCTATGTGTTTTGGCTGGGGAGAAGAAGTGGCGGAACAAACTCCCCAGTAACAAATGTCTGTCTGTTAGGTTAGAAGAACCATTACAAAACAAAAATCATAAGACACTACAATTAGTTTAGGTACTACAACGCTAGGCAATAACACTAGGTACACTAAACGTAACGAAAGGCAGTAACGCGACAACTCCACGAAGACTCGACGAAGCCTCGACCAAGACTGAGCTCCGCGGACGCCACGCTGACCGCCACGACTCTGCCAAGCGCGCCAAATAGTGCAGTCATTGAAGCGAAAAATATGGTCTAACCTCCGAATTTTTTTACTGTGAACCGATTTGCATGAAATTTTGGAATTAGGTTCATCTTACCCTTAACTTCAAAAGTGAATATGATTTGAACTCCGCCACCCCTTCTTTGGGGTGAATATTTTTTTTGCAAAATAACCTCGGATATCGATAGAAGACCTAATTTTAAGCAAAAGTTGTCTTTAAAGTTTTAAAAAAAATCCAATACTTTTCAAGTTATTGGCAATTGAAAATTCGCAATTTTTTCACGTTTTTCATCAGTTTTTTGCAAATATCTCCAAAAATATACGTTTCATCGAAAATTTATAATAAACAAAATTGTAGCTGGTAAAACAACGAACAATTTGTTTTTTTATAAAGTGTTCTAAGTGCAATATTTAGCTAGATATTAAAGATCAAAGCCGTTTTTTATTTTGTCTGAAATTTAATCGACGTAGTTTATGCCATCTATTATTTTAGTAAGTTGATCAATTTACGAGTTTTATTATTTTCCGGTGACATATATAAAAATTACAATAGTTGTGACTCTTTATTATACTGCCTACTTCCACATTGCTCCAAATATTGACACTCCGAAGTTTTCAGTTACTAAGTAGAAAAAAATATGACAAGTTTTTGGACCGTAACTCCTTCAATTTTCATGCTATCACAATTTATAAAAAACCACTGTAAAAGTAATGAAGAGAGCTACAACATCCATTATTGTAATATATAGTAAAGAACTTTTTTCTAAAACGGTGAAGGGTTAAAGGGCTTAAGAGAGGCTGTGATTGCGCTGCCACGCGCTCTTTAAACAATCGTATCTCCATCAATTTTTGTTCGACAGAAAAAACAAACAAACCAAATTGTTTGTCAGAAAAATACATAATTTTTTTATTAACACACTTTTATACGTATCTGTCGTAATTTTTGAGATATTATGAAAAACAAGTGGGTTTTTCTTTAATTTGAAATTTTGTTCTTTTCGTTAATCGTGACTTTTTTGAAAAATATCTGTCCTGAAGCAGCCAAACTGATACTATCTATCAAACTCTTCATAATAATTAATCCTAGGCGGAATACGATTAATTTTAATTTTGGTGGAAATGGCACTTATGAAACCCATTGATTTCAAAGAAAAAATATAAGATGCTCCCCTTATTTGCAATACAGCTCACTTATTTTACGTGCAAAAGACTTTTAATAGTGCTCACTGCTCATCTTAAAGCTTATTTCAAGCATTACAAAACCCATTTGTATTAGAATGTATAAATTGCATCTACTCGCCGCTACATGGCATTGACCACAACGATTAAATTTCAGACAAAATAAAAAACGGCTTTGATCTTTCAGTCTGCGCCGCGCGCAATACCGATCGGACGTGGCATGCGGGTCAAGTTAAGTGCAGGATGAATTCCTCCAACGTAGTAAAATGTGCGAGTTGTAATGTAGTTTTTAACGAAGTGCTAGCTTTCGTGTGTAATAAACTGGACATTATGGACGAGGAAAGTCTGAGTCGGATCTGTATGAGTGCCTTCTCAGATAGTGATATCTTGGAAGCAAAAAAAACTTACTGTTTGAGGCGATACCAACAACTTCAAAACGCAAAATTACAAGGAAGAAAGAGGGAAAAAAGCTACGTGAGATTGAGGATATCATTAGCTTATTAAAAGTAACTTATTAAATCCTAATGACACACCGGTGTTTGTTGCAAGAGAATTGCATAAACTACCGCCAGTACTTTTTGTTCACGTAGACGTGACCAAATTGTTAAAAGATTTAACACGAATGAGATGTGAAATTGAAGAAATAAAAGTGCAATATGTGTCTTCTGGTCAACTTGAGCCTATCAAACGTGACATCGCAGATTTGAAAAAATGTACGAGTCTTAAAAGTCCTTGTTATGTAAACACAACTCGTAGGAGTGGAAAGCACATGCTGGACAGTTGCGAGTATGATAGCGGACCGATGGGATTGCAACATGTTCCTGTTATCGACAAAAATGATCAAAATCCAGTGACTACAAGCCAAACTATATCACCACCTACCCACGACTCGTCAAAATCACCTGATCGCAATATTCATAACACAGAGGCAAGGATGTGAAACCGGTTTAGGTTCACAGCTACGCATTTATAACACTGCGCCGAAGCATGTAGCTGCGTCACAGAATAACAACAGTACTGCCGTGTACCACGAACACACGGCCGCAGCGGTTGCCCAATTGACTACAGAACCACAATCGAAAACTTTTGCACAAATTGTTAGTGAAGGTGAGTGGACCTTAGTACAGCAACAGAGAAGGAAACTAAGAAATCGCTTTGTCGGAAATATCGGAAAAGCTGTAATAGATTCCAATAGCAAATTTAAGGCTTTTGATGAAAAAGTAGTTCTGTATATTTATAACGTGGATAAACAGGTGACACAGACTGACATTACAGATTATATTGAAGAAAAGGCTAAAATATGTGTGGGTATTGAGAAAATGATAATGAAGGTACCCAAAAGCTATGACGCATATAAGATCTCAGTCCCAAAACACAAATATGAAGATTTTATGAGGGACGATTTTTGGCCAGAAGGTATTTCGTTTCGTAAATTTATAGACTTTTCTAAGAAGAAAACAGACAGAAAATATTCTGAGAATGAATGCCTACAAAATATTAATGGATAATACAACATTAATAAGTTTTAATTGTAAATGTTTAAAAAGATCAAATAAAAAGATAGGTTTAAAGAGATATTCTTCTTTGTGTTTTATGTGTACAAAACCATTAAATAAATAAATAAATAAGATCTGTTGACTGTGTTAGACGCCTGTGTGTAGCGGCCGACGTGATCGCGTTGCAAGAAACTTGGCTCTTGCCGCACGATGTCGCCTTTCTCGGACAAATAAACGATGACTTCGCCTTTACTGGCAATTCAGCGGTCACATCGGCAGGAATATTACGAGGAAGACCCTATGGAGGAGTGGCACTGTTGTGGAGGAAGAGCTTATTTCCATATGTCACAGTAGTTACTTGTAACAATGTACGCCTAGTAGCTATCAAGATTGAGTCGCAGGATCGTTCCGTGCTCATATTTTCAGTCTATATGCCTACAGACTCAAACGATAACATCACCGAGTTTACGGAGTGCCTTAGTGAAATTAGTGCGGTAATAGAAAGTCAGAATGTGCAATCAGTGATTATACTCGGTGATTTTAACGCCCATCCCGGCGAGCTATTCGGTAATGAACTTTTAGGTTTCTGTGCGGAGCAGAGTTGGACTTGTGCGGATCTGGACTTACTGCCGGGAGGTACGTACACTTTTGTGAGTGATGCGCATGGTTGCCACCGCTGGCTCGACCACTGTGTAGTTACCGAGGCCGCGAGGCGTCTGCTCGTAAGCGTAAATGTTTTGTATGATACGTATTGGTCGGATCACATGCAATATGCAATATGCTATACAATTACTGTGTAACTTTACCATGATAAGACCTATTATTGTAACACCTAACCATAGCAAAAATTTTACAATATGGGGTGAAAGGGATGCTATTGAAATAGATAGGTACAAAGATATGTGTCATACTAAGCTAAGAGAGATGCATTTTCCATTGGAATTTAAGGAATGTGCTAATGGGTATTGTTCAAATGTGAATCACAGACTCATATTAGATAATATGTACAAAAGTATTGTATTTGTTCTTACTGAGGCTGCCCAATGTTCCAATAATGTAGGCATAGGAGGGGTAAGAAAGGGTAAACGAGTTATCGGGTGGAATAGGCATGTTAAGCAGGCTCACTCGGATGCTCGGCTTGCTTTTCGAATCTGGAGTATGTATGGTAAACCAACTGCTGGTCGCGTGTATAAGCAAATGTACGACACACGAAAAATCTTTAAGTCAAAGCTAAAATGGTGCCAGAATAATCAGAACAAAATAAAAATGGACATATTAGCTGAACAGCACAAATCCAAAGACTTTTCGAAATTCTGGAAAAACACCAACAGATTGAATCCGAGGCCGGGCGTCCCCGTGAGTGTGGCGGGGCAACATGACCCAACTGCCATAGCGAACTTGTTTGTGGAACATTTTAGAGTGGAGTCTCCACTTGGATCATCATCGCAGGCGGTCGATGCCGAGGATGGTGTGACTGAGTTAAATGTCAGGTTCTCAGCGAAGGATGTCGCTACCGTTATTAAAACTATGGTAAGGGGTAAGTCTCCGGGGCATGACTACCTCAGCATCGAGCACCTGCAGCATGCTGGAGTTCACTTGCCGAGAGTGCTGGCAATGTTTTTCTCGCTGTGTCTTAGCCATGCTCATTTACCCAGCGATCTCATGAAAACCGTGGTTGTGCCTATTGTAAAAGACAAGACTGGGGATACATCAGATATTGCGAATTACAGGCCCATATCTCTTGCCACCGTAATAGCCAAGGTATTGGACAGTTTGCTTGATAGGCATATGGCTAGCCGCATTGAACTAAATGACGCGCAGTTTGGATTCCGACCTGGTCTCTCTACGGAAAGTGCCATATTGTCTCTCAAGCAAACGGTCCAGTATTATACGTCTAGGAAAACGCCTGTTAACGCTTGTTTCCTAGACCTATCCAAGGCATTTGATCTGGTGTCGTATGACCTACTGTGGCAGAAGCTACTAAATGATACCACAGTGGATAGGGGTGTTATATCAATACTAAGGTACTGGTATAACAACCAAACCAATTGTGTGAGGTGGGCGGGCTCGTTGTCGGATGTCTATAGGCTGGAGTGCGGGGTGAGACAGGGCGGCCTGACCTCGCCTCGCCTCTTCAGTCTGTACATAAATCGGTTGATCGTTGAGCTCAGCAATACATATCAGGGTTGCTATGTAGACGGTGTGTGTGTCAACAATATTAGCTATGCTGATGATATGGTGTTGCTGAGCCTATCGATGAACTCAATGATGAACCTGCTCATCATATGTGAAAGGTACGCGGAGGCCCATGGGCTCAGATACAATGTAAAGAAAAGTGAAGTACTGGTTTTTAAGGCTGGCACAAAATCTTACCCACTTGCTGCACAGCTGAAACTTTGTGGAAGTCCCTTAAAGCAGGTTACATCTTTCAAGTATCTGGGCCACTGGGTTTCCGAGGACCTTAAAGATGGCTTAGACATCGAGCGGGAGCGCAGAGCGTTGGCTGTCCGCTGCAATATGTTGGCTCGCAGATTTGCAAAATGTTCGACTGAAGTGAAGGCTACACTGTTCACAGCGTACTGTCAGTCCTTCTATACATGCAGTCTGTGGGCCAACTATACGCAGAGGGCATACAATGCTCTGCGTGTTCAGTATAACAATGCACTCAGGGTGTTGATGGGGTTGCCGCGCTACTGCAGTGCATCCGAGATGTTCGCACAAACAGGCATAGACGGGTTTCATGCCATCATGCGCAAACGATGCGCTTCCATCATGCGCAGGGTGCGTGGCAGCCTCAACAGCATCCTGAGTACTATTGCGGATAGGTGGGACAGTCCCATACTGGCGCATTGGATACGCCTACACGCCACTGTGGCGTAGTCATTAAAAATATGAATTTGGTAGTTATAAGTACTAACACTAGTTTCTAAGTTGTGTGTTGTATGTACTAACCCAATGGACTTTGTCTGAATAAAAACATTTTTATTTATTTATTTTATTATTTAATATCTAGCTTAATATTGCACTTACGACATTTTCTAAAAAAAGAAATTGTTCGTTGTTTTACCTGCTACAATTTTGTTCTTTATAAATTTTCGATAAAACGTATATTTTTGGAGATATTTGCGAATTTTCAATTGCCAATAACTTGAAAAGTATTGGATTTTTTTTAAAACTTAAAAGACAACTTTTGCTTAAAATTAGGTCTTCTATCGATATCCGAGGTTATTTTGCAAAAAAAAAATCACCCCAAAGAAGGGGTGGCAACCACCCCCAGGGGGGGTGGCGGAGTTCAAATCATATTCACTTTTGAAGTTAAGGGTAAGATGAACCTAATTCCAAAATTTCATGCAAATCGGTTCACAGTAAAAAAAATCGTAGCAATAATGCTTCAATGACTGCACTAAAAATGTTGTTTCACCGGAAACGCCACCAGAGGGAGCCCTTGCTTGACGTTTAGTGTCCGTACTAATAACAGTCTCCGACGTACAGATATTGATTTTAACCAATTACTCCATTTCTTTCATTACTAAAAAAAAAACGCAACATGTTTGTCTAGTTTTTTTGCTTATACTACTTGTTTACGCTAAACTCATTAACTCGTTATCGACATCCACGACATTGTAACCGAATAACTATTTAAGAAAAGAGTGTCTTATGTTCATAACGTTACCATTGCAAATTCATGTTATAACGAGAATCTTACCTTGCCGTAACACAGTTTTTAACTGGCACGGGAGGTAAAGAACTTTTTCTTTATACTGTCAATGGACATTATTTTATTGTCAAATTAAATTGCATAGTTGTGGTGGCATTTTTGTTACGAATAAGTAATATGTAATTAATATTTTTTAGGTAGTTAATGAATGTACCTGTAGTGTACTGTATTATCACCGATATCTGTCGTCTCGTTGTCGCATAGACGCGCAGAGTGCACACTATACTCTATGGCCAGTTGGCGGGAAACCGAGAGAGTGTGTGGCACGGGAGTAAGACGTTATGTGGGCAAGCGAGCCGATATCCTAATTATCGGATGGTAATTACAGAGACACAGGTAGGGCGAACACTACATTTGGCGACGAGTGAAAATATTATATTGGCGGCGGCGTGTCTGTAAGTAGCGAACATTATTTCTTTAGAATTGGAAAGAAAGGAAGGGGCAGGGATGGTAAGTTCAGTTTGCGGATTAGAAGTCCCCTAAACAGCCGAAATGTGAACAAATTGGCCGTCTTTCCAAAGAACGTGCAAGTTGAAGTAGGTATCTAGTAAGGATGCTGGTATGGTATCCAGTCACCGAGTCGGCTATAAATTGTATGAGACTTTAAAGAATTGTCACACCAGTGCTCATGTCTGAGTTTTACTTGAAAAGATTAATTGTGTGTTCTTTGAAGCATATAAGTAAGTTGTACGATAGTAATTGTACTGTATATTCATCAAATTAGGGTTTTCCAGAAAGCCTGTACCTGTACCATATTATCACGTTGCGTATGAAATTCATGTATTTTTCACCAATTGAAAATAGAACAACATTCATTTGTTTTAAGATTGGTGCGAATCAGTAAATCGTTTTGATGCTGTGATGCTACATGATGGCTATGACTACAGCATACAGCTAAACATCTGTCCTGGGAGTAATTCCCTTTATAAAAGATAAATTACATTGTGTTCCTATCATAAAGTAAATAGTCTTTGGCTCAATGGGAGCCACTTTTATGACTATAAAAGTGTGAAAAGTAATAACTTGGAATGCAATTATGACTGAAAGTTTCAAATTAAATTGTAACTTGTAATAATAGTCAAATATTTGGTGAACTGATTGCATAATATTATAAGTGCCTTGAGTTTGTAACCGACTCCCTACTACAATAATTAAATAGTTATTTCTACTAAACCATATGTTTTGAATTGAGTAATTTTAAGTATTTGAAAGTTAATCTGGACGAGTACCTTCTTTAAATCTTGATTAATTTCAGATTTTCTGTGCCGGTGGTTTGGATAATTAAGCTTCCAAACCTAACTTCCCTCTCAGAGTCTAGTTAACTACTTATTTGCTATATTATTCTGGTACCAACACTACCAACTTATGTACTTCAAGAGACTTGCTTACAATATAGTGGATATTACAAGAACAAACTGGTGGTTTGTACCTTTATTCAACTGTTCTACAAAAGACGAACATGTGGTAGGTACCTATCTAGTTAAACAAATAGCACATTGAAGGACCATTGTAAGTTGGATTATGTATGTTGAAGTACTTACCCAGCTATACTGGTATGTTTGCACATATGCACAACATTCTAACCCGTCAACGCTTCCAGTGGGTGGCCTATCTAGTTAATGTTAATTATAACGGTTGCTCAGTCACCCTGAATATAATTCTAATCCTTTTAATTTAGTTTGTTTTGCAGTATTAAAGAGGTTGTTATGTTACAACAGAGATTTCTCAGAAGATGCAGAACAGGAAAACAGTATCAAGCAGCAATTCAATAGATATGGTATTCAATAGATAGAATCTTTGGTAAACATGCTAACTCATAATCCTAATTTTAGTATTTTAGGTGAATATGAAACTCTTAAACCAAAAGTATTTGGAACTAAGCAATGGAGCATTTTGTACTTTAATTAATTCTAATTAAGATTTGTTGGGACAATGCTGTGACAATGCTGCTGTGCTGTGCTGGGATAATGACAATTTACCTAACTGGAGTTTCACATCTGTGACAAAATCTTATAAGAATGATACATGGAAGGAGTTTCAATGTAGATACTCTGGTACTGTTTAATGATTTAGATTTCATAATTTGGTGATTGCTTGTGCTTCTAAAATATAACCTTCAAGATTCAGGCTTGAGTGGATTTTAATTGGTATCACAATTGATTGACATTGGTGCAGTTTAACAGAGTAGCGCTCATTGTAATATTGCTAGTTATTTGCAAATTATACTTTACAGTATTGCAGTGCCCAACAAGAATTATAAGTGTAAACTAAACTTACATAGAAAGTTGTTGGAAGAATAACAAAACCAAGACATGAAATAGAATCCATTTATTGATTTGAGATTAATACATCTTGTGGAGGTATGAGAGCAGAGAGTAAAGCTCATCATACCTCGCAGTAAAGGGAGAATCCTCCGACCGGACAGGAGTTTTTGTCTGGTGGGCTACTGCCCTACAATTGTTGTCGGGGTGATCTATCTGTATTCACTGTGCGCGCGAACACTGCATGTGCGGTGCAGGATAGTTGCGGGTCAGTGGGTCGTCTTAGGGGCGGAGTTGTAGGAGTTGGAGTATACGCTTAGGGGCACTATGAGCAGCAAAGAAAACCAAAAAAAAAAATTTTCGAAAAAAAAAAATTTTTGGGACTTAGTAAAATTTTCGTTTTTTTTTTCAAAAATTTGCGGATTTTTTTGCAGAATCGGATTGACCTTGCCTGCATCAACCATTTACGATCTGAGAAGCATGGCCCTAGGATGCACCGTTTCCGAGTTATGGGCCATTTTCATTTTTCGTATTTTTAGAAGGGTATAATTTAGGTGGTCATCAAAAATATTTTTAAGACTCTAGGCTGAGGCACCAAATAAAATAAACAACTCCAAAAAAAATAAATTGACTTTATTAAAAGGGCACTAAAGTATATAATATTATGATCCAAAAAAAATAAAATAACATCAGAAAAATCGCAAATCTCGCACAAATATTATTTTTGGTTCCCAAAATGGATTAATGGTCACCAAATTCTATCCAACTAAAAGATTAATATTACTACCAAAAATCAAAGTTAGTGACGAAAACGAATCGCTGCAAAACCGACTCCACGTAGTCTTGTCTGCCCTACCCCTAGAGTGCAATTCAAAACCGCGTAGGCGCGGAGGAGCGAGGCGGCCTGCGAGCTGAGGCGCAGGTAGTTTCAGCGCTCGCCGCCGCGGCTGAGGCTGGCCTGGTCTAAAGTGTATTTTAAAGGCGTCCATATATTTTTTTAGTAGTCAATAATACGAAAAAATGGTTGGCTTGGCACGTGACGACGGTAAGAGACCAGACGGCATGTCGTTATTCCCTTGGAAGATGGGTAGGCCTTTAGTATGGGACGCAACCTGTGTCGATACTCTTGCCCCATCACACCTTCCAAGTTCTGCGTGCTGTGCTGCTGCTGCCGCTGCGGCTGCGGAGAACCTCAAGCGGCGGAAATATAGTGGCCTTGTCGGAAACTATATTTTCGAACCGTTTGGGGTTGAAACCCTCGGGTCGTGGGGTCCGAATGCCCACATTCTATTTAAAGATCTCTCAAGGCGGCTGGTTGACGCTTCTCGTGACCAGAAGGCTGGCTATTACCTCGGACAAAGAATCAGCATGGCGATCCAACGAGGTAATGCTGCCAGCCTCTTGGGCACGCTCCCAGTTGACAGCGATGGGGACGAATTTTTTGACGCTTTTTAGTTGTTTGTTTTACTAGGATAGTTTTTGATTTTTATTGTAAATATGTATTGTAAATATCTGTGTAAATAAATAATCTTACTTTCATCTAATAATATTTTTGGAAACGTTATTTGGTGACCATTTATCCATTTTGGTAACCGTTTAGAATTTTTTTGGTAGTAAAATAGGTACTTTTTTGGGTGGCGTTTAAACACAAGCCTTTTTAGAAAATGGTTTATATTTCCAGAATGGTAGGTGGAGTTTTTTTTTTCTAAATTTTGCTGTTTTTTTTTACACAATGTCATGGCTTTTGAGTGGAGCAACAATTTCTTTCCTGAAAACAATCTCATCTGAGCTACTATTTTGGAAATATAAACCATTTTCTAAAAATACGAAAAATGAAAATGACCCATAACTCGGAAACGGTGCGTCGGAGGACCATGCTTCTCAGATCATAAACGCTTTCTAAGGAGTCACAAAATTAGTTGCTGAAATAAAAATGGTCGAATTCGACAAAAAAAAATATTTCCGAAAATTTTACTAAGTCCTGCGCCCCTAACAATACTCAAGCTGAAACGACGCCCGACACTTAGAAAATTTTTGATGTTGGTTTTTTTTTTTCTCAATTTTGCTGGTTTTTTTACACGATGTCATGGCTTTCAAGTGGAGCAACAATTTCTTTCCCGAAAATAATCTCGTCCTACCTACCATTTTGGAAATATAAACCATTTTCAAAAAATACGAAAATTGAAAATGGCCCATAACTCGGAAACGGTGCATCCTAGGGCCATGCTTCTCAGATCGTAAATGGTTGCTGCAGGCAAGGTCAAACCGATTCTGCAAAAAAATCGGCAAATTTTCGAAAAAAAAAATTTACGAAAATTTTTCTAAGTCCTTGCTCCATAGTGCCCCTAAGGCTACACTCCAACCTAGTTGCGTCTCCGAATGTGTAGATGGCGGTGTTGTGAGTTGTAGTGCCGCTACAATCTTATCTTTTTGAAGTAGGTACATAGGTACATAGGGCCTTACTACAAAAACTTTAAACCCTGTTTTACACTTGTCTAATAAAATTTTGGCTGCAAAATGAACCATATGTCAACGTCATAATTTGACATTTTTTTAGACATGGCATAAACTGACGTTTAAAAGTTTTTGTGGTAAGACGGTTAATGTTTATTTATGTGTAGCCTTCTCAGTTGTTGGCTACAAATGTTCTTGGCATACTGATTGTTGTTGTTGCTTTGCCGCCCACTTGTGAAACCTGTAGATGCCTACTGACCGAACAGTTTCTTGGAATTTCCAAGGCAGCGGCACCGGGCTGCCCGGGTCCTGTGGCTGCTGCATTTTGTCTCCAGCGCTTGGTTGTTCACTAAGTAGGTACCTACTTCATGGGTTCTATGTTTCTATTCGGCTTTGGTGGGCGCATGAATTTGGAATCCTGCGGCCATCTATAGGTGGACGGACGCTGTAGAGAGGTCAGCGATCGTTTCTACAGAGGGAAATGTGCATCGACGGGAGCGCTGTTTGTGAGTTGCTGTTCACATTGATGAAAGGAGGAGGAACAGTAGTTGAGAGTCTCTATTGATGAACTCTATTCTATGTTATGGTGTTTGTTTGTGTTTTGTAGTTTCACTGAATGTCACAGCTACAGATTACAAAGTTGATGACACCTGTCAAAGCGCGTTTCGTTGCACGACGTAGTTTTAACTAAAATCCTAAAATCTGATAAGTTAAACGTAACTATAAAGCAACGGCTTTATAGGTGCCTACGTTATAATCGTCACGTACACATAGCACTAAAGTAAAATTTGTAGAATCGCGCTCCTGGACACTCATTGATGTAGAACGCTCGAAGCTTAAGGGGTCTACACACCAAAGCCGCTGACCCGGCGGCACAGCCCGGCGGCACGACAGCCGCGGCATGTGGTGTTCTAGTAATTGTCAAATACTCTATGAAAGCCGGCGGCATGATTGTACAAAATACGGCCGGCGGGTTGGGCCGCCGGGCTGTGCCGCCGGCATCAGCGGCTTTGGTGTGTAGACACCTTTAGGTATATCAGAATTCTTTTAGAGAGTGTATCTGCAGAAGCATGCAAGTGCCAGCGCTGATCCATAGGTTGAAAACCAGATTACTTGTTGCATTGCTGAGATAAGGAATAAGGCTTTGATATATTCCACTCTCAATTAATAAAAGGAAACTGTTACCAAAATTAGTTGAGTTTCATTCATCCTCCGAGCCTTTTCCCAATCATGTTGGGGTCGGCTTCCAGTCTACCCGGATTCAGCTGAGTACCAGTGCTTTACAAGAAGCGACTGCCTATCTGACCTCCTCAACCCAGTTACCCGGGCAACCCGATACCCCTTGGTTAGACTAGTGTCAGATTTACTGGCTTCTGACTACCCGTAACGACTGCCAAGGATGTTCAGTGACAGCCGGGACCTACAGTTTAACGTGCCATCCGAAACACAGCCTATGGTGTCTAAGATATACTTAGAAAGTACATACAAACTTAGAAAAGTTGCATTGGTACTTGCCTGACCTGGGATCGAACCCGCGCCCTCATACTTGAGAGGTTGGTCCTTTACCCACTAGGCCACCACGACTTTTTTTGTCGTGGTCGTGAGTTGAGTTTGATTCATATTGTGTTTTAAGCATTTGCTTTTAATTTCATTTGTAATAATTTAAATATTTTTTTCAATGGGGTGTCAAATTAGATGTGAACGGTGGCTGGTCCAAGCGATCTATGCCTATGTAAACATCATTGCTAGGTACTGCACCTTTGTTCGTGGCAAATGGGGTTGGTTCCGAGTCTGATAGGAATACCTTTAATACATTAGTAGTGTACTAAACTGTTAGTGCTCTGTTGTCATCGAGATTGGATGTGGTTCCCCTAGTAGTACAATTTTTAGAGTAGTTAACGATACAACATGAGTAAACGGAATATCTTTTCGGTCATGAGAGTTCGGTTTAAGTTTTAAACATTGTATAATAGGTATATTGGCACCTAGACATGTTGAAAATCAGATTGAAATACATAGGTATTTCATTTATAGACACAATTTACCACTTAGGTACAACCGTATAAATTCTTGTGTTATGTTGTTATCAATAAAGAAAACTTCTGAATGAAGCAGTGGGTAAAATAAAGGAAATAAATGTAAGGCAAACACACTGATTTACTTGATTTCCACAATAATATGATTGGTAGTAAGTAGGCACACAATGATCACAATTCGGGCAGCGATTCGGCACCAGATGCGTAGCGCAGGAGCAAGAGAGCTAAACTCAACTCACTGGTTTTCGCTGCGCCCCCGCAAGGGGGCGCGGCTGGCGGGCCACGGGGCTAGGCCCCTTTCCCGCGGGGTCCAACCGCTGCCCGTTACTACGGGCAGGTCATTGGGTTGCCGGTATAGGCGCGGCAGATTAGAACAGCGTTTGTGCGACGCTGCCCTATGTGTTAATATGTCGTGTGTTTGTTTGCAGGTGCGCTGGCGGCAGCACATTGCCGCTTCTTCACGGCATCTCGGCGGTCAGTCCTCGCCAGGTGAGACCCCCGGTTACCCGGGGGAGGCCCGGCGGGTGACGACCAGCGATAGAGATGCCGGCTCTGCGCCCCTGCACAACGGGTATGCTAGACCCGCGACTGTAACGCTTCCAGAGCTAGCCGGTCACGCTCCAGCCGACGGGCCGATTATGTATGTATGAGCGGCTTGTATATGTGTGTACCGCCGCTCAGTGTGTGCGCCACCGTGTGCGCGCCTGCGCGACACGGTATTGCGTGAGTACAATGTTGTGGAGTCGTGATTGTGTGGCGGGTTGCGTCGTGCCTATATTAACCTAGCACACGACGCTCGCCGAATGTATATCGTGTGTGTGGAGTGTCTGTTGTGTGAGCTGGCTGCGTGTAGATGGGTGCAGCCAGCTCGGGTGTCGTCAGTCCGGTGGTGGCGGCACGTCCGGCAGGAGGTCGCGCGGTAAGGCCTTAGCGTCGGGCGGGCGCGCGTGCAAGGGCGCCAGGTGCTTGACGTGAAGCCAAGCAGATGCGTCTGCACGCGCGAACATGCCCTCGCTGAGCCGGGGCACGAACTCCTCCAGGCTCTCCATCTTAAGGTCCCGCTGGAGGACGTCGTTCCTCACATAGCGGGGAGCTTGTGCGATGAGCCGCAGGCATGCGCTCTGCTGTGAGCGCAGCGTCTTGCGGCTCCTCTCGCTAGTGAGGGAAGAGAGCTAAAAATGGCGCGCAGGCTCTTATATAGGCTTTCCCCACTACCGGTGGCATCCGGAAGATGGAGTGGTGGCTTGGCTTGGCTATGATTGGCTGAATTTGATGGCGCGCAGTGGCTGAATACGTGTGACGTCACACTCGGCCGTCCTGGAACAAAGATTGCTCCCGCAATGGGAGATGGCAGCGTTAGCTTTCCAGTAGGTCAATTAGGTCTTCGGTTTCGAGTTCTTGATCAGAACTGCTGGCGCTGTCAGATATAGGAACTGTACTATGGTAAGGCCTCAAGGAGTCTGCTGCAACTAAACTTGTAAAGGCTTTACAACCTCGAAGTCCCTTGATGCTTCTAATCCTATACCTGTCATTGCCTACAACTTTTGTTATAACGTATGGACCAGAGTAAATGTCGTCGAGCTCGGTATTTACTTTCGTTGCACTACTTGTAGGAGCTTGACGCCATAGGACTGTCTTTTTATAAATACGACTTTTCTTGCGTTTCTTGTCAAAATTACGTTTCATCCTATTGTACTGTCATTCACTGTATTATTTATACCCCAAAGAACGTCAGGTAAACAATTCGCCCAATTATTCGCAGCCTCGCTCGGATCTGTGGCCCGCAAAGCATTTAATATCGTTCGGTTAGTGCGTTCCACTTGGCCATTGGCCCGCGGACATGCAACAGAGGTTAAGATGTGCCTAAACTGTTTGTCAGTTCAGAACTTTTTAAAATATCGGCTGGTAAAAGCCTTGCCATGGTCACTTACAAGTTTATTGGGATATCCAAATAAACTAAACATTTTCTTAAGAGTTCTTATAGTTTCTCCAGAATTGACAGAGCGAGTGGGCTCAGCGATGACAAATTTTGAGAAGGAATCTGTTAGGGCCAACATATTAATTAACTTCGTTTTAAATGAATCTAAAACGAAGTTAATTAAATTCTCAACGCCAAACGTAAGGCAGTTACCAACCAATGTACAACTAAATGGAGTAGAGTTGAAGCCTGTTGAGTCAACGGTATTTCTTGATTTGACCGTTGATTCCAAACTCCAATGGGGCCCATATATTGTTAAACTGTCTTAAGGAAGGCTTAGTTCAGCCGCCTATGCTATTAAAAAGATCCGACTAATCACCGATGTGGACACAGCCAGAATAGTTTATTTTAGTTACTTTCATAGTTCAATGACGTATGGGATCCTCCTTTGGGGAAACTGTGCGGATGTTGAGACTATATTTATTTTACAGAAAAGAGCTGTGCGAGCCATTTATAATCTGGGTCCAAAAGTTTCTCTCAGAGAGAAATTCAAAGAAATAAATATTCTGACTGTTGCCTCTCAATATATTTTTGAAAATTTAATGTACGTTCGTAAAAACATTTCTAACTTTGTTCAAATGTCTGATGTTCATGGCATAAATACTAGGAATAAACATAATCTTGCTGTACATGCTACTCGCCTCCACAGAGTAAGCAACTCGTTCATGGGTCAATGTATACGCTTTTACAATAAACTTCCCAAAGCGGTTCGTATTAAGAAATTTAAAAATCACATAAAATCCAAACTTTTGAAAAAAGGATATTACAAAATATCTGATTATTTAAATGATAAAGAAGCTTGGGAATGAGCTGCTCGCTTAGTGAGTGATATCTTTTCAAATGCCTGTGTATTGTTCTTTTGACATTTAAATATTATTGTCATCAGATAACATTTTATTAATGACATTTTTTTTTTTTGACATTTATATATTATAATTGAATTTTTTTTTTATTTATTTATTATTATTGTGAATGTGAGTATCGTGTATGCGAGCAACATTATATATTCTTATAACATAAATACAGTCTGGCGGGTTTGAGTAATTTTGAATGGCCTACGCAAATGTTCTGCAGATCTGGTATCGTCGTGTGACAGGTCGTTGAGCTCCCTAAGATATGGTTGAGCTACACGACGACTGATGCATGCGTGCCGTCTGTTGGGACTGGTCAGCTCCAGCCTGATGTAGCTCTTTCCTCAAAAGGTCATTCCAGACCGCGTACATGGTGACACTCACACGTAATATTATTTTGATTTACAACATGTTTGGACTTTAAAAGAGACTATGACCCTTGAGTTTGTTTCGGCATTTCTTCTCAGGGATCAGTCATTAGGAAATGCCGACCTCAGCGTTCTTAAAAATGACGTGTAAAAGTGATGTAATGTCCAACTTGCGAAATAAACGATTTCATTTCATATATTGATAGCCTTTGGCGGTTCTGCAAAAGGGGCCTAAGTGATCGACGTGAACCATGATCATGGGCTCAGTAGGTTTGGGAATAGGAAATAATTTCCTTTCCTTTTTCCCATGATCTCCTTTACCATAAGCGCAATAAAGGCAAGCCGTTACATATTTGCGAACGAAGCGAGTCATTTCTGTAAACCAGTAGTTTTTTTTTATCAGGTCTATACATTTTTGAAAGCCTACATGCCCTATATCATCATGGTGCATTTGGACTAACCTCCATCGAGCCAATGTTGGCACTACAAGTTTATTTTATTTATTTATTTGCTTCAGGCATCTCAGACCCATATAAAATAGAATACTTATAATAATAATAATAAGCCCCGCAGGGCATCTGAGGCGGATGACGGGGAGTAGCGACCCCGCGGGGCTATATATCCGAGTGCTCCAGGGAGAGTATACTGTCCCCCATCTCCGGCTTGCCGGAGTGAAGCATGACGGGGATAGGTCTCCCGCCTCTTGGCTTGCCTTCATCGGCCGGTCAGAGTGGAGTCGCTAGAGCAAGGTTAGTCCTGCTCAGAGGGTAGGTGCCTCGTGGTAAGTGGCGAGTGGGCCGGTGATGCTGGACCCACAGGGAGCGCGTGATCTGCGTTTAAAGTCCACCGAGGTATCCTCACCCTTCTCAGCCGCTCATGTCCCTGTTGCCCTCTTGTTGCTTTTCAGTGACTGATTCCCGGGGGCCCAGTAAGTGAGTTGGCGAGTCTCCACCTGCCATTTTTACGTGTGCAAACATTGTTATCGGCAGGTGCCATAGTTCCCATAGTCTTCCCATTCCTAGTCCACTAACATCCCATCACAATAGCCCAAGTAGTTTTCCTCCATAGTTAGCAATAGTTTAACACAGAACCGGGGTTGTCCTTGGGTACATTTCTATAGTGTATAGGGGGATAATCGTCGGTTTTGTGTCGCCATTTCATTAAAGTTGTCTCAAAAGGGCTTCAGCGTGTTGGCTTCGGCCCCACGTTCGCCTTCCAAAATCCGGGACTCTGTAGTCCCGTGGTCGGTTAGAGACATACAAGATAATAATAATAAAGCCCCGCAGGGCATCTGAGGCGGTTGACGGGGAGTAGCGACCCCGCGGGGCTTTATATCCGAGTGCTCCAGGGAGAGTATACTGTCCCCCATCTCCGGCCTGCCGGAGTGAAGCATGACGGGGGATAGGTCTCCCGCCTCTTGGCTTGCCTTCATCGGCCGGTCAGAGTGGAGTCGCTAGAGCAAGGTTAGTCCTGCTCGGAGGGTAGGTGCCTCGTGGTAAGTGGCGAGTGGGCCGGTGATGCTGGACCCACAGGGAGCGCGTGATCTGCGTTTAAAGTCCGCCGAGGTATCCTCACCCTTCAGCCGCTCATGTACCTGTTGCCCTCTTGTTGCTTTTCAGTGACTGATTCCCGGGGGCCCAGTAAGTGAGTTGGCGAGTCTCCACCTGCCATTTTAACATGTATTTAATACATTGTCATCGGCAGGTGCCATAGTTCCCGTAGTTTCCCCATTCCTAGTCCATTAGCATCCCATCACAATAGCCCAAGTAGTTTTCATCCATAGTTAGCAATAGTTTGCTAACTATGGATGAAAACAAGTTGTGATTGAAGTTGCGCGAAAGCCCAGTAAAGAGTGGACGTGTGTTTAGCAATTTAATTTCTTTTCCATAAATTTAAACAAATCTGCTATTAAACTCTGACTCTTACATAAACAGTGACTAGATCCAAAGTGCAGTGCAAACAATTTCACAAAAAAATATCGCAAAACAATTCGCGTATTGTCGAGTGTCCCGAGGTAGGCTCCACCTCACCTCGAGTAAACGAGAAGGGCTGCGCGATTCAAATTATTCATCTCTGTCGCACTTAGCGCGAAACACCCGCCACGCGCCGCGGTTCGCGGAACACCACCTGCGACGACTCACCGCGCTTTGCTACATTTTTGATACCTACATTATCTAAAACAAAATATTAATGGCAAATAACTGTGCGTCATGTCAAAAACCATTACGCTCATCCAACATTAAATGCTCCAAATGCGATCAGCTGTTTCACGTTACATGTGCTAATGCTAGTAATCAAACTAAATTAACAAATGAAACGAAAGCGACCTGGACTTGCCCCACATGTCAGAACAGGGGACCAAAGAAAACAACTTCTCCTGCGAGGTCTGTACCAGATCCCGACGAACCTGGTAAAAACACCACCGCCTCCTCAAACAAGCTTGACCAAACCACCGTTTCATCCCGAGACGTACCTTGCAACAACAACAGTTCCGATTCAGAGATACTGCGGTCACTAAGCTCCGAGATACAACTACTACGTGGCGATGTTGGAGATCTAAAGAGCCACATTAAATACCTCAGCGAACATCTGACTCAATGCTACTCCCGCCTCGAAGAATACGACACTCGTATAAAAACGCTCGAAAAACGCGAAGAGGAGATAATTGCTCTTAACAACACCATTACCAACTTGCGGGACCAGCTAAATAGTCAAGGTCAAGCGTCCCTTAAAAATGAGCTGGAAATCAATGGAATTGACGAGCTCAAAAATGAAAGTCCGCTGCACATTGTCCGCGTAATGGCAGACAAAATAGGCGTGACCTTGGAGGAATATGACATCGACTTCGTGTCTCGTGTGGGACCCCGCCGCCAGAAGACGGACTCATCCGACGCTCCGCCTCGCAATCTCGCAGTGCGTTTCGTTCGACGATACAAACGCGACGAATTTCTAAAAGCGGCAAAAATGAGAAGGTCATTGACCTCTACCGATATCGATATAGCTGGACCTACGAGAAACATCTTTGTGAATGAGAGACTTACATCCTCTAATAGGCAGTTATTTCGTGCGACTAGAAACGCTGCAAAGGCACACGGGTACAAATACTGCTGGATCAGAAACGGCGCAATACTTATACGCAAGCAAGAGGGCAACCCCGCTATAATACACATACAGAACATGGAAGATCTGGAACATCATATGGGCCGCGCACCGGCCGCTCCGGCCGAGCGCTCCCCCGCGCCAGCAAGCCTGCAATAAGGCGCCGCACCAGGATACTAAGCAGTACAGATTTTATTTTATATTCTTTTGTTTTAGTTACTTGTACGTTTTAATTTTTACTCTAGTGCCTAGTTATGTTTCACTAAAAAACAAAATAATTCATTTAATTTTAATTTTGTTTCTTCCTAAAATAATGTTATGTGATTTAACTATAGAATATCGCATTCATAATTATTTTTACCTACTTTGCATAATAAGAATATTCTGTTACTCAAAATACACCCACAAACGCACACATACACACACACTGTCAATAAAAGCAAAACAGAAAAACACATATTATTTCCATACATACACTCCACATGTTACACATATCACTCTCACAAATAATAGACTACCACAATTATCTAATAATTACATACATAATAACAAAAATAGAAAAGTCACATCCTACATCAATTCAAACACTCTAACACACCCGAACATACGTGCACAATACATTCTCCTATTCAAAATATACCCTATTGCTCTTTTAACTGTTTCCTTCCAATATTATTACACATTCGCGGCCAGTCAAGTCATGACAATATCTTTCACAGTTTTTTACGTCAAACCAATTCATATTACTTATTTCTACATAGATGGCGTTAGTTGACGTTATTCAAAATATTGACGAAATAACAACATTGGAATGTCATGACTTCAACCAACTGGACGAATGTAAGGAATATTGTAAGAGCATTAATCGTGTAGATGGCCTAAAAATACTGTCTTTGAACATTAGAAGCTACCAGCGTAACTTTGACGATTTTACTATAGCTCTGACAAGGCTCGAAGTAAACTTTGACGCTATTGTCTTGACCGAGTGCTGGCTAAATGAAGGCACGATACTCGACAACATTCTTGGGTATAACGTTTTTCGAACGAACACACAACAAAATAAGAATGGAGGAATAGTCATATATGTCGGAGGCGAACATCAAGGATGGCACTATCGTCCGACATCAGTTAGGGTATTTAAGCAAAGAGATAACTCAAAGAAACTCAAACACTCACACTCAAACGTTTATTCAAATTAGTCAGAACAAAAGACAGCCCCCAAAACGCCCGCCCTTCGCCACTTCCTATGTGTTTTGGCTTGGGGAGAAGAAGTGGCGGAACAAACTCCCCAGCAACACATGTCCGTCTGTTAGGTTAGGTTGACGTGACGTAGGGCAGTTTCGAGATGTGCGCAGCACGACGACTCGACCAAGACCGAGCTCCGCGGACGCCACGCCGACCACCACTACTCTGCCAAGCGCGCCAAAATGTTGTTTCACCGGAAACGCCACCAGAGGGCGCGCTTGCGTGACGTTTAGTGTCCGTACTATTGACAGTCTCCGACACGGCCATCCTGAGTAGACCCACGTCCTCGTGGGTTAATCTGCAACAACACAAACACAGCACAGTATGCACAGTACAACCTCGGCCACTCCTGACCACTATGTAGCACACTGAACAAAAGTCACACAGATCCATCTGAACCACAGAACCACATAGGGTCATAATTTCGCCACACAGGCTTATTTATATCGCTCACACTTGAATGCCACACAGGCTACCAACTGCCACACAGGCTACCAACTGCCACACAGGCTACCAACTGCCACACAGGCTCCTAGCTGCCACACAGGCTCCTAACTGCCACACAGGCTCCTAGCTGCCACACAGGCTCCTAACTGCCACACAGGCTCCTAGCTGCCACACAGGCTCCTAGCTGCCACACAGGCTCCTAACTGCCACACAGGCTCCTAGCTGCCACACAGGCTCCTAACTGCCACACAGGCTCCTAGCTGCCACACAGGCTCCTAGCTGCCACACAGGCTCCTAGCTGCCACACAGGCTCCTAACTGCCACACAGGCTCCTAGCTGCCACACAGGCTCCTAGCTGCCACACAGGATAGTCATTGCCACACAGGCTAGTCATTGCCACACAGGCTAGTCATTGCCACACAGGCTAGTCATTGCCACACAGGCTAGTCATTGCCACACAGGCTAGTCATTGCCACACAGGCTAGTCATTGCCACACAGGCTAGTCATTGCCACACAGGCTAGTCATTGTCAAGTTTGTCTGATCAATCTAAACATTTTCAATGCAATAGAATGCTTTCACCTTGTGCGATGACATGCGATGTCCTGGCCTGCCGCAACTCATACGGCCTCCACGACAAATCCGGGGGAGGATGACGCTCCAAACAGCAACTGCAGCGCACCTCGCGCGCCGCTTGACTAGTGGACCTCGTCCTGTTCTCCAGGCTCGGTTCACCTTAGATGTTATCTGTTAAGTCACAAATGGAAAGTGCTTAGGCATCAAATATTGACAACATATGGGTCAGCAACAAACCTTCTCGATGGTAACACCTAAACACATGTTATGGGTTTTAAGAATAGCAATCACCATTTAAATGAAGAAACTAGTTACATTAAATTCTAAGCACGAAATCAAAGAAAGATCGAATTGCTAGTCAGACTGAACTTGTAAATTACAAAATCATTACAGCTACGGTTGTCATTCACATCAACGCCTTCTACTCGATAGGCTTCACAAAACCGTCGTGTCCCTTAGCCGAGCTCTCAGCCCATCCTGGCCTCCTAGGGACCACAACCACAACTATAGTGACATGACACCAACTGTACCACAGATGTATACGGGTCTCTTCCTGGTCACCCCGATACCCATCTTAGGTACAGCTTAACACAATAAAAACAACAGTACCGCAGACTTTACATAGGTCTCTTCTTGGTCACCCCGATGCCATCACACAGGCCAACGGGTCTTTTCCAAGTCACCCCGGTCTCCATCATTGGTACAACTTAGCGCAACGAAATTGATGATGATGATGTCCTCCTAGCCGATTATCGGCTACGGCGGCTGTTCTCATGTAAGGAGATTAGCCAACTACGCAGGACATATTATAGTGCACGAGCATTTGCGCAGACACAGGTGCACTCACTATTCCTTCACCCTCATAACCCGATGGGACGGCAATCCGACACGACCGGTAAGAGATCAGGCGCAGGACCGACATTTACGTGCTCTCCGATGCACGGGTGTATCAATCACCAGCTTCCAGGCTCCGGGCTGCTTTGTGAAAGTCTTCTAAAACCCACAAAGCGATTTCGGCCCGACTCGGGAATCGAACCCGAGACCTCGGGCTCAGCAGCCGCACTTACGACAGCTAGACCAACGAGGCAGTCAAAACAACGAAATTACAGAGTAGGTGAACGTAACACTTTACCAAAAATCTATCGTCTGATGCACAATTCAATCAAATGACGCAAAAACTGAAATATTCTAACTTTAGGATATTGATGAGATCAGATAACTAATAATTTTCAACTCTGGGATCAAACCTGTGAACCTAGGTTTCTGATTATCTACGATTCCACCAATTAATAAGCGCTACCACTAAACAACGAGACTGAAACTGCCTCAAGTTTAAAAATGTCGTAAGACAAATAACCTCAACATAAAGCAAAAATGGATCGGTCTCACCGGGTTTCCACTCAACGCGCATGACGATCGCACATCGCTATGGCGCGCAGTAACACACGACACGTTGACACGTTGGGCTCCTGGCAGGCAGCTGGGATGCTCCGCAATAATTTTGACGCCATATTGCACAATAACCACCGTCATTGTTGAAACATGAAAAAAAAAGACAAATTCGGTTAATTTTCTAGCATACCTTCAATAACTAACTTGACATGTAACAATGGAAACCGATACACCATTACCGTAACCGTGGTTACCATACTTGTACCTTCGCTGAAATTCTCAATAAATCTTCTACTACAAACTCACATTTGAAATTATCGACGTTCTTTTTTTTTTTGTCAATGGGCAGAATTTTATCTTCGCATGGCGAATTCTTAACACATGTGGGCATTCGGATTACATCCCACTTCTGATGTCGGAGGCGAACATCAAGGATGGCACTATCGTCCGACATCAGTTAGGGTATTTAAGCAAAGAGATAACTCAAAGAAACTCAAACACTCACACTCAAACGTTTATTCAAATTAGTCAGAACAAAAGACAGCCCCCAAAACGCCCGCCCTTCGCCACTTCCTATGTGTTTTGGCTTGGGGAGAAGAAGTGGCGGAACAAACTCCCCAGCAACACATGTCTGTCTGTTAGGTTAGAAGAACCTTTACACTTTAATTTCAAAAGACACTTTACACACTTTACAATATGGATCTACAACGGTACTACAACACTAGGCAATAACACTAGACGTGACGTAGGGCAGTTTCGAGATGTGCGCAGCACGACGACTCGACCAAGACTGAGCTCCGCGGACGCCACGCCGACCACCACTACTCTGCCAAGCGCGCCAAAATGTTGTTTCACCGGAAACGCCACCAGAGGGCGCGCTTGCGTGACGTTTAGTGTCCGTACTATTGACAGTCTCCGACATATATATGTCGCAGGGATATGATAAAAACGGGGGTTTGATCAATTCTCTAAGGGATTTGATCAAATCACGGAGGATGTTAAAGTAACAACACGATTTTATCTTTTCCCTAAACAAATCTAGTGAATTGAACAAATCCCTAAACTGGTTCAGTGAAATGACAAAAATAATTTTGTTTTGATATTTTAAAGGTTTATTGGGTAAGATATACCTACATAATTATGATAATCAGGTGTGTGCAACACAAGGAAATATTGATATAAAAAATCACCATTACTCAGAACAATTTTTTTTTTGAAAAACTGAACAAATTTTCTTTAAAAAATATTTTAGTTGCGTATGATGTGCCTATTTGTAATAATCACTTATTAAAACATGTAGCTGATTTGTGGCATCGTGAATTACATAAAACATTATTTTTCTTACAGGCACGTCTATTCGTTTTGCATCGTGCGTGACAGACACCTACGGCTTGCCTAGTGTTTGCAAGCGCGACACAAATAAGAACTGACATGTTTTATGTCATTTCACTGAACCAGTTTAGGGATTTGTTCAATTCACTAGATTTGTTTAGGAAAAAGATAAAATCGTGTTGTTATTTTAACATCCTCCGTGATTTGATCAAATCCCTTAGGGAATTGATTAAATCCCCGTTTTTATCATATCCCTGCGACATATATAAAAAACAAGCACAACGCATCTCTGGTTGAAACGAACTTACAAGACACTGACAGCCTGCTCTTAGTTTTAAACAACAAAGTTGCCGTTCTAGGACTCTACCGCTCGCCTTCCTTCCCAAACTTAACCAATTTCCTTGCCTCACTAGACGAACTCCTCAAGACGATAAACAGATACTCAACAGTTATTATTACAGGAGACACAAACATAGACATATGTAACACCGCAAATAACAAACATCACGATTATATGTGCCTTATGGCATCACACTCACTGCTTCCGGCTATTACCAAACCGACTAGAGAAAAATCGTGTATCGACCACATATACATCAAATGTAGCACAAAATCAAAAGGCATCATTTGCAAAAGCTCTATCACAGATCACGACATGGTCATGGCCCATGTACCTTCCATCAGTACCGCCAGAAAAAAAAATGACCCCTGGAAATTTAAAATAAACGAAGAGAACATAGCCCTGGAACTAGCTGAACATGACTGGTCCGACATTAAGATAAGATAAGATATGTTTATTTGCTTAAAACATGGTATAAAAAGGTGTTATCAAAAATATACATATAGATCAATCATGTTTTGCTTAAAACTAAAGCGTGCAAAATAATTCACAAGCAATAAAGATAATATTAAAATACAAATAATAATCATTTTAATAAGTCCTTAATATTATAATAATTATTATTATTGAGCCATTTATATAATTGCGATTTAAATAATTTATCATTTAATGTTTTGAACATATTTGGTAACTTATTATATAATCGTATACACATAGCCAAAGAATTTTTTTGAAATTTTGCCGATCTAGATAGATTATGAGTCAAAACTGCGCGAGCGCAGCAGCAACCTTACTCACGAAAACACTCACAGACTTAATAGAAAAACACACACACAAAATCAAAATACCGCGAAGCAAACTTAATTTACAACCATGGATTACGCCTGGACTCATAAGATGTATTAAGCACCGTGATAACCTACATCTGTCTTTGAGGTCCGATCCAGAAAATACTTCCAAAAAGCTAATTTACACTCGCTATAGAAATTTTTGTAATAAACTCTTAAGAAACCTGAGAACTGACTACGATAGCCGACAAATACAAGAAAACAACAAAAACCCTCAAATGCTGTGGAAAGTGCTAAAATCCATCTACGACCCCAACGCTCAAAGAAATGCCAGAACTAGCGTGACGTCAAACTCTACAGATCCAATCGACTGTCTCAACAAATTCAATTCTTATTTCACAGCAGTAGGTAAAAATTTAGCCGATACTATACTAACGAGATTGTCTGAAACACAAGAATCCCTAACCAGCAAATATACGCCACACAAACCCTCACCCACCACCTTCTTTCTTCACCCCACTGACGAAACAGAAATATCCCACTTTATCAGCCAACTAAAAAACGACAGCAGCCCTGGACCCGACAAAATTGGTGTGAGACTTCTGAAAAAGATACAAAGCTCCATTACAGCTCCCTTAACACATATAATCAACCTCAGTTTAGAAACAGGTGTATTTCCTGAACATTGGAAAGTCACTGCAGTGAGTCCAATTCACAAAGGAGGACCCACAGATAAACCTGAAAACTACAGGCCGATTGCACTCCTTAGTATACTGTCAAAAATCCTCGAAAAAGTTGTAAATACACGTTTGGTAAATTTCCTAGAAAAGAACCACCTTATATCAGATAGACAATTTGGCTTCAGAAAAGGGAAGTCTACTGAAGATGCCAGTTTGCTTTTAACAAATAAAATATCAGATTGCGTCGAAAGGGGGGACAGATGTATGGCGGTTTTCTTAGATCTAGCCAAAGCATTCGACACAATCTCAACTAATCTTCTCCTCAGAAAACTAGAGTCATCCGGTATAAGAGGCAAGCCGATCGAATGGTTTCACAGCTATCTAACAAACCGCAGTCAGTACGTCAAATCTGAGGGATATAAAAGTAATAAACTCCACATTAACTTTGGAGTTCCTCAAGGTAGTCTTTTGGGCCCCACTCTCTTCATAATCTATATGAACGATATACTCAATCTGAACCTGCCAAATGCAGAACTAATATTTTACGCTGACGATACTGTCATAATCTTTCATTCCAAAACTTGGGAACACCTATTTAACTTAGCTGAGGAAGGCCTAGCAACAGTAGCACACACTCTTAACTACAACCTGCTAACACTTAACGTCAAAAAAACCAAAATAGTCACATTTTCCAAAACCCTAACGTCCAGTCCACCTCCTAATCTCTCACTTAAATTCCACACATGCACTCCATACACATCAAGAGAAACCTGTTCATGTGAACACATTCAACGAACCCAATCTATTCGCTACCTAGGCCTCCTCATTGATGAAAATCTCTCCTTTAAAATACACATCCAATCTCTGTCAGGTCGAGTCAGAAAACTAATATACATTATGAAAAAACTCAGAGACCGAACACCAAAAGACATACTCCTCATGATATATTACGCCTTGTGCCAGTCAATCATTCAATACGGTATATCTGTATGGGGAGGAGCGGGCAAAACCACACTCATAGACCTTGAAAGAGCACAAAGGGCAGTGATCAAAGTGCTTCTTAAAAAGCCATGGCTCTTTCCAACAGACACCCTATATAAAGAATTTGGAGTCCTGCGTGTCCGCCAACTATTCATCCTTAATGCATACCTACACACACACAAATCCTTGAAAAGAAGACCAGACTATAACACACTCACCTCAAAACGTATATTCAAAATCCCAATACCACGCACGACTTCCCTCTTAACCAGACGTTGCCCTACCTAGCTCCACGCAACTGTCTTTAACCTTTTCACCGCCACGCCATATCGGTATTCCTATGCCCTGTACGCCAAGCCCGAAAATCTTAATTAAATATCTACTAAAAAATACATAAAAGTAATGATTTAATAGGTTTATTTTGTATTTTTCTGCGACCTGTTTTTTGTCGAGTATAGCCGTCGTTGGCGCACAGGGCACGCTTGCATCATGTCGGCTATAGCCGACATTGGCGTTCAAAAGGTTAACAACGTACACAGCAGGTTACCCCACGACACAAATGAGCTGAAACTTTCCACATGTAAAAAGATAGTAAAAAAATGGTTAATAGGACTATCATATTAAGAGACAGAAACCATTCTCACAACACAATCAACACTCGAAAGGACGCACTAGCACATTTCGCACACACACACACACACACACACACACTCACACACACACAACTACACACACACGCGTACGCGCGCGCGCATCACTCACACAATTAATACTATAAAGAAACCATATTGAGACTGATAAGCTAAGTTCGATTAAAATTAAGCATTTTTATTATAATTTTTATTTTTTACTTAATACATATTCTACTTTTAACGTCTAGAAAGAGACAATTTTTTAGTTTTTTAAGAAGAAGCTCCAATTTGTTTAACTTTCTTAATTTTTTTTTTACGTTTTGTTTAAATTTTTTATATTCTATCTTTGTCCACATATATACCGCACACGACAAAAATACTCATGTAACCGCAACTCGGGCTCCCAAGATACAGGCCTAGCCTAGTTTGGGGACCGCCGATCTAAGAAAGCAATGTCTGCTACTACAATATAGTTACACCTAACAAATGTACCTTACTTAATTTAAAGGCAAACAAACTGTATGTAACTGTGGATAAATATAAAAAATTTATTATTATTATTTTATTATAGTTTAGCACAGAACCGGGGATTGTCCTTGGGTACATTTCTATAGTGTATACAGGGATAATCGTCGGTTTTGTGTCACCATTTCATTAAAGTTGTCTCAAAAGGGCTTCAGCGTGTTGGCTTCGGCCCCACGTTCGCCTCCCAAAAATCCGGGACTCTATAGTCCCGAGGTCTGGAAGAGACATACATTTATAATAATAAAAAACATTTATTTCAGATAACTTAGATCCTGTTTTTTTTTAGTAGTACAATAACTTATATCTAGTGTGAGTAATAGAGGTACAAACTTAGTATTAATCTTAATCTAGTCGCCCCCTGCCCGAACCATGATTCGAGGTATCAACAGTCATGTGAACATTAATACATCATAATACCTATGTACGGGCAGTCAAGCCTACTGGCTATCATACTAAGAACGCTGTTACGACTAGCCCGCACTCTGCTCAGCATTGACGCGCACCGCTTGCGCATAGTAGCATAGAAGCAATCGATATGCGCCTCTGCAAACATACGTGAAGCACTACAGTGGCGGGGCAATCGCAGCATCGTTCTAAGTGCATTATTGTATTGTACCCGTAGGGCACTGTACGCCTTCTGCGTATAGACAGCCCACAGACTGCAGGTGTAAAATGATGTACAGAAGGCTTTGAAGAGAGAGATTTTGACATCCCTTGTACATCGAGCGAATCTGCGAGCAATCATATTTGCTCTGACGGACAGTGCCCTACGTTCACGTTCAATATCCATGTCGTCTTTAAGGTCCTCGGTTATAAGGTGACCCAGATATCTGAACTGCCGAACCCTCATTAACTCAACTCCATACAGCTTTATAGGGGGCACGCTAGAGGGACACTTAGTACCAGCTCTAAAGACAACAAACTCACTTTTGGTAACGTTATACATCAACCCGTGACCTTCTGCATAAGTTTCACAAATTTTCATTAATTTTCTAATACCACAGACCGAGGCGCTCAGCAGCGCCATGTCATCAGCATAGCTCAGATTATTAACACTCACTCCATCTATGCGACAACCGACCTGACAGCTGCTGAGCTCCTCGATTAGGGCATTGATGTACAGATTAAAAAGACGGGGGGAACTCAAGCCACCCTGTCTCACGCCACATTCCAATTTAAATGGATCTGAGAGAGTGTTCGCCCAGCGCACATTATTCGTTCGTCAATTCAGGCTGTACCCCTACTTCTTGTAACTTTTTCCACAGAATATCGTAACAGACCAAGTCAAAGGCTTTGCTCAAATCGAGGAAACAGGCATACACTGGTGTGCCTCTGTGAGTATAGTATCTAATAGTATGCTTCATGCACAATATGGCACTATCCGTCGACAGCTGAGATCTAAAACCAAATTGATTGTCGTGTAAAACTATGGATTCAGCCAATTGTGCATCAAGCACACTATCGAGCACCTTAGCCACCACAGTCGCTAATGATATTGGTCTGTAATTTGTTTTGCTTGACATGTTTCCGGTTTTGTTTTTCACAATGGGTATTACAATTGATTTCATTTACTGTTCCGGCAAGTAAGAGTGGCTAATACATAAAGAGTAAAACATCGCTAGTACTCGTGCTATGTGCGGTCCAGCGTGTTGCAGATGCTCAATACTAAGACCATCATGGCCTGGAGAATTTCCTCTTCTCATTTCTTGAATAGCTCGAGTCACAACTTTTGCTGAAATCTTTAGGTTAATCCCCAAACCCTGGGATCCAGTATTGAGCATCGATACCGACGGACCTAGTGGCTATCTAACAAAGAACTGTTCCTTAAATATATTCGCTATGTCTTTAGGTTCCGAACAGCCCTCAACACTCACGGGAAGGCCAGGCTTGTAGTTTAATTTTCCGGTTTCTTTCCAAAAGCCAGAGAAATGTTTATTCCTACACAGTGTTGCTAACCTATCCATTTTTATTTGCTCTTTATGATCCTGGCACCATTTCAAGCGTGATTTAAAGATCTTCCTACTTTCATACATAGCATCATATACTAAGCCAGTCTTCGGTTTGCCATTATTAACCCAATCCTGGAACATAAGCTTGGCCTTCCCGTGAGCTTCACTCACATGCCTGTTCCACCCTATAACACACTTACCCCTGGGTTGCCTATTTCCCCGATATGTAGCCTTCGCAGATTTGCGGAGGACGTTCACTATATCAGAATATATTTCATCCAGTAAATGTTTATGATTTTGGTTACAACACTTTTTGTCCGCACACTTTAAAAAATCATGAGGAAAATCAATTAATCTCAATTGATCATGACAAAATTTCCTATATTCTTGTATTTGATTCAAGTTTCTACTGCCCCATCTTACTTCGCAATTAATATCATTTTTATTTACATCATACAATTTATATGTAGGATTAATAGCATCAAATTTACACTCTATGTGTAGAGGAAAGTGGTCAGACCACCGCGTATCATAGTTTATACGGACATTTACAACAGCATTAAATGCAGACTTAGTAACTAAGCAATGGTCTAACCAGCTTGACGTCCCATGAGCGTCACTTATAAAAGTATAAGAACCTGAATTCACACCCAATCTATCCACATCTACACAAACTAGTTCATGTTCTGTACAAAAATGAGTCAACTCACCGAAAAATAGGCCATTTGGGTCCGAATTAAAGTCACCTAGAACAAACACGGATTCAACACTCTCACTGTCTACAATCGCAATCACCAGTCCCAGGCATTCCGTAAATTCTACTGTATTTTCAGCCTTTTCCGTAGGCATGTAAACACTCATCACTATTATGTTCCTACTATTACAGACTATTTTAATAGCACATACCCTTGGAGTATCGATATGTATCACTGATACATCACTGAAAACACTTTTTCGCCACAAAATCGCTACTCCTCCATATGGCCTTCCGACCAGCATTCCCGCTGAGGTATCTATTGCAGATGTTCCAGTACTGCCAAATTCTATGTTTATGTTGCCTAGATACGAGATTTCCTCAGGCGAAAGCCATGTTTCCTGCAAGGCTATAATATCACAGCTCTTGCACAGGTTCTTAATACTTTCGTTTGACCGCTTAACATTCTTGCAGTTGAAACTAACAATGTTATAAGTATTATAGCTATCCATTAGTTAGTTGTTTTTGTTCATTATCCACAAAGGTATTGGGCTTAAAACTTACAAACCGTCGAAATAAAATACCCTGTGGCCACAATTTATCCTCCAGAAATATTTGCAATTTATATTTAGGAACAAACACTTTGTAGGCATCATATTCCGTGTCGCTCCTTGAATTTATTTTATGCAGGGAAACTGTCTCTTGCGTTTTATGTCGAATATACTCAATAATATCATTTTCCGTGGTGTCTTTGTGTACATGACTGATAAATAAGGGCACTTTTAAATCAGCCACCTTAAATTGTAAGAACTCCACTCCAAGGTCCTGACTCCTCTCCAAGAAAACGTCAACACTTTCAACAGACTATCAATCTTTATTCTTTTCAACACAATCTCACTTACACGACCGCGCGGTACGGTGCTCCGCTCAGCATCCCGCCATTTGCCAAGTGTTGCTAGCTGCTACTTCCAACCGGAAAATGTCATTTTTAAATTATTTCGTTTGGTGAATCAATTGAACAAATTATTTTACTATTAAAAATTATAACATATGAAATTAGATATCTTAAATATTTCCAAACCTTACACTCGTCCATCCTGACCTCGTGTATGTCCCCATACACGTACTAGGTGGGCTAACCTTACACTTGGCCAGTAGCGATATTTTACAAAATTCATAAAAGGACAGCACCCCCAAAACGCCCCCCTTTCACCACTTCCTAGCGTTATGGCTGGGAAGAAGAAGTGGTGAAGAATAAACTTCCCAGCAACACAGCTGTCTATTACAATTTAATAATAATTGAATTACAACTTATACAATTCAACATCGTTTCAAATTATATTCACAAAAATTAAAACAAAAAAACAACACTGTATCTGTGAAATAATCATTAACATTAATAAGCCTTACATATATGTATTATATTGGCATAAATATATTGATTGAGACACCACAGTCAGAACACCAATGCTAATGTTTCAACTAGACGAACTCCTTCAACCATTCATTTCTGAAGGAGAAACTAGAATGCCTTCAACCATTCATTTCTAAAGGACTTACACCAAAAACTCATCTGCATGTGCTTCGAACCAGTCAATTCTCGACGACTCGTGACGAATTTCTCTCTCGAATCTTTAAACTAATCACTTCTTAGAGTCGAGGAGCGATATCTGTAACAATACTAAATTCATACAATGAACAAGTATCCGGTAAAACAATTAAATCAAAATAATCTGTGAATGTATTATAAGAAAATAACTAATTTAATCTAATCTATACATCTGTTTCGCAATAAATAATCACATAATATTATATCTTTTAAAACGCTTATCTACATTTCATCACCACTACCATCATTACTCGATTTATACACTCAATCAATGCCGTCATCGTTCACCCCTAGTGACTCCGCATGAATCAAAAGACGCATTCAATCCACAGCCACGGCAGCGTTGCGCCCACACTAGGCGTACGCGTACGCTCAAGTACTAGGACAGGAACCAGTCTCTACCTGTTGTTGCCTAAGACCTTCGTAACTCTAAAAGCTTTAAACTTTTACCGTCATTCTGCAAATTCATTTTAGTAACTTGACCAAATCCTTTACAATAAATTCCAGCCTGCTTTCCACTCTTATCATAATACTCCTTTTGTTTTCCACTCTTATCATAATACTAATTTAATATCATGATCAACATCATTAGCCCGGGCTACTTCGTTTAATATGGGATTCATTTCACCATTCATTCACCTCCTCGGACCTATGGTCTTCTGCAAGCTATCATTATGACCCCACTGGATTTTCCCCATCTTACTATCCCATTCTCTTTCGTCACTGCCCACGTTTTGCGCCTTTAATGCCTCCAATTTGGCGCGACCATATCGCTCCACTCGTCCGTCTGAGTGCGGATAAGCCACCGCGTTCCAACATTTTTCACGCCCTTATCCAGACAAAGCCTTTTAAACGCATGTGAAGTAAAACAACTACGGCGATTACTTATTAAACGGATGGGCGTCCTAAAAGTATCAAATATATCATTTAAGACCTTGATAACATTCTGTGTATTAGTGTTCCTAACTCTAATAAATACGAACTTTATTAAAACATCAGCTACCACCAGTATGTGAGTATACCCAAATGTTGACTTCACAAAAGGCCCCAAGTGGTCTAAATGGAGTGCGTGAAACGGTGACTCTACTTTAAAAGAGTTACTGACTGTAACCGTTTTATCATTATTGCTATCATCCGAACATTTCGGCGGTTTGAGAATTTAAGCTCATTAAAATCTTCTAAATAACTAGAAGTGGCTGCTCGGTAAACGTCTGCCCGATAAGAATTGGTGTGTCTAACAAATTATCGTTACCTCAACCGCATTTACCTCAACTCATGTTTAACCTAGATCCACGGAACCCAGCGATCCCACCATACCATTTCTACATGTAATCTACGATTCACTACGATTAACTTTCACGTTAACTTTCTGTGGAAATTAATAACGAGAGCCCCTGTACCCATACCACAAGTTAAATCTTACTTTGGGTACCAGTGTTCAACGAAATTATTGTACATGTGAAAATTGTAATCACTGATGTGTGTTTTCTCTTGTGTGTATCTTTTTTGAGACAATAAACTATTTACAGCCTTACTTAATAATTTATGCTCCCACGAAACTTTCGTTTCTCGCGAGAATATAAAATGTGAACCCTTCATTTCTCACATTTATATGACCAAAACGAGTCATTCATTTATCGCAAGGTCATATCCAACTGAAAATTGATTGTCATGTGAACCCTTCATTTCTCACAGACACTCAATCTAAATAGCGAACCATTCATTTCTCGCATAATTCAAAAGATCATCATTACTCAATCAATTACATGTGTCATCTTAATCTAAAGACTTCATTCGCATTCAAAGGAATATCATGGATAACTAACAATACTTAACAACACATAACAATACATAAAAGGAAGTAAGTAAACTTAAATATTAACCTTTTGACATTTCTAAGGAATAAAATCTTGGTACCCACTTGATATTAAACAATCAATGACAAAAATCAATTTATGGACAATTCCTTATCTCGCATCAATAAAAGAAAACAAAATATCGATAATCATTTTATAAAAATATTAATAGGTTATTCGTCATCATTTAATAATATTCATCAATTCATTTGTAATATTCTGGCTTATTTACATAAAAAACGTATAAAATTTTGATCCACCCTGAACATTCAGTATTGTGACCGCATTTTATAGTACTTTAAGCCACAATTTTTGGGTCCTAATACTTTGAAACAGGCACTACTTAAACATACTACTGCGTTTTACTTTACTTTACTATTAAAGTCAAAAGGACTTTGAGGAACGTAGACGTTTTGTTGTACAAGAACGGAATTTATGTTCAGATATGTGTTTGAATTTTACTACAGCGTAACCAAATATTAGGATTGCTGTTTATTTCTAGAAACCGCCATTTCTTTCGGTTACTTTTTAAAATGACATCAAATGGAAAAGAACCACAAATAATTAATTATAATTTTCTTTTTAATCGGCAAGTACGAAAATGTGACTTCCGTTTTGTGACCAAATCTATGGTCACATACGGGCTGAGCTCAAAGTCACAACATGACTGATCCTATAAAGTTAAGTATACATGGAAACAGTGATGTTGTTTCAGAAATTCAGAATAATAGTTTTCTGTGGGGATCAATTTTATTTTATTCATGTTTACAATCTTTATGTAAACGAGGTACAATATTTTTTTGTAATTATTTGTTCCATTATTTAAAAGATATAGTATTTCTTGATTATTATTAAATGTTGATCTGGAATATTACATAATTATAATAATAGCGTCCATGTAAACGAAGCTTTATCCTTTACAGGCGTTCAGTGGTGTGACTGTCCCTGTTTTCTATTTTAAACAAAAAAATATTTAAAATTCTTTATAAAACACTGTTTTGTTCTGTTTTCGCTCGATGAACAGGAATTTAATTTTGATTCATAACTAGGGATCACTGCAAAAATATATTTTTATTATAGCTTAATATTTTAAAAATTAATATCCGATGTGCATCAAAAGTCACATAACTGAAAGTTTGATTTTTGTTATACAACGTTCAAAGAATTGTCGTGTTTTGTGTTTTTTTTCTTCTGACAAGATTGTTTTCTTTAATAAGTAGTAAAAATATTAATAATACTTTGTGTATTTTTTTTTTGTTAATATCATTCTCAATAGAGTCACATTCTGGAAGTGATCACACAGCTTTTTCCATCATGTATTCGGATATTTTTATATTCTAGTTATACTTTGGCGTTCTAACTTAATTTTCGTTAATTTCAATCTATACACTATTTAAAAATAAACCATAGTTGACACAAATAAAAAAAAAACTCAGATCTATCCAGTTTACTGAAACAGTTGTCGGTTTTGTGACCTACTTTTCCATTTATCGCATCGGATAAAAGGCTTAGGACATTGAAGGCAAGGATGTCCTTCTTCTGCTTACAATTAGAATTCTTTATTGTTAATCAAGGACTGAAGTAACTGGTCAGGCATCTAGCAAAGCAAGTGCATTAGATTTCACAGTCCGATCACTGATTCTGTGGGTAATGCTAATGCAATCTACAGCTCATTTCCCGTGATATCGCACTGATTCAGCAAGTTTTTCATAATAAAAAATACATATTCATAATAAATAGGTTCGTTCGTAGCATCTACTTCTACGTCTAACCACTTCACTGTCCACGAAGCAGACACAATAGTAAGACAATCGGTGTGTATCACATATCACTCATGGGACAGGGAAGTTATTAAGCATGTCCTCCAGGGTTTGACCATAATTTGTTCACAAGGAATGCACTAAGTAATTTCTCCTGACACTCCCGCCACGTAAATAGTTTAGAGTTTAAACTCCATATCAAGTTTGGCCAATCCCTGCAGTTCCTGCATAGCAAAAAGTATCGTCATTTGTCGTCCCAACCATCGGCCGAGGCGCACTCGTTCACCTTTCTAAGCCAAACATCCATGCGTTAATTTTTAGTAGCCGGATTAAAATCATTCGATATGTTTTTAAAATCGAAATGTTTCGATGGTGCGCCTTGAGCCATGGGTTGAGACGGCGACGCGACGGTACACGTTTAACGGAATTTAGTAGCTTTAAAAGATCGTTAGTAGTAAAAACTGGACTACATAACCTTCGTGATGGTTGCTGTTCCTGGTTGACATCCTGGTGCCCATCGTGGCAGTGCGGTGCTGATCTTTGCTGGCTCGCGCTCCTCTCTTGCTCTCCCAGACGTCGACTGCGACTTCTGCTTCGACTGCCAGTGTGGTTGCTTCGCGGCGACTCTCTTTCCGGCATCTCCAGCCTGTGCTGAGTCCAGCTGCCGGTGGCATCCATGGTCTGGTCTGGCAACTCACATAAAAATAACTCAATAGCAAAATAATAGGATACTTAGATGAATAGACAAAATCGTAAATATCTTGGAAACGGTATCTCTGATTTTAAAAATAACTGAAACATCACACCCTTTTATATACCCAGTTGTTATTGAGATATATATATTTTGTTTTTTGGGTGGTTTTATAAAAACGAGGATTATAATTATTTGAGGGTACTTCCGTAAAAACGTGGTTTAACCAACAAATTCATCTTAGAGAACGGCATGGTATCTGTATTTTAACCACCAAATAAATAATAACTTAGACACAAAAACATTGAAATTAAATTAATTCTATGCCAACCTATTGGCTTAAGGGCTAGGCTTTTTGGCAACCACACTATTCTCTGTGAGCGTTGTGCACACCTGTAACTGACTTATTTACACAGGACTAACAATTGTAAACTTATATATGCGTAAGCAATTGTAAATAAGTTGTTGGTGTGCCTTGAAATAAATAAACCTTTTCACGTGAATTTGCCCACCAAATTGGCATAAAAATAATAATTTATTTAAAATATCCAATACGTCAATTCCAAATTCAAATGGCTAACGCATAATCTAAACAAAAATAGAAGACGTGTACTTACGCAGTATTTGCGCTGTAGCCCACTTCTGAAATGTAAGAACTCCACTCCAAGGTCCTGACTCCTCTCCAAGAAAACGTCAACACTTTCAACAGACTATCAATCTTTATTCTTTTCAACACAATCTCGCTTACACGACCGCGCGGTACGGTGCTCCGCTCAGCATCCCGCCATTTGCCAAGTGTTGCTAGCTGCTACCTCCAACCGGAAAATGTCATTTTTAAATTATTTCGTTTGGTGAATCAATTGAACAAATTATTTTACTATTAAAAATTATAACATATGAAATTAGATATCTAAAATATTTCCAAACCTTACAAAATCGCCCACTAATATCACTAGACGTACCCAACACACTTGTTAATCGTTTCTTAACTTTTGATTTACGGCTTTCTACCGTTATCCACTGCTCATCACTATTATGCTCACTATTACAGTTAAGCGAGGACAACACCTCCGACATCGTTATCTTATGTTGTTTATTAACAGAAACAACCGGCTCAGCGCACGGCTCGCGTGACGGCACACCAGCTGATAAAGTTGCATTCATCTGTGCTTCGCTTACTTGTGACTGCGCTGCGACGGCAGCAGTGTTTATTATATCACTATTGCTACACACGGTGCGGCTGGAGACTCCATCACAAATTAATTTCGGTGATCCCTGAGATAATAATGGGGATATTCTTGAATCAGATTCATTATTAATGTACCCACCACGTTTATCATTTATGCTGGAGGCCTCAAACAACAGCGGTGCTGATTTAATTGTATGTAGTTCTTCTTTTATCCCATTTAAATCCTGTTGACTTGCATACGTACTTTTTATATGATTGACCTCTGATTGCAATAAAATTATGTCTTTGAGTAATTTCGACACATCCAGATGATCAAATGTGATCGGGGGTAGTTTGTTTAGGTCTCGTGCAACAAATACTGGTATTTTATCCGGGTCCGTGCCCTTCAGAAGGGCCACTATGTCTTCTAGATCACGGTTTTCTTTTCCTTTATTCTTCCTTGTGATCATTTTTCTATCCGTCGGCACACAGTCAAACAACAGTGATTTTGACTTTTTTATTTCTGCCGGTGAAAACGCTGATACACAAAGTCTCGTCTAAGCTATCCTCGTCTATCACTGAGATCTTGTTACTTATGTATGCTAACATTTCATCTATCACGATATTACAATTATTACACTTTAAAGTGTCCGCCATTATAACGGCCACTCGATCACACTTAATTGGGTAAAGTACACGTCTGTCCCCATCAAGCGCGCGCGCAGACTGGACTTAAATATAATAACATTAAATTATAATACACTAATACATAATCTATATGTGATGTACTGCAAAATAACTAAATAAATATGTTTTCATGCGATCCGCCCGCTCGGCATTACATTGACAGCAGTCAAGGCGAGCGGACGTGTCGCACGCACTTTACTAGATATACAACTGTGTTTCATTAAACCTCCTAACAGTAAGAGCGAGACATAACATTGGCGACGAGGATAAAGAACGTGAGTAAAATGCAGTTTATATTACTCGTAAAAAAAAAAGCGAATTACCGAGGTTATCTATTTTGTCACAGTGAATATTGTTTTCTTTTCCTATTCAATTTAAAAAGGGATTTGGAGATTAATTTGTTGTTTGGTAAAATAGGAAATATTTTAAGATTAAACAAATTAGTGACAAGTGGTATCCTCGGCCAATATAGCCAGTGCCTGCTAATACTTACCTACTAATAAAATATTGCTGTGTAGCAGGTGTGCTCATTCCATCATACCCGCATTGTATAAATAACGCAGAACTATCACTACCAAAAACATACTGAGATATTATCCGTGCCATTCTCGACTTACCCACATTACATTTAATAATAAATACTTACATTCTGAGTAATACCGTACAACTGAGCATTTTATCTAAACATTAATTATCGTTCATAGAACCTTAATTTTATTTTGTATGCAATGCAAGTATATTACAAATTCATAATGTTAAGTAAGGAAACTATGATTAGTGCAAAGATTACTTTAAAACAGTCTATTGCGATTAGACTCGACGCTTGTTCTTTTCAATAAGCCACCTACTACACAACAACAACTAATTGTGCCTGTAAGTATTAGCCAAGTCGAAAATAATGACAAAATACATACTGTATACTATTCCAATGGGTAAATATCCATCAAGTTTCCCATATACTGGTACAAAACTTTAGATACCAGTATATGCAATTCCACAAAAACAAATGATTCATGTTCCAATCCAAAAGTTCAGTCTAGAGTATTTAAACACAATACTATCTAAGAATTGTATATACAATACATACTAAATCACTATATAAAATAATATTATAATCATATGCTACTATTAGGTACAGTGGTTAATTTTAGTAGTAGGCGCTAAAGCAATTTTCATGCTTACTTGCAGATTGTCCCAACATGTCTCAATTACCGACCATAGAAACTTTCGATTGCGATGGTGATCCGACTTCATTAGGCCATCGGTGGCAAAAATGGAAACGAGGTCTTAAAAACTACCTTCTAGCCTTAGGCATCGACCTGCCCTTAAAAAAACGAGCAATACTCTTACATACCGGTGGCTTAGGATTGCAAGATATCTATTATAACCTTCCCGGTGCACACGTTGAAGAGGGCGACTCTAATGATGTTTTCGAGTCCGCCATTAAGATTCTAGATGAGTACTTTTCTCCGAAGCAAAGTTTTGTTTATGAACGACACGTATTCCGACTAATGAAACAAGAACCGGACGAAAAATTCGAAAAATTCTTAGTTAGATTACGTAATCAATGTTCCAAATGTGATTTTTCTAACAAAGACAACGCTCTCATAGACCAAATTGCTGAAAAATGTACCTCATCAGACCTTAGAAAGAAAATATTACAGTTAGGAGATTCCGCTACAATTGAAAAAGTTATTTTAGAAGCCAACTCAATCGAAACTGTAGAAAGACAATTAAAGGAATTCCAAGTAATAAAAACTGAACAGGTTAATAGGATTGGAACAAGAATAAACAAAACCCGAACTCAGGGTACTCACACGGATAACACACGGTGTACAAGATGTGGAAGTGAAAATCACAAGTGTGATGATACACGTTGTCCCGCCAGGGACAAAGTGTGTGACAAATGTGGTTATAAAGGTCACTTCATGAGTCAATGTCGAACAAGGAAACTAAAGCGTAAAGCACCCAATACTTGGAACAAACAAAAAAATGACAACAAAAAAACTAAAACTAATGAACCACAGATCAAACCATCAGCCAGTGATGTAAACTATATATTTCATATTGACGATGACGCTGAAATAACTTGCCAAGTGGGTGGTGTCAACATAAATATGCTCATCGACTCTGGGAGTAAAAACAATATAATAAATGATAAAACCTGGGAATATTTAAAATCAAAAGCTGTAGTTGTGTCTAACCAGCATCCAGGTTCCGATCAAGTGTTTATGGCATACGGTTCAAAAGATCCTCTGGATGTGCTCGGCACATTTGAAGCATCAATCGTAGTTGGTCCAGAAACGGAAACTGCGAAATTTTATGTAATTAAAAATGGTACCCGTAATTTGTTGGGCAAGCATACAGCTACAGGTCTCAATGTGCTTAAATTAGGGGTGAGTATAAATCTAGTATATACAAAGAATTTTCCTAAATTCAAAAATGTCCAATTGGCTATTGCCATAGATCCATCTGTGACACCCATATGTCAGCCATATAGGCGAGTACCAATTCCCTCGAAAATAAAATCAATGATAAACTTGATGAATTAGTCAAAAAAGACATCATTGAACCAGTAGATCAAGCTACAACTTGGGTTTCTCCGGTAGTACCTATTCTTGAGAGCGATGATACCTTAAGACTATGCGTCGACATGAGATGTGCAAACAAAGCCATTATAAGAGAGAATCATCCTTTACCTACAATGACCCAACTTCTCCCAAAGCTCAGGAAGTCATGTATCTTTTCTAAACTTGATATTAAAGATGCGTTCCACCAAGTCGAAATAAAAGAAGATTGTCGGGATATCACAACATTTATAACCAGTAAAGGTCTGTTTCGATATTTTTTTTTTTTTTTTTTTGTTTTTTTTTTTTTTTTTTTGTTTTTTTTTTTTTTTTTTTTTTTTTTTTTGTATTTATTAATTGCAATCTGTTTCGTGTGAACATTCAGCATAGGGTTAAGAACTTAAAAACTGTGTCTTGTAGGGCAATCAGTCCAGCGACAGCTCCCTTTATGTTAAATAGATCCCTATAAATCTCTAGGAGTCTTTCTCTTTAGTCTCCCGAATGGAAGGCTCATCAACTGCGTAGTCAGAATGTTTGGATGGTTTTTCAGTCTATTCCTGTAGGACTTCATTGAGTGTTTGATCTCTTCTTGGACTATCCTGATCTCAAGGTCGTGGTGTATTTGCTGATTTGTTACAAACCATGGAGCGTCTACGATTATCCTCAGGATTTTGGACTGAAACCTCTGGAGTATTTCCACGTTCGAATTGGCAGCTGTGCCCCATAGTTGGATTCCGTAAGTCCAGATTGGTTTAAGTATACACTTGTATAACAGGAGTTTGTTCTCCATGGACAGCTGTGATCTTTTTTCAAGCATCCAGTATATCTTTCTCAGTTGGATCCCTAGTGCCTTTCGCTTGGTGAAAATGTGTTTCCTCCAGGTGAGACGCCGATCAAGATAAATCCCGAGGTATCTGACTTCATTTGCTTGGGGTATTTGGACTCCATTAAGCTTTACAGGTGGGCACGTATCGCGTCTAGTCGTAAAGGTCACCTGTACCGACTTTGCTTCGTTTGCCTTTATTCGCCAGGTAATTAGCCATTCCGTGATGCTGTTTAGAGAACGCTGTAACATGTGACTTGCATGGGTTGGTTCATCATGAACTGTTAAAGCCGCGGTGTCATCAGCAAAGGTACCAATTTCGACGCCATCCATGGTCGGTAGGTCTGCAGTAAAGATCAAGTAGAGGATCGGGCCAAGCACACTCCCTTGCGGTACTCCCGCGTTAATTCTATGCAGCCCAGTAATCGCTTCTCCTAGCTTAATACAGAAAAATCTGTCAGCTAGATACGATTTTAGAAAAATGTAATAATTTGCTGGGAGTTGTTTTTTTAGTTTGTATAATAAACCTTTGTGCCAAACTTTATCAAATGCCTGGGATATGTCGAGAAATGTTGCACAGCAATATTTATTGTTTTCGAAGGCCCTGTGTATTAGTTCCACTAGTCTATGGACCTGTTCAATAGTACCATGTTTTTTTCTAAAACCAAATTGGTGGTCAGGTATGATCTTATTTTCTTCGATTACTGTGGTTAATCGCTTTAAGAAAAGTATTTCCATAGCTTTTGACAATACAGGCAGTAAACTAATCGGTCTGTAGGATGATGTTTCTTCGGGCGCTTTGCCAGGTTTCAGAACCATTTTGATTTCGGCTATCTTCCACTGCGGTGGGAAGATGCCTCTGGTCAGTATGCAATTAAATAGTTGCGTCAAGAAGTGTATTGCTTTTCCAGGTAGCTCTCGAAGGATTTTAGCAGTAATTAAATCGTATCCCGGAGCTTTTCCCTGTTTTAAGTTTTTAATTGTTTCTATAACCTCACACTTCTCGATCCTTTTAATTGGTGGGTCAAGTTGGTAAGGTTGATTAAGGAAGAATGTGAGATCCTCACTACTGTTTGTCGATGGATTTGGCTGAAAGACGTCATCCAAATGGGAAGCAAAGGCCTCGCCTTTCTCTGAATCACTTTTTGCCCAGGAACCGTCCTTTCTACGTATTGGCGGATTAGAAGCAGTGGGTCTTTTGAGTTTTTTGGTTGCTTTCCAAAGGGAGTAGTCACTAGCAGCAGTGGCGTCCAGATTCCGTAGGTGGTTCTGTACAACTATATTTCTTTCTGTTTGAATCATTTCTTTAAGTTTAGCTGTTAGGTAATTTAGACGTGTTTTGTCTTTGTTGTATCTGGTGGTTTGCCATAATTTACGAGCCTGTCGTTTTTCTGCTACTAGTTCACGGATAGTCTTCGAGCATTCTGGTTCTGTATATTTCTTAGTATTTGGAGTACTATCCCAAGCGGCATGTTGGACGCATTCGTTGAAGTGTTCCACTGCCGCCATGGTGTCGATCTCTGTTTTAAGAGTCAGATTAGTATTAATGTTAGACTCTACTAAAGAACGGAACAAATTCCAATTGGTCGTACGCTCGTGTAGTCTTGCTATAGGTGTAACACATGTAAATCTATGAGAAACTTCAAGCAGAACAACACTGTGATCCGAAGAGAGATCTTGTAGGGAAGTACAATCACGGACAAGTCCGGTGATACACTTTTCTTAAAAAATCCTTTAAACGACTCTCTCACGCACACAAGCATAATACGTTCCATATTTGTTATTCAAATAACGACCCTTAAGTAATACAAATAGAGTTCTAAATAGCGTGTACCTACGCGTTGGATCCATGCTTTGCAAACGATACGTTTCGTAAGGACTTTACTCTCTATACTTATCATTGAAATAATAACCCTTATGGATACTAGTATAGAGTTCTAAATAGCGTATAACCGCTAAATAGTTTACCGGAACTTTAAAAGAGTAAAAGAAAAAAGGTGTTTGTTTAATTAGTTGCAATTTGCATTTCGCCCGTGCCTATTGTCAACGCGTTTGTTTTTTTTAGTATCCTATTTACGTTGACCTGTGCTGTGATTGTGGACTGTTTATTGCTGAATCGAATTGACCCTTGCTTTGTTTTTGGACTGCTGATTGCCTACTTGATGACCCATGCTGTGTTTTTGGACTGTAGATTTCCTTCTCGTCGACTTGTGCTGTGTTTTTTGGACTTATATACAAAATATTGACTCCCTTTATGATTCATCTGTTACAAAGAATTTAAGGATGCCTCGAAATTTATCCAGGGAAGAGAGGAACCAAATATTGGTTCTTCATAATCTAGGACGAAACATTTTGCAAATATCGCAGGAATTAAACGTTACGGTAAGTTTGCAACCAACAAAATTTTTTTGACTAAATTATGTAATTAACTTAGAGAAAAACATTAAGTGACACTATTAATTTCAACAAAACTACATATTACCTCTATAAAAATTCTTAATAGTTTTCGGTAGGTAGACAATTTTTACCGCCTCATATGCCTAATACCTAAGTGTTCAATGACTAGAGTTTTATTGTAGTTTTATTAGGTATGAAAAATGTTGCGATATCGAATACTGAAATTGTTAATATATTCGATACTTTTCATTATTAAATAAAAAACAGAACTCATACTTACAATAATAACATGATAATAATTAATAGTATTCGTAGTTATTTCAGAGATCTTTGTATACCTTCACTATTCATTGTTTGTTGTTTTTTTTTTGACACTATTAACAATAGCGAACTACCAAATCAAAAAAATTAAGTGTAGATATAATATCATCACATTTTATTACAGAGGGCTACAGTGCGACGGTGGATACACCGAGATTCAGAAGAGGGATCCGTGGAGGACAGACCGCGTGCTCCACCTCCACGGGTAATAACACCTGATCGTGTGGCTCATATGATAGACGTCTACAACTCAGAGCCGTTTACAAAAACCTCACAATTCGCGTTGGAGTACGAATGTAGCATGAAAACTGTGAGACGTGCGCTCCATCAGGCCGGTATACATCATAGGCGTCCCGCAAAAAAGATAATCTTAAGCGAAGAATTAAAGCAAGCCAGAGTTCGATTTGCTCGAGACTACAGAGACTTTGACTTTTCACATGCCATATTTTCCGACGAAAAATCTTTTAAATCTAGCCAATTAGGATGTCGGAATTTATGGCGTGTGAATAACACTAGATACGAGCCGAAAAATGTGAGTCCCAACAATGAATCGGGGCGAATTATAGTAAATATGTGGGGGTGGATGAGTGCTGGTGGTCCGGGTGAACTGGCTTTCATTGACTCGAGAGCAACTGGACAGTCACATGCTGAGCTGCTGGAAGAAGTTATGTTGCCTACAGTGCGCACGGTGTATCCTAGGGAGGAAGTTCCCTCATTTTACTTCTTCCAAGATAATTGTCCAATACACCGTGCGCGTGTCGTTCAAAATTGGCTCCAGCAGCATCCTGAAGTAAGAACTGTCCCTTGGCCGTCTCGGTCCCCAGACCTAAATCCCATAGAAAATTTATGGGCCATAATGGTCCAAAGATGGGATTTTAGAAACGAAAGAAGTAAATTAGCACTCGTCACTCATTGCAACGAAATATGGGACTCACTTCGCGGCTCGGATTTATGTCAAATACTCGTGTCGTCAATGAGAAATCGTCTAGACGCAGTAATAGACGCGGCCGGGGCTGCAACAAAATATTAAATTATACGTATGCTTATGTAATGGTATAGAATATATTTATACAAAAGTAAATGTGATATAGCTTAATTTAAGAGATTCTGATATTTTGACTAGGCTATCTATGATGGCAAATACACAAAATTTTGAATTGAAATTGAAAAAGCGTTGAACAAACAAGATTGTTATGAGATTCAGATTGAGCTTATAACGAAGGCAATTCAATCGTATCGTAATCATTAGACTGATATAGTGATTTTATAATAATATATAAAAATATACGGTTTCTTTGAGAAATTGAAGACTGATTCTTGTATTTTAAAATTAGGACTAATTGTTATTTGATATTATTTATTTACCATTACCACATTTATATCCTTTGTAGCTTTAAAAATATATCGGTATAAGTCAATGTGATATTAAAGACTGATTTTGAAGACTGATTAGCATTTTTGTAATTATTTTTGTCAGTTTTGTTATATTAATGTTATATAATTTGTTTTTAAAATTTCTATTTAAACTTATGCCTCATAAGTAAACCACATTATCCTAGTGGTCATATTTAGACTGATTTACTTCTTTAGAAATTTAAGACTAATAAGACATTTTTTTTATTTTTAATTACGTAGGTAATATGTGATTTTTCCATCTAAGTAAACTTTAAAAATCACTAAGCTTTTTAACTGTCTAGTATTTTAATGTCTACTAAAGTAGCACTAATGTTATTGTCCTAAATGTATTAACTATGCAGGAAAAAATACCTATGTGATTTATTAACGAATTCCATGTAATTTTTATAAATATTACTTTAAACCAAACAAAACAGTGGCGGTCACCGGCGCCGCTTGATCTATTGTTTTGTGAGAACAATAACACGAAGCTAGTCAAGTCTCTAAGAAAACCAGTTATTAAAGTATATTCGTATCTTCAAGCAAAATGTGAACTTATAGTTCGTGTGAAACTTTTTAGGTATTCCGGAACACTTAAGTAATAAGAATCTTTGATTGGCTCAAGTAAACTATCCTAGATAGAGCTTTTTGTAAGTTTAATTTCTTATTACTAAAATACCTGAAAATTTATACATATACACCGAGATTATTATTTTAGTCCGATATTGATATTAGTATTTTGTTTGAATTATAAATCTATTGTGTTTAATACTAACGGGTGCTTTGTTTTTTGTTTCAATCAAACATTACATTATAACAATGAAAATCTTCGAGTTATGTGCCCATCCACACCTACTTTTGACTATGTGAACGTGTCCATAGTTTAAGGAAAATATTTTATTGCAATTATTATATTATTTTTAATATGTCTTATAGTTTTTTTATCTGTTTTATATTGAAATATAATATGTTAATCAATATACTTTTTGTTTTATTATCATTACATTTATAAAACGTTATTATAAAAATATATTTCCATAAATTTCGACAGCCCATATGACGTAGTGGTTGGTCACACTGACTACTGCGCTGCGTGTCGCAGGTTCCATTCCCGCACGGAACAACTAAAATTGTTTTGGGGTGTGGGTGTTGCATGTGATGAATGTTTGTAAACGCACCCACGATACAGGAGAATTTCCTAATGTGGGGCAATTTTTATTAAAAAAATAAAACTATTCCAACGTCCCTTTAAAAGCCTTCTGCTGAGCCTAAAATTACACAAGGTTTGTAAAAAATAGAAAGCTAATTTCATCATGATGGCCCATAATAATAATTTCGACTGTTTGCTAATTATGACTGAAAAGATTATGAGCTTCAAATCGATGTTATGATTGGTTTTATGTATAGAAAGGTAAAGCATACATTTTATAGACACTTTATGAAAACTGAGGATGCCGGTGCATTCCTCGACATTTTATGACAAGTCATTTGTTGTCCAAGCAACTCGTCTGTGGAATGCACTGCCTGTGTCTATCAGGCGCGCACAGTCTCTTGCTGTTTTCAAGAGTATGGTGAAGAACTATTATCTGAATCTTTAACACTCTCTCTACTTTCTTTATATTTATATTTTTTGTCTCCCATCCAACTTTCCTTAAATATGTGTATGTATTGTTTATTTTATACTTGTATATGTAACTATTTAATCATTATTTGTACACCTACTACCCGTAATCTATCTATTTAAAATCGACTCCATCCAAAGGTTGTCTGTAAGAGATTGCTTTTTAGCGATAAGACCGCCTATTGTACTCACACGTATTTGTTTGTAATGTCCTTTTCTATGTTTGTTTTGGTGTACAATAAAGAATATTCTGTCTGTCTGTCTGTCTAAACTGTATTTGTTGATGCTAAATATATCATTTTGAATTGGGTATACGTATATTTATTTATGTAATAAATCAAATAAAAACCCGATAATCATATCTACTTGTTGCTTACTAAGCATTTTCAGTAGATTAAATTAGGTAAGTATACACCTACTAGTTAAATTTTAGAGTTGTTTTTTATTAAATAGTTTTCATATTTTGATACGCGTGGATCCTAATACTTTCTCACTTGCACACCGACTATCTTACTTGCTTGCACACCGACTATCTGCTTCATTGCAACTCTGGTAGATTATAGCAAATATAAGTTTTAACAAAATAACAACCCCACGGTTGAAAATCACCCGAACATTTTTGTATCATAACAATAATGAGCTTTATGATCATTATGCCAAAGTCTTAAGTCACTTGGCTGCTTGCTACATTATTAATATGCATATAGGTATATATCGCACCAAACGAGTTTAAGAAGGCTGTGATAGAGACAGAGATAGATATAGACAGAGAAGTGAAATACGTGCGCGTGTGTGCTGTATGTGTTTCACGTGAGCGCACGGGCACTTGCCAAGCGAATTTCACCTTTTGGTGGTCTACCGCCCGTGTCCCCTATTGTACATTTGAAGCAATTAGTAGGAATCCCCTTAACTACACTGAAGTCTATCAAGTCAGGGACTTTTCTTGGGTCGGAAGGCCAGTAAGTTGGTTCTCCATTAGATATTATTAGGAGTTCTAAATGGTTCGGTCTCATGATGTTTAATATTATTCTTAATTAGTAGAGCTGATCCTCCGTGCGCCGTACCGTCTGGATGCATGGTTTGGTAAAATTTATAATTGTTTATTTTGAGGTAACTCTTATTTGTAAAGTGTGTTTCAGACACTAGCAGGATGTCAATTTTGTTTATCTTTAAAAATGTCTCTACTTCTAAGACGTGTTGTGAGAGCCCATTGGCATTCCAGAGGGCTATTTTTAATGAATAGAACTTGACAGTTTCGTCATGATTTCCATTAGGAGGTTTGTCATAGAGGTCAATTGCTGCAGTAGTTGGGACATAGTATTCATGATCATTTTCGTATCATTGTTGCTTGTTTGGAGATCAATTGATTCATTTGGACCTTGCTTATTTGTAGGTAGGGGTGGCTGTAGGATTTTATCGGACATTGTTGCTTGTTTATATGACCGTTTGTCTTTTTGCTCAGTTGTAGTTTCCTTATCGCCTGTTTGGTGAACAGGACGTGTCGTCTGTCTATGTTTTACTAGTTGAGGCGGGTACTTAATTTTCTGGAGCTCCTTATAGACAGCGCAGCCTTTATAGTTGGCAGGGTGGTTGCCATCACAAAGTATACATTTTACTGAGTCTGATCTTTCCCTGCGTTCGCATTTTGATGATGCATGATCTCCGGCGCATTTTATACATTTGGGCTTCCTAAAGCAATATTTCTTTGTATGCCCATATTGTTGGCAATTGCCACATTGTGGAATATCCCGTTTTGGTCTTGGTGGTTCGAAAACCACTCTGCAGTGCAAAAGACTCTTAATGTTGTAGATTAGTTTATTGTTGCTATTGGGTTCTAGTTCTACGAAGTGCAACGGTAATGCTTTTTTAGTGTTCCTTTGTTTAACATTCCAAATGTTAGTAACTTTGTGTCCTTGCATTTCCAATTCAGCTTTAATCTCTTCTGCATCGGTAGAAGGGTGAAGATTTTTGAGTACTACCTTGAACCAGCGGTCCTGTTTGGGTCTATAAGTATAGAATTCTGTGTCTTTTTCCTGCAGGTTTTTAACTATTTTTTTATATGTTTCAGTAGACACAGGCTGTATTCTAACTTGGTCATTACGAAGAACTTTTACTTCGTAGTTATCAGCTGCCACCTCATCAAGCATTTTTAGTAGTGGTTGAATATTGCTAACTCGGTCAACATATAAGGGTGGAGGTTTCACAGGTTTTACAACGGTGTCATTGGTTTGTGCTATTTGCGGATCATCGGTTAGGTCTGAGAATCTATTCGAGGTTGGTATAGGTTGACTTAACCAGTAGGTATCCAGTTTCTTTTGTTTTAGGGTTTTGTTTATTTCAGGGCTTTCACGTTGTCTCTTCCTTTCAGGTACTGTCCTCCATTGCTCGTCATCAGCTGATGTTGGCATTTCCACATCAGTGTTGGCCGGTGTGACGTTATGAAGATGAAGATTACTCAGTGACTGTGTTCTTGTTTTGTTAGAGAAAGATTTGTGGAAAATCTTTTGAGATAGTAATTTGTTCTGAGTTTGTTGTGGTTGAGAAGGAATAGGGTTTTCAATTTCTATATTATCCATGTGGTTCCCACGAGTAGGGTCGATTAAACAGGTCGCACACAGGATGACGCCCATTCCCATGTGAAGGCACTATACAACAATGTGAGCCAGGTCCATTGAGGTTGGCGCTCGCGGCTGATAACCCATCAGTCATTCATCCTTTTGACGCGTATCCCATCGTAGGATTGGGGTAAATTTTTATGGAGGCTTTCTACCTCTTGACTCGGGCGGTTAAGCCGAAGCCCCCGATTTCGCTTGGGAAAGTGTGGCGAAGTTGCGGGTGCAGTGGTCATTTCCTACCTCTGCTATTACACGTTCGGGTTAATTAACCGTCGCCCGATACTCGACGTTGACCTTTTACAGTTGGTTTGGTCTTTCCTAGGCAACTAACCCTCCTCCTTTCTCATACGGGCTTGGGACCGTCAATGGCGGAGTTTCGATATAAGCGTCTGATGTTTGGTATATCTTGTGCACCCGAACATTTTCAGAAAATTATGGAAAGGATGCTTCTCCCTTGTAAGGGTGTTGTTAATTTCATTGACGATGTTATTGTGTTTGGCAGTAACGTTAACGAACATAACGATAGACTTAAACATGTGTTACAAGTTTTGAAAGAAAACGATGTGGTCCTTAATGATAAAAAATGTATTTTTAACGCGTCAAAAATAGATTTTCTGGGGCATGAATTATCTCCACGAGGCATTAGGCCCCTTGATAAGTACGTTAAAACTATAAAATCATTCAGAGAACCTAAAACAGTCGAAGAAGTTCAAAGTTTTTTAGGACTTGTCAATTATATTGGAAAATGGATCCCAAGATTGGCCACCATGACCGATCCAATTCGAGAAATTTTAAGACACAAACTCTCTAAACACGCCGACATAACAGAATATTGGAAAGATAAACAATTTGCTGCGTTTGCAGAGTTAAAAGAAAGTTTAAGTGCCCTTCGCACCTTAGGTTTTTATGATCCACACGATAGGACACAAGTCATGGCAGATGCTAGTCCTGTAGGGTTAGGAGCAGTCCTCGTGCAGATCGATGTACAAGGACCTCGGATTATTGCTTTTGGTCATAAAAGTTTATCGGACGTTGAAAAGCGATATTGCCAGACCGAAAAGGAGGCACTTGCCTTGGTCTGGGCTGTGGAACATTTTAACATGTATTTATATGGGTTAAAAGAATTTGAGCTGATTACTGATCATAAACCTCTCGAGGTAATATTTGGGCCGCGATCAAAACCTTGTGCACGAATTGAACGATGGGTGTTACGGTTACAGGCATACAATTACAAGGTTGTTTACTGTCCTGGTAAAAACAATATTGCTGATTCCCTGTCTCGATTATGCCCAAATCATAATTCACATCCCCATGATAGCGAGCATCACATTAATAAAATCGTAGAATTTGCTAGACCAGTGGCTGTACCTATGGGGGATATCATTGATAAATCCAAAAGTGATGAAGACATTCAATTAGTAAAATTAGCTCTCTCTGGAAATAATTGGGACCCCAAAGTAAATAACTATAAACTCTTTGAGCATGAACTTTGGATGCACGGCGATATTTTACTACGTGGGAACAAAATAATCATTCCCACGGAATTACGCAAGCAAGTGCTCGCATCGGCACATGAAGGACATCCAGGTATTGTTGCTATGAAAAGTAGATTGCGTACTAAAGTTTGGTGGCCTAAAATAGACAAAGACGCGGAAATCATGGTTAAAAGTTGTAAAAGTTGCACTCTAGTTTCAGGACCTAGCCTCCCTGAACCAATGAAGAGACGCGATCTACCTATACAACCATGGACCGATATAGCTATAGACTTTCTAGGCCCACTGCCAAGTGGACACAACTTATTAGTAGTCATTGATTATTATAGCCGCTACAAAGAAATTAAGATTATGAAATCTATAACATCTAGTGAAACTATTAATGTTCTAAAAGAAATGTTTTCCAGGCTAGGTATTCCAGTCAGTATAACATCAGATAATGGGCGTCAATTTATTAGCGAGGAGTTCAAGTCCTTCTGTTCAGAATTTGGCATCAGGCTTTATAATTCTATACCATATTGGCCACAACAAAACGGAGAGGTTGAAAGACAAAACCGCGACATTATTAAGCGCTTGAAAATTAGCCAATGCCAAAAGTCTGATTGGAAGGATGATCTCCTTCGCTATCTCATGATGTACAATAGCACTCCCCATAGTACAACTGGCAAAACACCCTCAGAACTATTTTTTAATAGACAATTCAGAGACAAAATCCCTTCCGCTGTAGATGTCGAAAACCGGCGTATGGACCTAGAAGTATATGACAAAGATAAAATCACAAAAGAAAAGGGAAAAGTGATTGAAGATAGGAAAAGGAAAGCTGTAAACAATGAAATCAATATAGGAGAAAAGGTTTATGTTAAAAACATGATAAAAGAAAATAAATTGACACCTGATTTCAACCCTACTCCACACACAGTAATGAGTGCTAACGGTGGTGATATAAATGTAAAAAATGATGAAACAGGTCAAAACATAAGAAGAAACATAGTTCACCTCAAGAAAATAGAGGGACAATGGAGAATTCACAATGAAGACGGGGAAAAAGACGATGGTGAAATAGAAATAGAAACGGATGATTAAATTGGTATTGTGTAGATTATTATTGATGATTATTGTTAAAACTAGGATATTATACTTAAATTATTTAAATACTAGAATTATATAAAATCAGCTTAAACATAGCTTAAATAGTGACTATTAACCAAAATAAAATTCAGAGTAGTTACAGTGATTAGTAAAAAAATGCAAATATATTAAATGCAAAATATATTGAAAGGAAGAGATGTGATGTACTGCAAAATAATTAAATAAATATGTTTTCATGCGATCCGCCCGCTCGGCATTACATTGACAGCAGTCAAGGCGAGCGGACGTGTCGCACGCACTTTACTAGATATACAACTGTGTTTCATTAAACCTCCTAACAGTAAGAGCGAGACATAACACTACACATATAGTAAAATGATAGGAAAGTCAAAAAGAATACTTGGAGGGTGATTTATAATCGATTCTGAAAACAAATATGTAGTTTTTAGAAATTTTGTCTGTTTGTCTGTATGTTTGTCCCGGATAAACTCAAAAAGTACTCCATGGATTTAAATCAAATTTTGCATGAATATTAGCTGGGGGTCGGATCAACACATAGGTTATATATTATCACGCTATCACCTACGGGGGATGAGTAATGAACCATTATTTCTATTAACGTTTCTGTGAAAGCGTATGCAATACCTAATAACACATAATTTAATGTTATACTTATATTAGTTGACCGGCCTATTATCGATCTTTAAACAGAAAATCTTGTATTTATAAGTAACTCGGGAGAAAAGTAAAATTTTACGAAATCGTTTAGCCAAAGTTAACGTAGCTCCATCTATGGTATACAGGGTTATAGGTAAATCACTAACAACCTCTCAGGACCATATTACTAATATCATAAACTAAAACTTTTGTTCTATGACTTTTAATAATTCTCAGATTTTAGTTCATCAAAATTTTCAAACAAAAATTAAAATATTTCAAGTGTACGCTCTAAAAGTTACGAAGTCTATGCGAAGCACAGTAAACAGTAGTACAAAAGACAGCGGAGGGGAGCAGGGAGCGGGGCTCGGGCGGGGGGGGGGGGGAGCGTTTGACCTATTTACGAGCTGCCGTCAGTCGTTTTTATGCGCCCGCGTCGCATCATACGTGTCCTTATAGCGAAATTCGGTGGTGCGAACGAAATTATCTTTACAGTATGGCGTATCGATTTTCAAATGTCGAGTACATGGAAATGGTGCGAACGCTGGCTAGGTGTGATGACAATGTTTCGGAAGCCTGTCGCCAATACGCCATACGCCACTGTCCCTACACCTCGCTCAGTAACAATGCTAACCGCCACACAGCGGTTACGAGATTACGGGCAATTCCGGCATGCCATCAGGGATAGTGATCGTCCACCGAGGCACACAGTACGTGAAGAAGACGATATTTTGTCTTTTTTATTTTTATTTGACCTTTTCGTAAAAAAAGCGGGAAATCGTAGCGTAGCGAGTTACCAATTCAAAAGTATGACTAGGTACGAGAATAGTGCGCGGGAGGCGCAGGGTAGACAAAGATCTTGCATTCATTCTAAAAATGCAAACCCTTCACCAAACGAATTTATTGTAATGTGTGATAATCTCGACTCGTCCGCACACTCTAAGGTCGACTAATCGCTCGACTGGTCTCGATCGGGCCTTTTGTTGGTGAAGAAATGGTAGGGGCGTGCTTATCACTATAGCAAAATAGAGTTGAAACGTGTTAAAATGTTAGATAGACCAATGAAACCTTGTAGGTTTGTTTTTGGCAAATGTATTATGTTTTATAAAAAGTCATAGAACAAAAGTTGTAGTTTATGATGTTAGTAATACAGTCCTGCAAGGTTGTTAGTGATTTACCAATAACCCTGTATAAAGTACATCAAATTTGACAAAGCAGCGAGGTGGTAAATAAGAATAACATATATTAATTACCATTTATATTCACAGATGGAGTTGTGTATTTTCTGTAATTAAATAAATAAATAATAATAAATAATAATTTATTGCCATAGAAATACATACTGCAGGATACCACAGAACAATTGACATAATAGGTTACATTTTTTTAGATTTGTTGACTCTGGTACCCAAAGTAAGATTTAACTTGTGTTATAGGTACCAGGGTCCTCGCACAAACATGATTTGCTGATAACGTGCTCGCGTGTGCTTAGGTTAAACTATATAATTTAACATACATAATCGGCAATACAAAAATAAGAAATTGTGTGTGTGTAAGTGTGCATGTGTGTATGCGTGTGTGTGTGTGTGTGTGTGTGTGTGTGTTAGTGTATTTATGTATCTATGTGTACTAAATTGTATTCATGATTACCTACAATATTGATATTTTAAGGAGGTTCTCAGTTTCATCATATGTTTTATTGAGTAGCCAATTTGAAACAGTCCTTTACATTTAAATGTTATTAATGGGTATATATTGCAACTTTTATTAATTAAATTATACAGGTGACATCCAATTACTTTGTAGTTCCTTGAAGCCAGAGAGCAGCTATGCCGTTGAGTCCGACATACTTTGTGTGTACGACGTTTAGATGCCATAGATTCGTCGTATTCTAGAGAGCTGTGCATCCTTAAAACTGTCCCTAAAATAAATAGTTGTCTCACAGATAAAGTTTTACAATCATTCAGAAGGTGAATTGTGGGATACCTGAAAGGTTTGAAGGTCATAGTTTTAAGGACAGCTCTTGCACGTTCTAGTGGTAGCAATAGAGTTTTAGCCGCACCTCCCCATACAGTTACACAATAAGTCAGGATAGACTGACATAACGCACAATATACCATCTTAAGGGTATTAAAGTCAAGGGAGTACCGAAGTTTTTTGAAGATGTACATTGTTTTACGGACACGGGTGGTAAGTACGGTTATATGGCTTTTCCAGCTAATAAGTGGATCAATTAAAACTCCAGCTACAAGAAGACGGAGTAACATATGTCGTTGGGTCGCACGTATGAGCTTTAAGGATAAAGTGTTCAGTAGAGGGTTGAGAAGACGATGTTAACGCAAAGGTCATATATGTCGTTTTATTTGGATTTAGGGTTAGTAGGTTACTGGTTAACCAATGAGTAACTTGCATTAGAATATGTTCGGCTGTAGTAAAAATGTCAGTCCAGCTCTTTCCATGTATAAGTAGCGCAGTGTCATCCGCGTAAGTAAAAATGTTGCAGTTGGGAAGTGAAAGCAAGCATAGCGAGTTGATGTATAGAAGAAAGAGACTAGGACCTAGAATGGATCCTTGGGGTACACCAAACTTCAAGGAGGCATCTTCGCTAATAAAATTCTCGATTTTAACGACCTGTGTCCTATCCGAGAGGTAATCTTCAAATATTTTAAGTGCATCGCCTCGGATTCCCATCCTCTCCATCTTTGCCAGAAGCTGAGAAATAGAGACTGTGTCGAAAGCCTTAGTAAGGTCCAGGAAGATGCAGAGGCACTTTTGTTTTTTATCAAGAAAGTTAACTATTTTATCCACAAGAGAACTTACACAACCCTCCGTGGATTTACCCTCTCTAAACCCAAATTGGTTTGGCGCTAAGATGTCATTCCTGTTTAAGAAGCTAATGAGTCTAATATTGAGCAATTTCTCAAGGACCTTTGAAAGCGCAGGTAAAACTGAAATTGGCCTATAATTATTCACATCGTCTCTGTCTCCGCTCTTGAAAATAGGATGGACGATGGCTCTCTTAAAGACTTTGGGAAAGACTCCGCTGAACATAGCAATCTTCTATCTAAATATATAAAACTCAAAGGTGACTGACTGACTGACATAGTGATCTATCAACGCACAGCTGAAACCACTGGACGGATCGGGCTGAAATTTGGCATGCAGGTAGATGTTATGACGTAGGCATCCGCTAAGAAAGGATTTTGATCAATTCTACCCCCAAGGGGATAAAATAGGGGATGAAAGTTTGTATGAAACTTTGTCAATTTTAAACCGATCGGACTGAGACTTTGCATGCATAAAGCTACTATGGCGTAGGCAACCCTTAAGAAAGGATTTTGATAAATTCCATCCCTAAGGGGATAAAATAGGGGATGAAAGTTTGTATACATCTTCTTAGATTTTATGAAGAAGTCCTGATGACGAATCAGAATTTTATGATGACGTTCGCTTAAATACGATTTTGATTAATTCAACCCCCATTCAACCCCCACGGGTGATAAAATAAGGGATGATGAAGGATGTTAAATGTATTAGTTTGAACCTATCAGTACGTAATGGAACGAACAAAATAATGTTTAGTTCTAAATGTTGAGAAGTTCTGCCTACCGCTATTAGATGGCGCTGTGCATTTTCGTCTCATTTCTGAATCGCGGTGCTAAGATTCTCCGCCAGTTAATTACCTTCAAACTGAACTGTAGGTAATCTGTTTGATTGGTTGCTGCGGATTGCCTTCCTCACTGACATATTAAACATAAATATTTCTAGCGGATTATATTTGACGGTTCTTTTCTTGGCATTTTGTTTTGGTTAGTCGTTTTGGTCATAGACTGCGTTGTATTTGGCATTTGTTTTGTTTTCGTTTGGTTTAAGTTTAGGTTTTTTTGGTTAGACTGAAGGGTGAGGATACCTCGGCGGACTTTAAACGTAGATTACGCGCTCCCTGTGCTTACCATGAGGCACCTACCCTCCTTTTTGGTCTGTGGCAACCCTGTTGACAAGACGTCAACAAAACTTCTCCCAATTAATTAATTTAATTTTAATATAATTTAAGTGTTATTTTATAAGTTATAACATTAATTCGCAATAATAATAAACTCTTGTTGCTGGGACGGTAAATTTTGTGATATACTTTGTGTTTTACTGTGTAAATATAACCAAGTCTCGACCTGTCAAAGTTCGAAACTTGGTATAACGATCTTTGAAAGTTTTGAATTAAAGTGCATTGTCATCGTGAAATCCTGTAAGTACTATCTTTTTTCAACTTAATTTATTACTGGGAATTCTTATTCTTCATTAGAGATTACCGGAGAGAATAATTATCATCATAATAGTGCCTAGAAAATAGTTTCTCACCCAAACTAAAACACTTTCACTAACATCTACCTGAGTTATTGTTTTTTCTGTGCAAAATGGAAAGAATAATGACCAGGAAAGCCACTGCACGTTTGGAGGAAGCTAAACTTCAACAAACACTAGTGGAACTTAAGAAATATAAGGATTTGTGTGGGGTTCTACAGAGGGAACAGGATGACAATGAGAAGGAAGTACTTAATATTTTAAACAATAATAGTAAATTAAAGAGTGAGATGGCAGAACTGCACTGTCAATTAGTTAACATCACAGAAGAACGGGATAAGCTCCAACACATTGTTGACCAGTTTGACCGGTGCAGCTATGAGTTTGACACAACTCTCAAACACAACGCTGAACTGAAGTGTAGGTTGAGTGAGGCCCGGGACACTATTATTAGGATGGAGAGTACCAGCCAGAAACTTCAAACAGAGCAAACCAATGCACTGTTTGAGGAACTGGTTGGTACCACTCCGGTGCGGTCTGCTGACTCACTCTTGAAAAGTTCTCAAATTGTGACTATTGACCTGACTACTGATAATAGTTTTGCATCAATATCTCAGGTTATCTTTGGCAGCAACAACAAATTAAAAAAATATGTCAAAATAAATAAATTATCAAAAAGACCCAAAAATTAATTAATAATAATAATAATAATAAAACTTTATTTCGGACAAGTCCATATGAGAACAAAAATAATTTCAGCAAAAACTACAAATCATTTAACAGTTGTAAAAAATTACAATTAAAATTTCATAATAGTAAAACAGAATATGAGGTTGATATGGAGCATCTGCAGTCAAGGATTCTCCATTTACAAGAATCATTGATGGCAGTTACATGCAAATATCAAACCTCACAAAGATAAATGGGTGAGTACATACTGGCAATGAACGGCTTGGTGGATCTGTGTAGTGAGAATGAAAAAATGTTTAATTCATTGACAAACAATCGAACACCAGGTTGTGGACAAGATCTGCCAGGCTGTTCAGGGTTAGATGATTCTCATCAATCCTCTCATTTGATTAAATTAAAGAGTTGTAAACAAAGTACTTCCTTCGACACACAAAAAACAATTAAATTGATACAAAATGAAAATAATAAATGCAACAAAATAGTAATGTATAGTGATGAAATTGGACAAAACATGTGTCACAAATTACACCAATATTTAGGTGACCAGGTAATAAACTATTGTATGCCTGAGGCTTCTTACACACAAATATTAGATAAAATATTAAGCAGTAGTTACTGTCCAACTACTACACTGGTTGTTCTAATTGGGAGAAGAGGAAATGCCACTGTTGAAACAGTAATTAAATACTTTGAGTGTTTATCTCAATTAAACGTAAATAAAATAATTTTGTATGCTTTTCCCTATGGCAAGGGCTTGTCGCAGACAGAAAACAACTACAGACATAAATGCAATCTCAAATTACAAACCATGACATTTTATAATGAAAAATTCAATTTTATTGACTCTAATGTACTCATTAGTAATAATTATTTTATGACAAAAGATAATTATTATCTTTGTAATTTTTATAAAGAACAAATAGCAAAATCGCTATTTTATTGTATTTTTAACAAAGCCAAATGCTTGGCTAACGATACTGCTCCTTTTCAGCAGTCTAGTTTTATTTTTTCACAGAACTTGGAATTAGTTCCAAGTGATTTAAATTCCACCACCAGACAATAGAGCCAATCTCTAGCAATAGTCAATCGATTATTTTGAATTGTGACATAAATACAATTATATCTTCAAATGTACAATTAAATACCACAAAAAATGTTGTCACTTCTGATCCATCAAACCCTTTGAGTATAAATACTAGAAACAAACACAATCTGATCATTCCATCAAAATATTCAAGGTTTGATTGGTAAAGAATTGGAATTGGAGTTGTTCATGAACTGTAATAATATAGATATTTTATGTTTAACTGAGCATTGGCTTAAAGAGCATCAGTTCATGTTTAGCTTCAAGAACCATTGTGTAGGCAGCTCGTACAGCAGAGTAAATATAATACGTGGTGGTTCTCTAATAATTCTTCGCAATAATATTAAATACAAAGAACGGAAGGATATTGTGAACCTTTCTGTTGAGCGAGTAATTGAGATATCATGCGTTGAGCTTGAGCAGTTCATTGTAATGAGTGTATACAGGCCCCCATGTGCAACATATACAATTTTTGAGAAGCATCTGGAAGATGTATTATTCAAAATTTCTAATAATAATAAAACAGTTGTCGTCTGTGGAGACTTTAATATTAATATACTGGAAAATAATCCTATTGTTAATAATTTTATAACTCTATTTAAATCATACAACTTGTACAGTACATTTCTCGAGCCAACTAGAATAACTTGCACTAGTGCTACATGTATAGATAACATTTTTACAAACTTAAAACCTTTATAAACAAATTTTAAATGTGTTGGATTCTGATCACTCTGGTCAATTAGTTACCTTTCCTATGAAAACTATCAGAGCTCTGAGAAAAAATGTAAGTTTTATTCCTATAAACAAACATCGGTTGGAACATTTTAAAAATAACTTGTGTGAAAAACTGCCTGAATTGCCCTATCATGATAATCCTGATCAAGCTTATAGCCTTTTATTCAACTTAATTAACTGTGAATTTAAAAAAGTTTTTACCACTAAGTCCATGTCTGTTTGTGATCAGGCAACATTTAGTGATTGGGCAACGCCGGGTCAGTGCCGTAACTAGCCTTTTATGCGCCCGGTGCGAGCTTTCAAGACTGCGCCCTTGGAAAATGCTCTAACCAGGCTCTGACAATAAAGTGGACAAATGTGCATAAAAATAAATCTATCTATTTTTTGTTTACGAGTATAGGTACTTAGTAGATTTCTTTAAGATAAAAATTGTTTATTCAAAATCTATCTCTCACACGCTAGTGCGTCAGTAACGTTGCACGCGTAGTTAATGAATAAAATCAAAGATAAAGGGAGGACCAATGAATGTGGCTGACAGCAATGATAGCGTAACTGCAATTCAAACCCATACGAAAAACAGAGACATAATACATGTAGTTACCGATTGCGCGAGCGAAGCGAGCGCGAATTTTTTTTTCATAGGTCACAAGTCTAAGCAAAAATTACCTAAAATGTAGCCCAATTGTACATAAGTTATTGCTGTTTGGCGAATGCAAAAACACGGGAACACAGGTTCTGATTGCGCGAGCGAAGCGAGCGCGAAATTTTTTGTTATATTTTAGAACTCAAAACAAAAATTACTTAAAATGTTGCCCAAACGTAGATAACTCTTTGTTGGTGTTGGCGCCTATGAACATTAAATTCAAAGCAGTTATATGTGAAAAAAACGTAAGTGTAAAGAAACCGCGAGCGAAGCGAGCGCGAAAATACTGGCTACACTTTATAAACGAAAAATTAATCCTGCACATCAGACAAATATAAAACCACCTTTACAAGTGTTTTTGTTTCAAGATCGCTTGAAAAATGCCATATAGATATAGATAGTACAGAGGGCGCGTCTACACCATATTCGCAATAAAACAAAATGTACCTACTAACTACCATGCATGAAACAAAACTAAATACTGGTCTGGTCATTTCTGCGCCCCTCCAGGGTCTGCGCCCTGTGCCTGGGCACCGCTGGCACCGCCCTAGTTACGGCACTGCGCCGGGTATTTACAAAAGTAGACAGAAGTTGTTTGAATTATACTCTGAAAGATCATTCAATCAAGATGAAACATTTAAACAGTATGTTAAAAACTATTCAAAAATATTTAAAAGAGCATGTACCTCCGCAAAATCAATACACATAAAACAAAAAATAAAAGCTTCTGGAAATAAAATAAAAACCACGTGGAATATAATTAATTCAGAAATAGGCCGATCCTCTGTACGGAATCGAGACTTCCACTTAAAAATAAACAATGTAGACGTTAAGTCAGATTCGGAGGTAGCATCTGAGTTTGAAAAATTTTTCACCAATATCCCTATCTTAACAACCAGAACTCTGATGTCTTCTTCCAGTTCGGCTTTTACGATATTAAAAAATTGTGTTGCGGAATGTGACAAAAGTTTTGAATTCGCAGTTGTTAGCTCTAAGGATATTATTCTAGCATATAAAGATCTCGATGTAAAAAAGACTGCTGACCTTTGGGGATTGTCAGTTCAGATAATCTCATCGATAATTGAAATAATTTCACCTTATTTAGCAACTGTGTTCAACTCTTGTATTGCGTCTGGTGTTTTTCCTGACTTGATGAAACTTAGTAAAGTAATCCCATTGTTTAAATCTGGTAGTACAACCGATCCATCAAATTTTCGTCCAATTTCAATTTTACCCACTTTGAGTAAAATTTTTGAGAAGTTAATACTACGTCAATTGTTGAGCCATTTTAATAAAAACAACTTCTTGCGCACAAAACAATTTGGATTTAACAAGGGTCGTTCTACTACGGATGCGGGCGTGGAATTGCTTAAAAATATATTCGAGGCCTGGGAGGACTCGCAGGATGCGCTCGGTATTTTCTGCGACTTATCCAAGGCTTTTGATTGCGTGCACCATGATATACTCATCAGGAAACTTCACCACTATGGTATCAAAAATAAGGCTCTTGACCTTCTGACTTCTTATTTGCATAATAGAATTCAGAGGGTGGATGTCAACGGTAAGAGGTCTTCTGGATCTACGGTCACCATGGGGGTTCCACAGGGTTCAATTCTAGGCCCTTTTTTGTTCCTTATTTATATTAATGACCTTCCTTATCACATAAGGGATAATCACAAGATTGTGTTGTTTGCCGATGATACTTCACTCGTTTTTAAAATCAAGCGCCAACTCGACAATTTTGACGAAGTTAACAATGCACTCTCTAAGGTTGTTCATTGGTTTAATGTCAATAATCTTCTTTTAAATGAATCTAAAACGAAGTTAATTAAATTCTCAACGCCAAACGTAAGGCAGTTACCAACCAATGTACAACTAAATGGAGTAGAGTTGAAGCCTGTTGAGTCAACGGTATTTCTTGGTTTGACCGTTGATTCCAAACTCCAATGGGGCCCATATATTGTTAAACTGTCAGGAAGGCTTAGTTCAGCCGCCTATGCTATTAAAAAGATCCGACTAATCACCGATGTGGACACAGCCAGAATAGTTTATTTTAGTTACTTTCATAGTTCAATGACGTATGGGATCCTCCTTTGGGGAAACTGTGCGGATGTTGAGACTATATTTATTTTACAGAAAAGAGCTGTTCGAGCCATTTATAATCTGGGTCCAAAAGTTTCTCTCAGAGAGAAATTCAAAGAAATAAATATTCTGACTGTTGCCTCTCAATATATTTTTGAAAACTTAATGTACGTTCGTAAAAACATTTCTAACTTTGTTCAAATGTCTGATGTTCATGGCATAAATACTAGGAATAAACATAATCTTGCTGTACATGCTACTCGCCTCCACAGAGTAAGCAACTCGTTCATGGGTCAATGTATACGCTTTTACAATAAACTTCCCAAAGCGGTTCGTGATTTACCTATTAAGAAATTTAAAAATCACATAAAATCAAAACTTTTGAAAAAAGGATATTACAAAATATCTGATTATTTAAATGATAAAGAAGCTTGGGAATGAGCTGCTCGCTTGGTGAGTGATATCTTTTCAAATGCCTGTGTATTGTTCTTTTGACATTTAAATATTATTATCATCAGATAACATTTTATTAATGACATTTTTTTTTTGACATTTATATATTATAATTGTATTTTTTATTTTTTTTATTTATTATTATTGTGAATGTGAGTATCGTGTATGCGAGCAACATTATATATTATAATCTTATGGATCAGAAGCGGTATTAATTAAAGAAAGAACTAGTAGCACACAACGCCAGTTTTAATCTCTTACAAACGATTTAATTTGAATAAAGAAAAGCAACAATTACACCAACTACTCTTAAACTACTGCTAAAGCACGTAAATCGATACAAAACGATACAGCAAAACGTCCGTTGCATCCGAAAGCTAAGCAACGAATGACCCGAGTCCCACATGCGCGACGCCTTTTATACCCTTCCTCTTGTTTCGAATTTGTGGGTAGGAGAAATATTTAACAATAACATAAATACAGTCTGGCGGGTTTGAGTATTTTTGAATGGCCTACGCAAATGTTCTGCAGATCTGGTATCGTCGTGTGACAGGTCGTTGAGCTCCCTAAGATATGGTTGAGCTACACGACGACTGATGCATGCGTGCCGTCTGTTGGGACTGGTCAGCTCCAGCCTGATGTGGCTCTTTCCTCAAAAGGTCATTCCAGACCGCGTACATGGTGACACTCACACGTAATATTATTTTGATTTACAACATGTTTGGACTTTAAAAGAGACTATGACCCTTGAGTTTGTTTCGGCATTTCTTCTCAGGGATCAGTCATTAGGAAATGCCGACCTCAGCGTTCTTAAAAATGACGTGTAAAAGTGATGTAATGTCCAACTTGCAAAATAAACGATTTCATTTCATTTCATTTCGAGCAAGGCTACTAATCCTGCTCTAGCGACTCCACTCGGGACGGCCAAGCCAAGCCAGAGGCGTGAGATCTACCCCCGTCATGGTTCATTCCGACCGGCCGCAGATGGGGGATAGTATACACTCTATAAAGAACTATATAGCCCCGCGGGGTCGCTACTCCCCGTCATCAGCCTCAGATGTCCTGCGGTGCCTATATCTCATTATTATTGTCGTTATTATCTCAAGAGCCTTTGTCCCAATTATGTTAGGGTCGACTTCCAGTCACGATGCAACTGAGTACCAGTGTTTTACAAGGAGCGACTGCCTATCTGACCTCCACAACCCGGTTACCCGCTCAACCCAACACCCCTTGGTAAGACTTACTGGCTTCTGACTACCCATAACGACTGCCAAGAATGTTCAATGACAGCCGGAATCTACAGTTTAACATCCCCTCCAAATAACGGTCATTGGTATCCAAAATATACGTAGAAAGTACATACGAACTTAGAAAAGTTGCATTGGTAGGCACTTGCCAGACCTGGAGCCAAAGACGCACGCTCATACTTGAGAGATTGGTTCTCTACCCACTAAACCACCACAACTTCAACTAAGTCACCGCGACTTTGTCATCTATTTAATGTTTTTTTACGTAATAATACGTGTAATATTTTTGCCACACACAACTTAAATGCGGACTAATTAGAATCACTATTTTATCCCTATGGTCACGTCTATTGCGGTTCAGTTCTCAGCGTTTTGTTTAGTCTGCTGTGATTTTGCCGTTAAAGTACAAAAATTAAATATATGGAACATTTCTAATGGTTATGCGTATTCCGTTGTTTTCACGTCAACGGGCCCTTAAAATTCAATATCAGACTATTCAGATCTTTGATTTTGCTGACCCCGTAGTCGCTGGCATAAGGGACAGGATCCGCGTACGAAGTCGCGGGCAGAAGCTAGTGTTACATATATGGGTAATCACCGGTACCAAACTGTTAGAACACTTTTGTAAAAGCTTCGTTGGGATCTCATCCCACCCAGCTGCAGCGTCACAACGCAGGGTTCGGATCATTTGTTCTACTTCACGCTCATCTCATCATCACCTTCATCAATCACCTTCAGGGTTTGTCGGGTTTTGTCTGTTTGTCAGGATCTTTAGTGCTAAGTCATTGCCTATATTCGCAAAGTATTTGTTGACCATGTTAACAGATGCATTTTTATCGGGACCTATGTTCAGAAGTTTAGAAGGTGTATTATCAGTACTATTAGATTGTATAATGTTTTTAATGACTTTCCACGTCTCTTTAGGATTATTTTTTGCCTTATGAAACTCTGTTTTCTCGTGGGCATGCTTCAGTCTTTTAAGTAACTTGTTACAAAAATTGCGGTATCGTACAAAAGTTAATTTGAGTGTATAATTATTAGGATCAGTCTTTAATTTACGACACATCGCATCACGGTTACGGATGCAACGTAGTAATCCATTTGTTATCCATGGCTTGAGGATGCGGATTTTAGAATAGGTTTGGTTATAGTGTGCTGTTGGATTATCGAACCTAGAATTGAGACCAGCATCTGAGCCGCCATATCAGCATCTAACATATGCATGATTGTACTAAAATCAGAATTAGAGATGTCAGTGTACACTGAAGAATAGTCTACTTTTACCATGACAGTTTTAGGTTTAGGTATTTTCTGTTTAATGTTAATGTTCAGGAGAATGGGGGCGTGGTCTGTTATATACGTGTCAAATACAAGAGTAATACTTTTTAAATTTGATTTGAGGAAAATATGGTCAAGGCAATTTTTGCCGCGTGTGGGGAGGTTATGGGTAGGGAAAAGTCCATGTTGGGCAGTTAAATTTAAGTACTCATTGGCCTGATTATTTAGTTTTTCTGGGTTAAGATTTATGTTAAGGTCTCCGATTAGAACTACATTTGAATGTCCAGTTAATGTTGCTAATGTGTTTTCTAGACCATTTAAGAAATTTTCAATATTACTATTACAGGGCGGGCGATACATGGCAATTATAACAAGATCTATGTATTCTATTTTGCAAATTAAGCAATTTGAATCTCATATCAGTGGTTCAGTGACAGTGTGCGCTACAGTACATTTAATGTAAACAATGACTCCGTCGTTTTGGTTAATGTTATTCACTGTGTGGTAGCTTACATATCCGTCCATTTGTGGGATGTGGGATGCTTTGCTGAGCCAGCATTCCGTTAAGGTAATTACTTCTGGTTGGATATTTATGGCATGTAGGAAAACTGCCAATTCGTCGATATTCCGGTTTACACTGCGTATATTAACGTGTAGAAGGCTAATTGTATTACATGTATCATTTAAAATATTACTACATTGATCTGGATTACAAATATAAGACTGGGTTGTGCCGATGGCATCCAGCCCACTCAATATCAATTCTAGGTCCTGCATTTTGGAAAATGATCATAGATCACAAATCGATACAAAGTAGGATGGGTGGGCAGTGTGGGCACCTTGCTCAACCAACATTCGGATAAAACTACTATTTCAGGCAGGATACATAATTTACTCAAGAATACAGTAAATTCATCAAAATTGTGGTTCACGCTACGTATATTAACATGCAATATGTTTACTGAATTGGAGTTTCTATTTAAGAGCCCACTACATTGTTCTGGTTTACATGTGTATGACTGCGTTGTACCTATAGTATCTAATTCATTTGTTATTGTGTTAAAATCGAATGTTTATGAGGTAAAAGAAAACAATCATAGGTACAGCAACAAAAATGCGATGTGCAGAGCAAGTGCCTGATAGTAAAACAATAGCAAACCATCGCGATAAACGCGTTTGCCACATAAAGTCTCTCATGGTAAAACTGGCTTAAGACTATGCGTGTATAAAGCAACCATTTCTTATAACCACTTCTACTTCCACAGTATTTTAGAATAATATTTATGAGATTTACTATATAAAACTTATCGTCGAACAAATAACACGTCAAAAAACTAATGTAATAAAACGGATTATAGGGTGGAACAATAATATTGAAATCGTTTGATACATAAGACCATTGTATACTTAAAGAAATGTGTAAGTGTTTACGTGTTAATGTTAATTAATAATAATAATAATAATGTCTGGACACATTTTCACACACGGTCGGTTAGCCCCATGGTAAGTTATTAATTAACTTGTGTTATGGGTGCTAACACAACTGATAAACTACATATATACATATTTATAAATACATATAGTAACACCCAGACCACGGCCAACAAGCATGCTCATCACACAAATGTCGACCGAACCGGGAATCGAACCCGGGACCTCAGGTTCGGCAGTCCGGCATGGTGACCATTGCGCCATCGAGGTAATTGCACTATTAATGTTGTTATGAGTATTAAAGTGTTGTGTATATAAGTGTAAGGTATGCTTAAACTATCGTTATACATATTTTTCAAAGTTTTAACAATAAGATATAAAGAATCACACAATAAGAAATATTTAAGGAAAATAGACTTCACATAAGTACAAATCTTATTTTGACTTGGACAAGTTATTAAGACATTCCATAGATTTAATAATGATTGACGGCATACCCTCACGTTTACGAAGACAAATTTTGTTATTTTGTGACCAGCAAAACTTTTACTCGTTATCGCTGGCATATTTCCGAGCTTGAAAAAACAATTGTCTAAGACTATTTGACAGATGATCAGACACATTTATGGGTTTAGTATCTCCTGACACGCCAATATGATTTGTGTTCAATTTGTCAATTGACGGTCGACCTTTGTTGAACATTCGAGCTGCTTGCAATACCCGGTTTTTTAAAGGAACAGTTGTAAGTTCTGCGACTATGGGTCTGTTTGATCCCCTTATTCCCGGCAGACGAAAAACATCCCGCAGATCCGCCTGCTGCACAGTGACTTCGAATTTATTGCAAGTTTGAAGCACGATAACAGTGAGGTCGTCGGTAGACTCCTTATCCGCTTGTGGAATATTTCTAATCTCAAAACTGGACGTACGGGAATTTTGTTGTAAGTCGAGGACCTTTTTTTCTAACTCCATGATGTATATACGCTGTTCTACACGTTCCTGTTCTAATTTTTCTACGGTATTTTTCATTGTCTCGTATGATTTATTCATAAATTCAATGGCCTTTTCAATTTCAGAATTTGTTTTCTGTATTTCTATATTTTGATTTTTTACCTCATTGATGTCAGTGGTAATTTTTTTCAATACAGCGTCTTGCTCCTCTTTCCATGACGTAAGCATATTCATAATTTTATTTTCAAACGATATATACATACTGTTTGATGGTGCTAATGGTTGCTGATCGGGAGAGAAGTCAGGACAAAAGCGTTTGTTGTTATTTCTCGTTGTAACATTTGATAACCCAACCTCGGTTTCGATAGAAGATATATCGGGGGATGACGTAGCAGGCTGTGTTGACACAACAGGAGTTTCTGGCGGAGTACGCTGCATTTTCGCCGTGTAAAAATGTAGTTATTACAAAGCAATCTTAACGCAGCTAGTAGGCGTTATCAGTTGTTAGCTGGAGCGAGCGTATCAACACACGCGCAGGTGGGGATGTCGTTGTCGTAGTTCGTAGTGAGTAGCTGTTTCGGTAATTGTGATGACGCTTACGATGGCCGAGTGTGGCGAGACAGCGACTGCCGTGCAGAGCGCTTGAGTTCGAGTCCTGGCCGCCGCTACACCAATTAGAGCAAACACACACGCCTTACATTTGCGAAGAAACACCAAAAACACAGTCTATCCCGTTCACGGGGCGGAGTCCTTCCGTTAGAAGATCTCAAGAGTAAACGAGAATTTGTTTACCAAAATTTGACCAATAAGAAATTAGAAATTAAAAAACACTTTAACAGTCAGGGACACACGCGACACTCGTCCGCTTGCAGTGACGCTCGTAACGAGAATCACCATATTATAACAGGGGTGAAATTTTTTTATAGGAATTTTAATTTTGTTTGTCAGTTTGCCATGTCACATCAATATCCCGCTATAATTGTTATCGTGATGCGAGTAAAATTGATAGTACTTATCCCAATTTAAAACCGAGCCATCTAAACAGTTTTTCGAATATTAACGTCAAAAATGATTACATTCGCGGAACAATTAACTATCATGAATGTAAAGTCATACATGGAGTTGCACATTTTTTCATAAGTAAATTGACTTGGGGTTTTGTTACTTTAGCTTATCATCCAGTAATGTGGTGGCTTTTTTTATGAGAAATCATAAAATGATCCCTCGCGCTGAGGGCCAGCAGCATGAGAAAGTGTCAGACTCTAATTGACTTAAGCCCATCGTATTCCTTCTTAAGCCTTTATGTATCAGGGCCGCGATAACTCTTTCGAGCCATATGGTAACCTGAAAGCATCTTTAACTTTGAAAGAGTACTATTGAGTAGAAGTCAAATAAATTTTAGTGTGGTGTAAAACATGCAACGCCTAAGGATCGTAGAAGAAAGGAGTAACATCGATCTCTCGCAAGGGCTGCTAAGCGTAAGGTAAGGCTCCTGTAGCTTGAGAAACAAGCCCAGAAACAAAGTGCAGATTAAAGAAATGGGAGCTTCTCGAGATAATACCATACGCATGTAAAAAGCTTTTTCACCTCTGAAAACGTACAAGTTACGCGTCGCATACCAGTGACATATGTATACTTTCTTTCAAATTCTGATCTGTCAGACCCGAACTGAGTCTAAAAAAAGCCTTTTAGATAATCACGTTCGATATCATTCAGTTACAAAGGCAGAATTGTCATCATGTTTTTGCGCAGAAACATGTTCAAACATGTTTCTTGCGTCACAGCAGGCTTGTTGGTGGCTGCTACTGCTGCGTAGGCGCGTTTGGGGGTGGATGTTCCTACGCAAGGTTCGGCCGCAGGTGTTGACACAGCAGCGGCGGCGGCGGCGGGGCGCCATATTTGCCATGTACAGTCTATCATTCGAGATAACATAGTTATTGGTTATGTCAGAAGCTGCGGTGCTATCCCTAAGCTGTTCTATGATTCGCTTTAACTTTTCGTTCTGGTACTGAACAATGTAAAACCAGTCCGACACTTCAAGTCGGTTGACATTCGTACAGTAGCCAGCAAATGCGTGGTAACAGTATACATAACTATAGATACGATAGATATAATTGTTAGAAAGAAAACACATAATGCATTATATATAACCAATCATATGACAACGTTTTAAAGATTACTATGTTTCAACGAATCATAAGCAATCTCCATAACGCAGTAAGTCACGTGGTCTCAAGGGGCGGGACCAAAGAGTAAAATAATACTATGGAAAAAGAGAGCCCTCTCGCGAAGTTTTTATGCAAGCAACTTTGAAGCGCCATCTGGAGTTTCCGACCAGAAGTATATGAGTGCTATACATACGTATACGTACCTATATATAATTATAAACATAAGCATAGTTCCCAATATACCCGTTCGCCGGTAACAAGTTATGTTTAATTTTCTTGTTGTTATGCTTTGAAATACATTACAACAGGAAAATTAAACAAAATACTTTTTACTGGAAAGCGGGTCTACTAGAATCAAATATTTATTTGCTAGGAATTACACAAAAATGACCAAAATACACAGACAAGCGTACGCGCAAGTTATGATGGCGGTCATCTTGTGAAGTATGATGTGTTACTATTACCAATTAACAAAAAGGTCAGATAGGTTCTCAGATTGAGAATTTTTAAAAACAAAATTTAACTATTCAGCCTCGTGCTGGACACGCTCACCGAGGACGCTCAACAGAAAGCATCGTGGACTTTTGTGTACGCGGATGATGTAGCGATCTGTACAACGACTCGTGAGGCTCTGGAAGACGCTCTGGAGGCATGGAAGAGACAATTGCAGGCAGGTGGCCTAGTTCTGAGCGTTTCGAAGACCCAGTATATAGAGTGCAATGTGCCTATCCCCCGTACTGACCCTATAGTGGTTGATGGACAAGTAGTTCAACAGTGCGAAGAGTATAAATACCTGGGTAGCATAATTGCCAAATCCGGAAGCCTGGAAAATAACATTCAGAACCGAATATCAGCCGCCTGGCTTAAGTGGCGCGAGCTTACGGGAGTTACCTGCGACAGTCGAATGCCCATTAAACTGAAAGGGATTATTTACAAGTCAGTCATAAGACCAGTTCTCATTTATGGAAGCGAGACGTGGGCCGTAACAAAAAAGCATGTCAGTACCATCCAAGTTGCCGAGATGAAGATGTTGCGGTGGATGTGCGGAGTAACGAGGCTCGATAAGATCCGCAACGAGTACGTACGCGGTAGCCTTGGAGTACGCGATGTCACCGACAAAATACAAGAAAAACGGCTGCGATGGTACGGACATGTTAAAAGGAGACCACCTGAGTACATCGGCAATGCGACACTCAATCTCGATATACCCGGTCAAAGGCGCAGAGGCAGGCCAAAACTGCGGTGGTTGAGTGTCGTAAAGAAAGACATGGAAATCTGCGAACTCAAAGAGGAAGATGTCCAGGATAGAGCGAAGTGGAAGAAGAAGATACGGAAAGCGGACCCCGTCACAAGACGGGATAAACGCTAAGAAGAAGAAGAAGAAGAAGAAGAAAATTTAACTAGAATTCGTAATTTAAATCATCTTCTAATTATTGAAATACTCTCGTATTTTTGTATAAAAAGGTAAAATAATTAATTTTCAATCTACTTACAGAGACATCTATCGTGAAATAGTTAGCAATATGGCATGTTTTCACGTCTCATTTATAAGATGGCGCTACTTTCTTTACAACAACGCTCAGTCAAGGAAACTGTCCCCCCCCTGGGCGGGACGCCTGACGCGAGGCGGATCGTTTCGCTTCTTCAGTTTGAAACATGGTCTCATAACTTCAAACAACCTGAGAGAATCTTTAAAAAGTTTATTGCCATTATCTGTAGATGGCGTTATTTAAAAAAAATATAGTATTTTTTTATATTAATTGGTAACACTGATTTTTTAACCCCCGACGCAAAAACGACGGGGTGTTATAAGTTTGACGTGTCTGTGTGTGTGTGTGTGTGTGTGTGTGTGTGTGTGTGTGTGTGTATGTGGCATCGTAGCTCCCAAACGGATGATCCGATTGTAATGCGGTTTTTTTTGTTTAAAAGGTATGTCAGTCGGGAGTGTTCTTAGCTATATTTGGTGGAAATCGGTTCAGGTCTTCAAGGTCATCAGCTCGTTTGCTAGATGTGATAGGAAAGTTACACGCTCAGTTTACTTGCAAGTATATGTGGGATCTGAAATTTGAAACACTAATGTCTTTTGGAACCACTGAGCTGGTCTGCTGTTAGGGCACGAAGGTAGGAGACGTAACCCTGAACTGCCTTTTAGTAAACCCATCGAGTTTGGGCTCGTTGAATTTGTTTTGACGAGTTCTCTTCATGTTCCTGATTGACGAGAATCTGATGCTGGAAATGGGATGTGACGGATGAAACCCTGGAATTCCGGAATGAAACGGATAAACCGATTTATATTTTTGCTGAAAATCTAGAATGTCCAAAGGTTAATCTTTATTGTTTCTCAATCTGTGCAATTCTCCCAGAGCCAGTTTGTCATGAGGATTGTTAAACAGCTTCCTTTGGCCGAGATCGCAAATAGCGACCCCATCTTAAGATAAAATAAATTAAATGAAAGAAGGAAAAATTAAGGAGCTCCTTTAAAAAGCATGAAATAAAATTAAATTATAAATTTAAAAAAACCCCCGACCCAAAAAAGTACGCAATAATTATGACAAAAGGTTAAAAACGCTAAACCCTATAAAAAGCAAAAAATAACTTTTAACACTACGTAAACTAAATTTTGACGTGTCGGGGGACCGCTTTTTACCTTCATAAATACTTACATAAATCAAATGATACCTACCTAATTACAACATTCGTTTAAAAAAAAATACGTATCTAAAGTAATGAATTAGAGCGGTCCCCCGACACGACAAAATTTAGTTTACGTAGTGTTAAAAGTTATTTTTTGCTTTTTATAGGGTTTAGCGTTTTTAACCTTTTGTCATAATTATTGCGTACTTTTTTGGGTCGGGGGTTTTTTTAAATTTATTTTTGTTGTTGTAACAACACAACATCGTTGTCATATGTTTATTTTTCATTTCACGCAGACACTCTTGTATAAAATCTCTGTAGCAAACTTATTGTACAAAATAGCTAAGAAAAAGAAATCATTTTATATTTTATTTACTTATACTATTAATAGCTACTACTGATTGTCTTAAATTGAATTGAAAAATATAATTTATTTTTATTTTAATAATTATCGTCATTCGTTCTGGAACGAAACGTTGTGTCTTGATTACAAAATCTCAGTCCGTTTATTTTCTTCTGAAGTGAATGGATGCGTTTATTGTGTTTTTTCTCTTTTCGACTGACCTGGGCTATTACTTGGATTCCGATATTATGGCTGATTTACATTGAGTCAGTAACTGACGTCAGTCCACTGACAAGTCAGTGCTGACTCAAGACAAGACAAGTGAGTGCTTGATTTAAAGTCAGTACAGTACTACTGACGAAACACTGACACTACACTGACTTCGTGTAAATAGCACGCGTCAGTTTTCGGCGCCTACACTGACGTCAGTTACTGACTCAATGTAAATCAGCCTTTACCGCTATCATCGACTGACTTGGCTTTTACCTGGACTCCGATATTCCCGTCTTTATCTTCTGACTTGTGGCTGAAAACTAGGACTTTGTTTTGCACTGTGAATTGGATTTTGTCGACCATGCCTATGAAAAGATGTTGTGCCTGCAGCAAAACCCGTAAGTACATTTAAAATTATGTGTAACCACCTAGTTGCTTCCCTTGGTTTTACCCGCATCCTGAGTGAACTACTTAACACCCGAATAAAAAGTAGCCTATGTGTTAATCTATACTCCATTCAAAATAACATTAGAAATTTAAGTAAACCTTTTTTACTGTTTGTTCAACCGATTTTGACTTCTATTCCGTAGACAAAAGAACGGAATTGAAAGCAAAATAGTGGTTACAATACCAAGTATTTACTGCAGCCGCCATTAATCATACTACTAACGCAATAGAAGTCAAAATCGGTTGAACAAACAGTAAAAAAGGTTTACTTAAAGAACAATGCCCACTTCCCATACATTGAAAAACCTGATAGTGAAAGTATATGTATAGCTATAAGATATAGTAGAAATAATTCCTATAAGTTTAGAAAATAATGTATTAAATTCATTTTGGCGATTTAAACGCCACAAATTCCGAAAAATCATCATCCTCCGAGCGACTGAAAAATATTAATGTTTATTTTTAGGTTAGGATTTGCTGTCACCAGAAATGATAAAAACAAACGTGTATGAACATATTAATAGCGCTCGAAGTTTATTCTAAAATAGGAATACTTTTTACCTAACTATGGTTTAAAACATCTTTTCTACTTTATTAATTCCTTGAAACCAATAATTGTAAATCAATGTTAAAACTCAATGATTGCCACTATAAAATGAATGTCGAGTTGAGAACTGTTGTTCTCCATGACACATTACCTATTTATTTGGTAAACTAACATTGTTAACAGTTCATTTAACCCACATTTATAAGACTAAAAAATTAGTTAAATAAAGTAAATAAAACACTATGTTACAATGGAATAGTTTATTAATACTCATCATTATCATCAAGTTCTCTTATAACTACGTCATCCAGAAATGCTGCTGGAGCAGATATATTGTCTTCGTACCTAGCCCAACCAAGGTACCACACTACCGTCATCACGTGAGCGCAACATCCAATGGTTCGTCGACCGACCAAACAATTGCAACAATATTCAACAATCCCAGCTCTGCCAGGCACATTATTTTCTACTAAAATATAGACCTAGTATTGTTTTCTTGAAATGTGCCTGGATTTAATTTTTCCTCTTATTAACGTTTTATCACCACTTCCTCTAAGATTATATTGAGAAAAGTCTTGTGTATCCCTACATACTTCTATTCGATATGATCCATGAAATCTAATATGTTCTCCATAGTATGACCTTGCTTGTCTTATCTTGTAAGTACCTAGAGCAAATACTATTAATTCGCTATAACTTAATCTAGGAAACAAAAATAAGTTATCTCGGTCAGCAGTTATACTCTGAAAAGCAGTGGACCTTCTATTCATGTTAAGTTGTTCAACTAACAAGGCTAAATTATTTTCTAAATTAATTCGCTGTCTTATAATTGTAACTATCTCATTAGCTTCATTTCGGTCCTGAAAACGAACACCAAATCTATTTAGTAAACTAGCAGCTATTTGGAAATTCTGCATCATGTTTGGGACAGATTTATTAAAATAGTCTTGCCTCAGGAGCTTGAAATCTCTTTTAAAGTGTCCATTAACTGCCTCAACCACCCAACGACATATAGTCACACAGCGGCTCTGGTGAGCTTGCTGTGTTGTTAATTGGTGTTCACCTTCTAATAGAGAATCAGGCATGTATGGCCGGTAATTGCAACCTTCCAGCATTCTTATGGAATCTCGGAATCCCCTATCCAAAATGAACACATCATTTTCTTGAAAATATAATCTTAGTGGAGCGTTTTCATCATCAAAGAGGGAAATCATAATGTCGGCATCGGATGTGGTAGCCTTGTATGGACCGAAACAATCAAGGATGTAACCATCACATGCCACAAATAAAAATGGCTTTAATAGATTTTTATATTTATGTAATGAATATGTATCCTTTTGGAAGGAGTAATTTGAACTTTTATTTATATTTATGTATGTACCGTCACAAATAATAATAGCATTTGTGAAGTTTTCATTGTATATACCATTTGGTATTGTAAGATTATGATTCATTAGATTTTCTCTTGATATGTGAGTAATACCTAGGTGCATAGGTACAAAATCTTGAACCAGGATTTCCCTGCTTTTATTCATTAGCCGCTCTAATGTACTACGCGGTACATCTAATAATGTAGATAAGCGAACATCTGATTCACCGGTCATCATTTTTATTAGCAATGCAGCTAATCCTAAAAGGCCTTTGTGCATCCTTTGTATGCGAGGAACTTCACTAACAAGGGTGAAAAAATCTTGTTTAGACCTTCCAGTCCAAAAGAAAAATATGTTATCCTCAATTTCCTGGATAGCTTCTACATTTGTAAAATCAAGGTAAGGCTTGAAAGCATTAACAAATGAAAAAATATGTTCCACTTGTTGTAAAGTAAATGTTCTAATGCTATTACTTGAATTGTACAGATTACTCCACTGGTTACTTAGTCTATGTTCTGTACAAACACGGCTGTGCACAGGGATATAATATTGATATGTACTGAGTATTGTTGCTCTAAATGAATCTGCCATATTGTGCAAATTAATATTATTACATTGAGGGAAAAGGCAGTGAGAAGCAGTATTTGCTGCCCGTCTATAATTTTCCAACATTATTTCACTAGGTGCAACTACAGAAGGCAGATCTAGACTTTCATGAACTGGTTCAGCAGTGATTAGCTCAGAGTCACCTGTTTCAACTTGAACTTCTTCAGTAGTAGCAACTCCACGGGCATCATCAGCATGCTCAATACGTATGGCAGCACGCTTGCAACTCATCCAGCATGCATGGCATATTCTATCAGATGATGATATCTATGAAAAAAAACATTGAATTAATATCAGGTATTTTATGTATTAATATAAAAAGACATGTCACTACCAGAGTACAAAAAAATAGAGTAAGTTATCTTCAACGCACCGCGAGCGGCAAGTACGTCGCGCACGCACACTTTGATAGGGATTATCAGTGCTAGCCACGGCCCGCACTGATATTCCCTATAAAAGTGTGCGTACGCGACGCGTAAATACTATGGTGCACACATACAAGCCGCGCGCGGTGCGTTTCTATGAAGATATCCTACTCCCCTTGTACTCTGTCACTACATTCAGGATCAAAAAATTTTCTTTTGGACTGGAAGGTCTAACACTAGTCTTTAAGTTATTTTTTATACTAACACTATGGACACATGTCTGAAATAAATTATTTGAATGTGAATATAAAATTGGTGTTTTAGAAAATGGGTTACCTTAAATAAACTGAACATGATTGGATCAGGAAATCAGATTAGATAACCACAAAATTTAAGTTTTTATTAAGCCTTTATTGCCAACATAAATGTACAATTCACTATTAAGGTTTTTAGCATGCAACTAGATTTATTTACATCGTAAGTATTTATTACTATAATTTTTATCACTATTCTTAATTTCTCCTATCTGGTTTGGTGTCAGCGTGTCCTTGTGACACATAGGCCTCCTCCAGCTCTTTCCATTTTACTCTTGTGTAAGTTAATCTATGCCATAGTGTACCTGCATTCTTTTTTATGTCATCAGACCAACGTTTTCTTTGCCTTCCTCGTTTCCTTTTTGTTTGAAATCTAGGGTTCCATTCGGTAATATCTTTCGTCCATTTATTCCTACTCTCTCTCATCATGTGGCCTGCCCATCTTCCATTTAAGTTTTTTAGTTTTGTCTACTACATCTTCTAGTCTCGTGATTTGTCTTAAATCTATAGCTCTCTTTCTGTCTTTTATGGTGTAGCCCAGCATACTCCTCTCCATAGCTCTCTGGCACGTGGTCAGTTTTTGGTTTTGTTTCTGTGTGTTAGCCCAGGTCTGGCAACCATAAGTGAGGATGGGTAATATGCATGTGTTGTACACTTTCCTTTTCATTGCTGTAGTATATTGTTTATTTTTTAGCACTTCTTTGAGAGACCAGAACCGTTTCCAGGCATTGGCTATCCGCCTTTCTATTTCTGCATCCATGTGGTTGTTGACATATTCTATTTCTTCCTGATCTATAAAGACACTTATTTGTGATCTATTTGTTATTATTTTAGTTTTTGCTTTGTTCATTATTAGGCCCACCTTTTTGCTCTCATTTGCCAAATCTTGGAGCATGTTGTTAAGGCACTCTCCATTATCTGATATAATTATAATATCGTCCGCGAATCTCAAATGATTCAAACGTGTTCCATTTATGTTAATCCCTAAGTTATCCCATTCCATCTTCCTGATGACTTCTTCCAACACGGCGGAGAAAAAGTTTTGGAGAGAGTGGGTCTCCCCGCCTCACTCCTCTGTGTATGGAGAAAATTTCTCCTTCTGTTTCCAATTTTATTCGTGCTTTGCTGTTTGCATATACATTTCTTATTAACCTTATATATTTGCTTTCTATTCCTTGGTTTTTCAGGGCTTCTCAAATGAAATGATGTTCTAGGCAATCGAATGCTTTCATATAGTCCACAAACGCCATGTATACCGGATAATTATATTCCTGACATTTTTCAATAAGCTGATTTACCACATGTATATGGTCTATGGTTGCAAACCCCGATCGAAATCCAGCTTGTTCTCTTGGCTGTTGTTCATCGAGTTTCGTAGTGATGCGTTTTAGTATTATTTTCGAGAACACCTTGTATAAGTTTGACATGAGACTTATTGGCCGATAATTTCCCATGTCCAATCTGTCTCCTTTCTTGTAGATGAGTATTATAGAGCTTAATGTCCATTGTGAAGGTATGTATTCCGTATTTAGGATAAGATTAAACAAGTTGGTTAGTTTTGGTGTTGTTTCTGACAATGTTGCTTTCATCATCTCATTAGTTATATGATCAGGTCCGGGTGCTTTATCATTTTTCTGAGTTTCAATCGCATGTTGGACTTCTCTTTCAAGAATCGGAGGGATATCTTCCGTTTCATCAACGAGGTTTACGTTGAATTTTAAGGTGTTTCCGGTGGAGTATAGTTTTCGGTAATAGTCTGTCGCTATCTTTAAAATTGGCTGTCTTCTTGTTTCTTCCTTGTTGTTTTTGTTTTTTTAATTTTGGGACCCATGACGTCACTTCTCTTAATTCTTTGAGTGCTTTATTAATACCCCCAGTTTTAGTAATGTGATTTTGGATGCATTTGATTCTTTTATTCAACTTGTCTTGTTTTAAATTGTGACCTATTTCTTTGCTCAGTTTAGTAATTTCCGTTAATGTTGCTTTACTTTTTCTATTTATGAGTAGTTCTTTTCTTTTTTGAATGAGATCCCTGGTTTTAGAGATTAGTGTACATTCGTTTATCTTTGTCTTGGTTGTTTTTCTGTAGTACATATTGTTTATTTCTCTGTTGTAAATTTCTTGTGTTTTATCTTTTTCTTTGGATGTCGTGAAGTTCTGAGGCGTTATATTGGCTGTCCACTCATTTTTCCCATGATGGAAGTGTTTCCTTTGTTTCTTTTGCTGTTAGATCAGATTTTCAGATTTTGCGGTCAGATAATATAGCTCTGACCATGCGATGGTTACTATTGAAGTTAAAGTTATTTATTACGCTAGTGTCTTTAAAGGAATCGGGTCGATTACTAGTTATGAAGTCTATTTCATTACGGTAGGTCCCATCGGGTGACATCCAGGTCCACTTCCTGGCATGTCTTTTCTTGTGAACGCTATTTAGTATGGTTAAATTATTTTCCAGGGCCATATTCACGAGTCTTTTCCCGTTCTTGCTTCTTTTACCTATGCCGTAGTTTCCCACTACTGAGTCTTCACCATGTTGCCGTTTGCCTATTTTACCATTGAAGTCTCCCATGACAATAATATTCTTATGGGCAGTCTCTAGTGTGATTGAAAGTTGGTGGTAGAATTCATCTTTTACTGATTCGTCTGCTGCTTCTGTTGGCGCATATATTTGGACTATAGTCCACTGGTTTCTGTAGCCTTGTAATTGTATGTTTAGTACCGCTATTCTTTCAGATATGCCTCTAAATTCTGAGATTTGTTTCTTTAGATGTTTTTTCACCATAAATCCAACTCCATATTGGCCCTTTGTTTCACCGATGTAGTACAGGATCTAGTCGTTATGTTCTTCAATATGATTTCCTATTCGTCTCACTTCGCTAATACCAAGAATATCCCATTTGATTTTACTCAAAGCTATTTCTAGTTCGGAGAGTTTTTCTGCTGTCCTTAATGAAAGTGCGTTTAGGGTGGCTATATAGATATTATTTGGTTTTTCTTTGGATACTTTGTTTGCGCAGGGTAGTGGTCTTCTTTCCCCACGGTGACCAATCGGCTTGGGGTGTATTTTTCAGTTTGTGTATATGTAGTTTTGGTATTTGTTATTTTAGCTTGGTTCCGGGTGCCGGTGGTCATTATTGGTTTTTTGGGATCTCTGTCAGTGAGGCAGATCGGTTTTGTTCCACGTAGTTAAGAATGTTGGGTTTTAGGATTTCTTTTCCCTTAGCAGGTGTACTAGCTGGTCTGCTTGGCAGGTTGCTTTTTAAGTCTATTTTCTTCTGAGATGTTGAATTAGGTGAGTTGTGTTCTTCTCTTTTCCTTTTGTCTCTATTTACTGCCATTGATCCTTTTATTATTATTTTGTCATGTCTTAAAAAGGCTATCTTTCCTTTCTTTCTTTCCTCTTCCACTTGTACCTCCAGTTGCTTCCGCTTTTCTAACATTTCCTTTGAGTAATCTTCTTTTACACATACACCTGGTGGCAACTTTGACTTGTTTTTCAAAATCAAGTGTTTTTTCCATAGAGATGTGATGGAAAGTACGATGGGGCGGTTCTTGACATTTTTATCCTTACCAATTCTATATATATTGCTAATTTCCTGGCTATTTAGATGGGCCTGATTCTTGAATTGTATCTTTGACATGGTCTACAAGTTCCGCTTCAGATTTTTCGATTTCTGTAATGCCAAAAAATACTAAGTTGTATTTTCTTTTTTCTCTTTCCATCCCCTTAAGTTTCTGCTCTAATATTGATATTTTTTCTTTAAGCATTGTATTTTCCTCCGTTATTATTTTTAATCTCTCATCTAGTGCTTCCATAACATTCTGCGTCACTAACACTGTTATGATTTTGGTTTGTTGGTTCAATTTCTCATCCAGTTTTGACAACAATAATTCCATACTTTTATCCATTTTTCGATTTGTTTACTGACAACACTGGTAGAAGTAGTAGTTCGGATTATTGTGGCTTGCCACACCCACACGCCACTCGTCAGTGTCAGTGTCAAAGTGACGTTGTTACTAACTGACAGATTTGTTGGTTATGTTGGTGGCACTGCTTACTGATATGACTAATATGACTTTTTGGTTATCTTGTTGAATTTTATAATGCACTTTTTAGTCCAAGGATATTGTTTCGCGCTTTATTCACACATTTATTTCGTTTTCTACTCTCTGTTCTGGTGGATTTTGCGTTGTGACACTTTTATTTGGCACTTATTACACTAGTATTTGTTTAATATTTGCGGAGGGCTTTCGTGTACGTGTTTGCGTTACGATCACCGGAACCGGAAAAGGACAAAATTTAAGTTATATCTTATTAAATATTTAATTGTCGATTCTAATATTATTAAAAGGAAAGATTTGATTGTATGTTTGGATTGAATAGGACCTGAAACTGCTTGACCGATTTTAAAAATTATTTCACTGTTGCGTTAGGTTAGTATATTCATTATCCCCGGTGAATATAGGTTATATTTTATCCGGGTACTGAAAGAAGTTTCTCAGGACGCGGGTGACACCGCGGGAAGCAGCTAGTATATGATAAATACATAAAGAAAATATATTATACTCACGAGTTAATGTCCCTAAGTGACCAGCTACAGTCCGGCTGAATATTTGAGTAGCACATTCAAATTCAAATTCAAATTATTTATTTTTGCAGAAAACACTGTTACAATGGTGTTAAGAAATATATGTACATGTTTCAAGTGATTCTACCGTAAGGCATGCAAAATGTATAAGTGGGTACCTACAGTCATGGTTAATCAAATCAAGTCAAGATTGACATTGGAATATATAAATTTTATAAAAATATTTAAATTAATGCTCTGTCCTTCTTATAATAATACTGATTTAATTATTTATTTAATAATAATATAATTTTATTTAATAAATTTAATAATCATAATAAAAATCAAATTAGTTAACAATTAAATTTCAATGTCATTCCTAGAATTATTAAAATACATTAACAGTTATATTACTTGATGTCTATTGGAAAAATTATCATTTAAATAGTCATTCAAAGTATAATAACATTTATGAATTAAAAGTCTCTTTAGATTTTTCTTAAATAAAGCAGTATTCATTGCCCTTATTTCTTTAGGTAATTTATTGTAAATTACGGGAGCCATGTGAAACACACTTTTGTGCATTAAAGTGGTATAGGTTCGACGCATACAGAGGCGAAGTGCGTCACGTTGTCGCCTATGACTGACATCTGATGCTAATGTAAATAAGTTTTGATTGATTTTAACAAATACTGAGACCTCATAAATATATAGGCTTGGTAGAGTTAGGATTTTGTGCTCCTGGAAGAATGGTTTACAGGTTTCAATTGTTTGAAGCCCAAACATAGCCCTTATGCACCGTTTTTGTGCTTTAAAAATTAACTCAATGTCAGTCGAATTTCCCCAAAAAACTATACCATACCTCAGGACTGATGCAACTAAGCCATGATATGCAGTTATCAAAGTATTTACATTTGAAACCTTCCTTAATTCATGTAGCGCATATACTGATTTATTGATTCTTTTGCACAGTATTTCAATCTGAGATTTCCATTTTAATTTATTATCCACAGTAAGACCAAGAAATTTTGTTGTTTGCACTTCAGATATAGGTTCACCTTTATAAGTAATCTGAGGCATAATTGCATTTATACGCTGATTAAAATGGATTATTTTAGTTTTTCCTATGTTTGCCTTCAGATTATTAATGTCTAACCATTTAATGATTGCATTAAGGGTACTGCTTATGTCATGCTCATAGGATGTTCTGTCATTACACTTAATTGCAACTGTGCTGTCATCAGCAAAGAGTGTCATTGGGTTTGATATCGCATTTGGAAGGTTATTAATATATATTATAAAGAGTAGCGGGCGACATTTCACCTTCATTTTGGAGATTTTTTGTGGGATCACATGTCTGTCTGTTATTTAGGCATTAACCTAATGCCATCATATAGTCCATCTCTCTTATACAATGTGACAATATGATCCCACTTTCCAGTGACATTCCTCCCATTTAAATGAGCTTTTAAATCTGCTTTCACTAAATTATTTCTTATTCCTTTTATGAGGTGAGGGGGATCATATAAGGGCACTACTTCATCACCATCTATTTCAAAAACGTTGTTTTTAAATTCTTTACTATTTCTTGCATAGCTCATCTTTGTCTCATGTATTAGCCAGTTTATAGCACTTACATTGGTTGCGCCTTGGTCACAAACCGTTGCCAATACTTTTAAGCCTATGGACTTCAGTTTTCTAATGATAGTTTTTATCTGACTAACTAGTTCCATAGCTGATGTGGTTGAGGCACAAAACGTATATGCCAAAAGCTGTTTGTAATTTCAAATGATCCCCCTAATCATAAAAACCAATGCATGGTCAGCTATGTTTCTCTTCCTGTTTTTGCCATCATCAATAAATCCCGTTATACAGTCTCTTCTTTGACTGTAATCAAAATGTGGTGCAAGTGCTACTTCATCAAAAAGTAGTATGTATAATTTGTCATTTTTCTTCATTTTCTCCACTTTACTCCTTAGCTGTTCAAACAAGTTATCATTTAGGCTTGAGAGCTGCTCTGGTTATCATACGACTTAACGTTAATGGTGAGGGTAAAACAAAAAATTTTCTGAGCCAGCGATATGACCTAGGACCCTGTTTGTAGAGGGCTAAGGCCATTACTTTTTCATTTTTAGTGAATCGCCTCCCCAATTTTTTCTTCCCAATTTCCCTGAATTGCAGGTGAGTAAATATTGATGCTGCAGGTGTAAAATCCTGTATGGCCTTTTGGAATGAAGTATTTTCAGACAATTTTAATGCCTTTTTCAGCTTATCTGCTATTGCCTCTTTAGACTTTTGAAGTTTTCTTATTTTCTTGTTTAATCCAATCACTTCAGGATTATATAATGTGGTTCTCTTCAATTTACCTGAAAATAAAATTTAAATAATAAGTTACTGTCTAAAATTAAGGTCATCTTGAGCGCTCTGGGCCATCAACCTCATTGTGATCTAACTCATTTTCTAATGTCTACACTATAAGACTGAGCAATTTCTGTGTGAAAATACAATGTAAAATTTTATTAGTTGACGAAACTTCACAGATGTGAGGTTTCATAACTTCAAGTACATCATATTTTGCAGTTTTATGTATTAATTTAATAAATTCGATCTTAATTACACATTCATCTCTCTTCTGACACTCATTTTTACAATGTTGGAATCACATATCCATAGAAAATTGCCCATTAATCTTTATCCATTAGTAAAGGAATTAGCTTGTGCCAACATTAAACAAAGTTACCCTAGAAAATTTAGAATTTAATCTATTTTGTATGTGCAGATATTTTAGTGAACACTGAATATTGGATTAGACTTGCTTCAACAGATGCTCACAGTAACTTAAATCTTGCATAAGCATGCACTTACCCTTTGGCAAAGAAGTCACAATTTTGGATATTGATGGAGCACGTTGAACCAGGAATTCAGATGTCAATGGTGGAGCTGTTGATGTAGATGGTTGAAAGGTTGACGTGGACGGTTGAGCTTGAGAGTATTCCAGGTTGGATATTTCTTGCAAAGGTCTTCTTGTTAGAGTGGTTTGAAAACCTGTAAGGAATAAAAATCACTTAGTAACATTATACATAACAATATAAATATACTTCATTGACTACAGTTTCAGGGTACATTTTAGTTGTTTGGCTTTCTTACTACACATCACCACATAAAATTAATCCAATAATATCTACTCATAAATCTTGCACAAGACGTCAAGCTCAGCAGCCACTCCTGGCACCAATGACGAAGTTTATTTGTGTTCTAAAGATGATAATGGACTATTCAAAATTAAAAGAATATAAAAATTACCTCGCAAGTTTAATGAAGGTGAGGGCTGAGTCTTTTACTCCAGGTGCGGTATTTTTCATCAAAGTGTGCATGGCCATAAAATATAGTTTGATCTTCTTTTACAAAAAGATCACCACCAATAGCATGACCCATAATTTGAATCTCTCTGGTTCCTTGTTTGGGTTTGGAAATAAATGCAGGATAACATTATCTGCCCCTGTAAAGTAAAAAACTATTGTCAGTTACTATAGGTAACATGACATCTAATCACAAAACACTTGCACTAAACACTAATCAAAGTGATACAGGCCTTCAAGCGATGTTATTTTGTTCCTCATCCTCTATTCATATATCCTATTCAACAAGCCATGAGCCAAAAGGTAAATAAAGAAAACACGTCACAGAGAATGAAGTCTTTTTAAATAGGTTATTTTACATGTAAACAATTCAATATAAGGTAAGATCACCAAATAAGGCCTACCTTATTTTTTTTATTACTTTACCAGCAGGTTTATAATAAAAATGCACTGGTAATTTGAAATACTTAATATTTATTTATTAAACTTTGTAATAAATGAAACAAAATTACTTAAGAAACAAAAATCTAACTTTTGTGAACACAAATAACTAAAATGTCAATTTGGCCTTATTGGGAACCCCGTGTCTTAATAAAGCCATAATTAAAGCAAATAAGCACTTAACTTCTTAATTAACGCAAAACGTTATCAATACTTATATTAAATCTAATGAGATCATATAAATTACTTTTGGTCATTTTAAATCAGACTTAATGAGTTTCTTATTATGTAAATGTAGTATGTTAATCAGCCTTTTTCATCTTTTTTTTTAAACAATCTCCTGAACAGTAAAATATTTTATCAGCGGGTGTGAGTCCAACGCATAGCTCATGATACCAAACGCCACAAGAAAGACATTGTCGCATATCATCAACTCGATCTTCTTCACAAGCTGGGCAGTACCAAGAAGGGTTACCTACTATCGTGACGTTTTGGTTTTGATCCCTTTAGCTTATTTGCTGTCAAAGAAGCAGATTTTACCGAGGTTCGCTTTTGCTTTGCCGCAACTCCAGGTTATGCAGATGTACAGCCAATAACTGACTCTGACTTTGGTGTCTTTGTTTCTTTTCCTATCATGGAAGAAGTTTCAGGAACATTATCTACTCTTGACGATGGTACAGTAACCTCTGATGTGGGATTGGTAGCACTGTCACCAAACAAATCTTTTGTTACCTCTTGAGCCCTGTAATTCAGAGACTTCTTGCGCGGAGCAGTCGACTTAACTTTAAACTTAGGAGTTGGTAAAAATTCATGAATCTCACATGTGGTTGATGGATTGTCAATCTTATTTGGAGTTCCAAAATTTGGATGGCTTTTTGAGAGCAAGGACAGTGGTAAATTCTCAGTATCTGTGCTTGACCCATCTGAATCTTCCACATTTGCAGTTGAAATCTCTTGTGCCCCCGATTCATCAGCAATATTCTCACTGTTTGTAGGGTTTGGAAGTTCCGATAGCGCAGAGGGCGCAAACGCCTCTTCAGGAATAGCATCTGGGTTATATGGATACAACCCTGTAGCGCGAAACCCATTTGAGATATTGTTAATAGTCATACATTTCGGCCATACTTGCGAGAGAATGACATTGAAGCTTGTCTTGTTAAGGGTTCGTTCGGGATGCTGACTGACGTATTTAATCAACTCTTGGTCCCAATGGTGCTCAAAAGAACGATAAACAGATTTATCCATGGGCTGTAACTCATGTGTGGTATTAGAAGGCAGACAATACAAAGTAATGCCACATTTCTCTGCTTCCTCGACAATAGTAAAGTCAAGGTGGCATTTTGCACCGTCAAATATGAGGAGACATGGCCCTGAGGTTCTGTATTTATGCAAATGATTAATGAAATCTATGAAAGTTTCTGTCGTCATACTGCCTTTTGGCGTCATCTTCACCAGAGAGCCTGGAGGTAAATTATCTTGGAATTCTGGCTTTAGTCTCTTGCCTTTGAACAGAATCATTGGCGGAATGGCTGATCCTATAGCATTTCCGCAGCCTACCACTGTCACACTTTCAGCATGCTCATTCGCTATTTGATGGACTCTCTTTCGCCTTTTGGCTGTCAAAACTTCCTGCTGATGGTGCAAAGATATGCGACAATTTTTTTCATCGACGTTATAAATGCTTTCAGGTTTATGTTCAATTCCAAGCCTATCCAGCACGCTTTTGTACTTGGAAAAGTTATCGCTAAAAATATCTTTATTTAATTTTTGAGCGCGAGCTGGATTCATCATCTGTGCTTTGCGACGTGCCAATTCCGGGTGTCGTTTGAGAAATAACCTCAACCATTTCTTCCCAGCAGCATTTTTGGAATCTTTGAAAGTATTTGGTATCTTCTTAATTTTACAAAATGAAAAAGCCTGTACGCGCAACATCTTTGAGGTCATCGGCACTCCAACATCAGCTAAACGTATAATTCTTCTGACAAGTCCAGCTTCTTGTTCTGGCGTCAATATAGCCGATCGACCCAGCTTTCGCGAAGTCGAACCACTCGCTAGATGGTTGCGTAGGGTTCTTCTTGGGATGTTGTATCTGGCTGCAGCAGCATATGTTGATAGTATACCCCTTTCTACCATTTTAACAGCGTTTTCCATCTGTTCCGAAGTCCATTGAGCCCTTTTTTTGGTCGTGGTGGAAGCTGGTGATCTGTTTTCCATGATCTTACTGAAAACAAGGGTTTATTATTTTACTGTCATACTTTCCGAACTGATATAAAACATTGTCCTAATAAAGCCTGTACATTGTCCTAATAGGCTTTATTAGGACATATCACATGGGTAAAAACAAACAGAATTATATGGAATACACCGATATAACGGCTTTTTTACTTATGTGAGGAGATAGCTAAACGTATAATTATCCTATAGACAAAACACAGCACACCGACACACGAATAAAAGTAAAAATACTGTTTACTCCGCCAGAATTTTATAAAAACAGGCGTGCGTTCCGCGTCGTAGTTGCTTTCGACTGCAGGTTGCAACACGTTCGCGGCACGGGCCGCTTGTTGTGCTTGTGTGCGTTAGCTAATGTGCGCGCACACTATTACAAACATTGGCGGCCATTTGAAATCGTGAAGCGGGAAATTTAAAAACTAGGCTTTATTAGGACATAGGCTTTATTTGGGTCACCCACCTTATATATAATTAATTAAAATGAAGAAAATAATTTACAGCATTTATGATATTTGATTTCAAATAAGTCTGAAAGGATTACAAAAGTTCTACAGACATTGTTCTAAAATATGTATCATTACTAAAGTTGTCAGTGTATTACTTCAATAGTTATTGTTAAAAAATATGTTCAGTACTTCAATCGTGACATATAAAGAAGAACCCTTTTTATAGTTTGTCTCACGGCTTGTTAAGTAGGGTATAGTGTATTCTTGATCAAAGAATATGAAGCACATTTTGTTTAAAAAGGAAACATGCCCCGAAGATAACCCACTGACCAAAAATTTTTAAAGTTGTATTATATAGGGGAAAGGGGGGTAGCCCCGGCCGGTGGGTAGCCTCGGCCATAGTAAATATTAGGATTTCGGGCGGCGTGACTTTGAAGTTCGTGTGATCTCCATGTGCGTTTAAGAGTAATTCGTCAAATGCAAACAGTTGAAGTCGATTGACCGCTGCGTTCGGGCGTGAAAGAGTGAATTTCTTTTTCGTCGTCGACGGCTGCGTGACTTCAATTGTTTCGAAAACCGTTATTCATTGGATAAAGGTAAGTAATTATTTATTTGATTGTGTTTACATAATGGAATACTATTCTATTTTGCACTTTGAAGTTTATTTCAACGTATAATTAGCTGCATTTTTTTAAATATTTTTTTTTTCGAAGAAAGTCATGTCGGGTAACCCCGGCCACTAGTTTTGGGGGTATCCCCGGCCATATGTTAGTCTATATAGAGGTTAATATTTTAAGTCTAATTAAAAAAAAAAATTTTTTTTTCAGTGTCACAATGCCGAAATTTAAAACTAGAACTACGAATCGCGGAGACTGGAGTGAAGAAAACATGAAAAAAAGCAATTCAAGCGGTGCTTGAGAAAAAATGTTCTGAGAGAGCTGCCGCAGATCAGTATGACGTTCCACGAACTTCTCTGCAGGATCTGGTCAAGATCGGATTTAGATTGGGCTCACGAGGCATGTGTAGATATACATCCATCGGATTTGTACTATAACTACGATGTGTGTGTCGCCAAAAATCGATTTGGCCACTAATTACGTAGGTGGCCGGAGCTACCCGCCACTTTTTAAAGATATCAAAATTTGACCACTATTTGAAGTGGGTTTAAAACGTATTAGATATCATTTTTGTTCTAATTTTTAACCCCCGACGCAAAAACGACGGGGTGTTATAAGTTTGACGTGTCTGTGTGTGTGTGTGTGTGTGTGTGTATGTGGCATCGTAGCTCCCAAACGGATGATCCGATTGTAATGCGGTTTTTTTTGTTTAAAAGGTATGTCAGTCGGGAGTGTTCTTAGCTATGTTTGGTGGAAATCGGTTCAGGTCTTCAAGGTCATCAGCTCGTTTGCTAGATGTGATAGGAATGTTACACGCTCAGTTTACTTGCACGTATAAGTGGGATCTGAAATTTGAAACACTAATGTCTTTTGGAACCACTGAGCTGGTCTGCTGTTAGGGCACGAAGGTAGGAGACGTAACCCTGAACTGCCTTTTAGTAAACCCATCGAGTTTGGGCTCGTTGAATTTGTCTTGACGAGTTCTCTTCATGTCGGGGGACCGCTCTAATTCATTACTTTAGATACGTGTTTTTTTTTAAACGAATGTTGTAATTGTAATGTAATTAGGTAGGTATCATTTGATTTATGTAAGTATTTATGAAGGTAAAAAGCGGTCCCCCGACACGTCAAAATTTAGTTTACGTAGTGTTAAAAGTTATTTTTTGCTTTTTATAGGGTTTAGCGTTTTTAACTTTTTGTCATAATTATTGCGTACTTTTTTTGGGTCGGGGGTTTTTTTAAATTTATAATTTAATTTTATTTCATGCTTTTTAAAGGAGCTCCTTAATTTTTCCTTCTTTCATTTAATTTATTTTATCTTAAGATGGGGTCGCTATTTGCGATCTCGGCCAAAGGAAGCTGTTTAACAATCCTCATGACAAACTGGCTCTGGGAGAATTGCACAGATTGAGAAACAATAAAGATTCACCTTTGGACATTCTAGATTTTCAGCAAAAATATAAATCGGTTTATCCGTTTAATTCCGGCATTCCAGGGTTTCATCCGCCACATCCCATTTCCAGCATCAGGTTCTCGTCAATCAGAAACATGAAGAGAACTCGTCAAGACAAATTCAACGAGCCCAAACTCGATGGGTTTACTAAAAGGCAGTTCAGGGTTACGTCTCCTACCTTCGTGCCCTAACAGCAGACCAGCTCAGTGGTTCCAAAAGACATTAGTGTTTCAAATTTCAGATCCCACTTATACGTGCAAGTAAACTGAGCGTGTAACATTCCTATCACATCTAGCAAACGAGCTGATGACCTTGAAGACCTGAACCGATTTCCACCAAACATAGCTAAGAACACTCCCGACTGACATACCTTTTAAACAAAAAAAACCGCATTACAATCGGATCATCCGTTTGGGAGCTACGATGCCACATACACACACACACACACACACACACAGACACGTCAAACTTATAACACCCCGTCGTTTTTGCGTCGGGGGTTAAAAATTAGAACAAAAATGATATCTAATACGTTTTAAACCCACTTCAAATAGTGGTCAAATTTTGATATCTTTAAAAAGTGGCGGGTAGCTCCGGCCACCTACGTAATTAGTGGCCAAATCGATTTTTGGCGACACACACATCGTAGTTATAGTACAAATCCGATGGATGTATATCTACACATGCCTCGTGAGCCCAATCTAAATCCGATCTTGACCAGATCCTGCAGAGAAGTTCGTGGAACGTCATACTGATCTGCGGCAGCTCTCTCAGAACATTTTTTCTCAAGCACCGCTTGAATTGCTTTTTTTCATGTTTTCTTCACTCCAGTCTCCGCGATTCGTAGTTCTAGTTTTAAATTTCGGCATTGTGACACTGAAAAAAAAATTTTTTTTTTTAATTAGACTTAAAATATTAACCTCTATATAGACTAACATATGGCCGGGGATACCCCCAAAACTAGTGGCCGGGGTTACCCGACATGACTTTCTTCGAAAAAAAAAATATTTAAAAAAATGCAGCTAATTATACGTTGAAATAAACTTCAAAGTGCAAAATAGAATAGTATTCCATTATGTAAACACAATCAAATAAATAATTACTTACCTTTATCCAATGAATAACGGTTTTCGAAACAATTGAAGTCACGCAGCCGTCGACGACGAAAAAGAAATTCACTCTTTCACGCCCGAACGCAGCGGTCAATCGACTTCAACTGTTTGCATTTGACGAATTACTCTTAAACGCACATGGAGATCACACGAACTTCAAAGTCACGCCGCCCGAAATCCTAATATTTACTATGGCCGAGGCTACCCACCGGCCGGGGCTACCCCCCTTTCCCCTATATAATACAACTTTAAAAATTTTTGGTCAGTGGGTTATCTTCGGGGCATGTTTCCTTTTTAAACAAAATGTGCTTCATATTCTTTGATCAAGAATACACTATACCCTACTTAACAAGCCGTGAGACAAACTATAAAAAGGGTTCTTCTTTATATGTCACGATTGAAGTACTGAACATATTTTTTAACAATAACTATTGAAGTAATACACTGACAACTTTAGTAATGATACATATTTTAGAACAATGTCTGTAGAACTTTTGTAATCCTTTCAGACTTATTTGAAATCAAATATCATAAATGCTGTAAATTATTTTCTTCATTTTAATTAATTATATATAAGGTGGGTGACCCAAATAAAGCCTATGTCCTAATAAAGCCTAGTTTTTAAATTTCCCGCTTCACGATTTCAAATGGCCGCCAATGTTTGTAATAGTGTGCGCGCACATTAGCTAACGCACACAAGCACAACAAGCGGCCCGTGCCGCGAACGTGTTGCAACCTGCAGTCGAAAGCAACTACGACGCGGAACGCACGCCTGTTTTTATAAAATTCTGGCGGAGTAAACAGTATTTTTACTTTTATTCGTGTGTCGGTGTGCTGTGTTTTGTCTATAGGATAATTATACGTTTAGCTATCTCCTCACATAAGTAAAAAAGCCGTTATATCGGTGTATTCCATATAATTCTGTTTGTTTTTACCCATGTGATATGTCCTAATAAAGCCTATTAGGACAATGTACAGGCTTTATTAGGACAATGTTTTATATCAGTTCGGAAAGTATGACAGTAAAATAATAAACCCTTGTTTTCAGTAAGATCATGGAAAACAGATCACCAGCTTCCACCACGACCAAAAAAAGGGCTCAATGGACTTCGGAACAGATGGAAAACGCTGTTAAAATGGTAGAAAGGGGTATACTATCAACATATGCTGCTGCAGCCAGATACAACATCCCAAGAAGAACCCTACGCAACCATCTAGCGAGTGGTTCGACTTCGCGAAAGCTGGGTCGATCGGCTATATTGACGCCAGAACAAGAAGCTGGACTTGTCAGAAGAATTATACGTTTAGCTGATGTTGGAGTGCCGATGACCTCAAAGATGTTGCGCGTACAGGCTTTTTCATTTTGTAAAATTAAGAAGATACCAAATACTTTCAAAGATTCCAAAAATGCTGCTGGGAAGAAATGGTTGAGGTTATTTCTCAAACGACACCCGGAATTGGCACGTCGCAAAGCACAGATGATGAATCCAGCTCGCGCTCAAAAATTAAATAAAGATATTTTTAGCGATAACTTTTCCAAGTACAAAAGCGTGCTGGATAGGCTTGGAATTGAACATAAACCTGAAAGCATTTATAACGTCGATGAAAAAAATTGTCGCATATCTTTGCACCATCAGCAGGAAGTTTTGACAGCCAAAAGGCGAAAGAGAGTCCATCAAATAGCGAATGAGCATGCTGAAAGTGTGACAGTGGTAGGCTGCGGAAATGCTATAGGATCAGCCATTCCGCCAATGATTCTGTTCAAAGGCAAGAGACTAAAGCCAGAATTCCAAGATAATTTACCTCCAGGCTCTCTGGTGAAGATGACGCCAAAAGGCAGTATGACGACAGAAACTTTCATAGATTTCATTAATCATTTGCATAAATACAGAACCTCAGGGCCATGTCTCCTCATATTTGACGGTGCAAAATGCCACCTTGACTTTACTATTGTCGAGGAAGCAGAGAAATGTGGCATTACTTTGTATTGTCTGCCTTCTAATACCACACATGAGTTACAGCCCATGGATAAATCTGTTTATCGTTCTTTTGAGCACCATTGGGACCAAGAGTTGATTAAATACGTCAGTCAGCATCCCGAACGAACCCTTAACAAGACAAGCTTCAATGTCATTCTCTCGCAAGTATGGCCGAAATGTATGACTATTAACAATATCTCAAATGGGTTTCGCGCTACAGGGTTGTATCCATATAACCCAGATGCTATTCCTGAAGAGGCGTTTGCGCCCTCTGCGCTATCGGAACTTCCAAACCCTACAAACAGTGAGAATATTGCTGATGAATCGGGGGCACAAGAGATTTCAACTGCAAATGTGGAAGATTCAGATGGGTCAAGCACAGATACTGAGAATTTACCACTGTCCTTGCTCTCAAAAAGCCATCCAAATTTTGGAACTCCAAATAAGATTGACAATCCATCAACCACATGTGAGATTCATGAATTTTTACCAACTCCTAAGTTTAAAGTTAAGTCGACTGCTCCGCGCAAGAAGTCTCTGAATTACAGGGCTCAAGAGGTAACAAAAGATTTGTTTGGTGACAGTGCTACCAATCCCACATCAGAGGTTACTGTACCATCGTCAAGAGTAGATAATGTTCCTGAAACTTCTTCCATGATAGGAAAAGAAACAAAGACACCAAAGTCAGAGTCAGTTATTGGCTGTACATCTGCATAACCTGGAGTTGCGGCAAAGCAAAAGCGAACCTCGGTAAAATCTGCTTCTTTGACAGCAAATAAGCTAAAGGGATCAAAACCAAAACGTCACGATAGTAGGTAACCCTTCTTGGTACTGCCCAGCTTGTGAAGAAGATCGAGTTGATGATATGCGACAATGTCTTTCTTGTGGCGTTTGGTATCATGAGCTATGCGTTGGACTCACACCCGCTGATAAAATATTTTACTGTTCAGGAGATTGTTTAAAAAAAAAGATGAAAAAGGCTGATTAACATACTACATTTACATAATAAGAAACTCATTAAGTCTGATTTAAAATGACCAAAAGTAATTTATATGATCTCATTAGATTTAATATAAGTATTGATAACGTTTTGCGTTAATTAAGAAGTTAAGTGCTTATTTGCTTTAATTATGGCTTTATTAAGACACGGGGTTCCCAATAAGGCCAAATTGACATTTTAGTTATTTGTGTTCACAAAAGTTAGATTTTTGTTTCTTAAGTAATTTTGTTTCATTTATTACAAAGTTTAATAAATAAATATTAAGTATTTCAAATTACCAGTGCATTTTTATTATAAACCTGCTGGTAAAGTAATAAAAAAAATAAGGTAGGCCTTATTTGGTGATCTTACCTTATATTGAATTGTTTACATGTAAAATAACCTATTTAAAAAGACTTCATTCTCTGTGACGTGTTTTCTTTATTTACCTTTTGGCTCATGGCTTGTTGAATAGGATATATGAATAGAGGATGAGGAACAAAATAACATCGCTTGAAGGCCTGTATCACTTTGATTAGTGTTTAGTGCAAGTGTTTTGTGATTAGATGTCATGTTACCTATAGTAACTGACAATAGTTTTTTACTTTACAGGGGCAGATAATGTTATCCTGCATTTATTTCCAAACCCAAACAAGGAACCAGAGAGATTCAAATTATGGGTCATGCTATTGGTGGTGATCTTTTTGTAAAAGAAGATCAAACTATATTTTATGGCCATGCACACTTTGATGAAAAATACCGCACCTGGAGTAAAAGACTCAGCCCTCACCTTCATTAAACTTGCGAGGTAATTTTTATATTCTTTTAATTTTGAATAGTCCATTATCATCTTTAGAACACAAATAAACTTCGTCATTGGTGCCAGGAGTGGCTGCTGAGCTTGACGTCTTGTGCAAGATTTATGAGTAGATATTATTGGATTAATTTTATGTGGTGATGTGTAGTAAGAAAGCCAAACAACTAAAATGTACCCTGAAACTGTAGTCAATGAAGTATATTTATATTGTTATGTATAATGTTACTAAGTGATTTTTATTCCTTACAGGTTTTCAAACCACTCTAACAAGAAGACCTTTGCAAGAAATATCCAACCTGGAATACTCTCAAGCTCAACCGTCCACGTCAACCTTTCAACCATCTACATCAACAGCTCCACCATTGACATCTGAATTCCTGGTTCAACGTGCTCCATCAATATCCAAAATTGTGACTTCTTTGCCAAAGGGTAAGTGCATGCTTATGCAAGATTTAAGTTACTGTGAGCATCTGTTGAAGCAAGTCTAATCCAATATTCAGTGTTCACTAAAATATCTGCACATACAAAATAGATTAAATTCTAAATTTTCTAGGGTAACTTTGTTTAATGTTGGCACAAGCTAATTCCTTTACTAATGGATAAAGATTAATGGGCAATTTTCTATGGATATGTGATTCCAACATTGTAAAAATGAGTGTCAGAAGAGAGATGAATGTGTAATTAAGATCGAATTTATTAAATTAATACATAAAACTGCAAAATATGATGTACTTGAAGTTATGAAACCTCACATCTGTGAAGTTTCGTCAACTAATAAAATTTTACATTGTATTTTCACACAGAAATTGCTCAGTCTTATAGTGTAGACATTAGAAAATGAGTTAGATCACAATGAGGTTGATGGCCCAGAGCGCTCAAGATGACCTTAATTTTAGACAGTAACTTATTATTTAAATTTTATTTTCAGGTAAATTGAAGAGAACCACATTATATAATCCTGAAGTGATTGGATTAAACAAGAAAATAAGAAAACTTCAAAAGTCTAAAGAGGCAATAGCAGATAAGCTGAAAAAGGCATTAAAATTGTCTGAAAATACTTCATTCCAAAAGGCCATACAGGATTTTACACCTGCAGCATCAATATTTACTCACCTGCAATTCAGGGAAATTGGGAAGAAAAAATTGGGGAGGCGATTCACTAAAAATGAAAAAGTAATGGCCTTAGCCCTCTACAAACAGGGTCCTAGGTCATATCGCTGGCTCAGAAAATTTTTTGTTTTACCCTCACCATTAACGTTAAGTCGTATGATAACCAGAGCAGCTCTCAAGCCTAAATGATAACTTGTTTGAACAGCTAAGGAGTAAAGTGGAGAAAATGAAGAAAAATGACAAATTATACATACTACTTTTTGATGAAGTAGCACTTGCACCACATTTTGATTACAGTCAAAGAAGAGACTGTATAACGGGATTTATTGATGATGGCAAAAACAGGAAGAGAAACATAGCTGACCATGCATTGGTTTTTATGATTAGGGGGATCATTTGAAATTACAAACAGCTTTTGGCATATACGTTTTGTGCCTCAACCACATCAGCTATGGAACTAGTTAGTCAGATAAAAACTATCATTAGAAAACTGAAGTCCATAGGCTTAAAAGTATTGGCAACGGTTTGTGACCAAGGCGCAACCAATGTAAGTGCTATAAACTGGCTAATACATGAGACAAAGATGAGCTATGCAAGAAATAGTAAAGAATTTAAAAACAACGTTTTTGAAATAGATGGTGATGAAGTAGTGCCCTTATATGATCCCCCTCACCTCATAAAAGGAATAAGAAATAATTTAGTGAAAGCAGATTTAAAAGCTCATTTAAATGGGAGGAATGTCACTGGAAAGTGGGATCATATTGTCACATTGTATAAGAGAGATGGACTATATGATGGCATTAGGTTAATGCCTAAATAACAGACAGACATGTGATCCCACAAAAAATCTCCAAAATGAAGGTGAAATGTCGCCCGCTACTCTTTATAATATATATTAATAACCTTCCAAATGCGATATCAAACCCAATGACACTCTTTGCTGATGACAGCACAGTTGCAATTAAGTGTAATGACAGAACATCCTATGAGCATGACATAAGCAGTACCCTTAATGCAATCATTAAATGGTTAGACATTAATAATCTGAAGGCAAACATAGGAAAAACTAAAATAATCCATTTTAATCAGCGTATAAATGCAATTATGCCTCAGATTACTTATAAAGGTGAACCTATATCTGAAGTGCAAACAACAAAATTTCTTGGTCTTACTGTGGATAATAAATTAAAATGGAAATCTCAGATTGAAATACTGTGCAAAAGAATCAATAAATCAGTATATGCGCTACATGAATTAAGGAAGGTTTCAAATGTAAATACTTTGATAACTGCATATCATGGCTTAGTTGCATCAGTCCTGAGGTATGGTATAGTTTTTTGGGGAAATTCGACTGACATTGAGTTAATTTTTAAAGCACAAAAACGGTGCATAAGGGCTATGTTTGGGCTTCAAACAATTGAAACCTGTAAACCATTCTTCCAGGAGCACAAAATCCTAACTCTACCAAGCCTATATATTTATGAGGTCTCAGTATTTGTTAAAATCAATCAAAACTTATTTACATTAGCATCAGATGTCAGTCATAGGCGACAACGTGACGCACTTCGCCTCTGTATGCGTCGAACCTATACCACTTTAATGCACAAAAGTGTGTTTCACATGGCTCCCGTAATTTACAATAAATTACCTAAAGAAATAAGGGCAATGAATACTGCTTTATTTAAGAAAAATCTAAAGAGACTTTTAATTCATAAATGTTATTATACTTTGAATGACTATTTAAATGATAATTTTTCCAATAGACATCAAGTAATATAACTGTTAATGTATTTTAATAATTCTAGGAATGACATTGAAATTTAATTGTTAACTAATTTGATTTTTATTATGATTATTAAATTTATTAAATAAAATTATATTATTATTAAATAAATAATTAAATCAGTATTATTATAAGAAGGACAGAGCATTAATTTAAATATTTTTATAAAATTTATATATTCCAATGTCAATCTTGACTTGATTTGATTAACCATGACTGTAGGTACCCACTTATACATTTTGCATGCCTTACGGTAGAATCACTTGAAACATGTACATATATTTCTTAACACCATTGTAACAGTGTTTTCTGCAAAAATAAATAATTTGAATTTGAATTTGAATGTGCTACTCAAATATTCAGCCGGACTGTAGCTGGTCACTTAGGGACATTAACTCGTGAGTATAATATATTTTCTTTATGTATTTATCATATACTAGCTGCTTCCCGCGGTGTCACCCGCGTCCTGAGAAACTTCTTTCAGTACCCGGATAAAATATAACCTATATTCACCGGGGATAATGAATATACTAACCTAACGCAACAGTGAAATAATTTTTAAAATCGGTCAAGCAGTTTCAGGTCCTATTCAATCCAAACATACAATCAAATCTTTCCTTTTAATAATATTAGAATCGACAATTAAATATTTAATAAGATATAACTTAAATTTTGTCCTTTTCCGGTTCCGGTGATCGTAACGCAAACACGTACACGAAAGCCCTCCGCAAATATTAAACAAATACTAGTGTAATAAGTGCCAAATAAAAGTGTCACAACGCAAAATCCACCAGAACAGAGAGTAGAAAACGAAATAAATGTGTGAATAAAGCGCGAAACAATATCCTTGGACTAAAAAGTGCATTATAAAATTCAACAAGATAACCAAAAAGTCATATTAGTCATATCAGTAAGCAGTGCCACCAACATAACCAACAAATCTGTCAGTTAGTAACAACGTCACTTTGACACTGACACTGACGAGTGGCGTGTGGGTGTGGCAAGCCACAATAATCCGAACTACTACTTCTACCAGTGTTGTCAGTAAACAAATCGAAAAATGGATAAAAGTATGGAATTATTGTTGTCAAAACTGGATGAGAAATTGAACCAACAAACCAAAATCATAACAGTGTTAGTGACGCAGAATGTTATGGAAGCACTAGATGAGAGATTAAAAATAATAACGGAGGAAAATACAATGCTTAAAGAAAAAATATCAATATTAGAGCAGAAACTTAAGGGGATGGAAAGAGAAAAAAGAAAATACAACTTAGTATTTTTTGGCATTACAGAAATCGAAAAATCTGAAGCGGAACTTGTAGACCATGTCAAAGATACAATTCAAGAATCAGGCCCATCTAAATAGCCAGGAAATTAGCAATATATATAGAATTGGTAAGGATAAAAATGTCAAGAACCGCCCCATCGTACTTTCCATCACATCTCTATGGAAAAAACACTTGATTTTGAAAAACAAGTCAAAGTTGCCACCAGGTGTATGTGTAAAAGAAGATTACTCAAAGGAAATGTTAGAAAAGCGGAAGCAACTGGAGGTACAAGTGGAAGAGGAAAGAAAGAAAGGAAAGATAGCCTTTTTAAGACATGACAAAATAATAATAAAAGGATCAATGGCAGTAAATAGAGACAAAAGGAAAAGAGAAGAACACAACTCACCTAATTCAACATCTCAGAAGAAAATAGACTTAAAAAGCAACCTGCCAAGCAGACCAGCTAGTACACCTGCTAAGGGAAAAGAAATCCTAAAACCCAACATTCTTAACTACGTGGAACAAAACCGATCTGCCTCACTGACAGAGATCCCAAAAAACCAATAATGACCACCGGCACCCGGAACCAAGCTAAAATAACAAATACCAAAACTACATATACACAAACTGAAAAATACACCCCAAGCCGATTGGTCACCGTGGGGAAAGAAGACCACTACCCTGCGCAAACAAAGTATCCAAAGAAAAACCAAATAATATCTATATAGCCACCCTAAACGCACTTTCATTAAGGACAGCAGAAAAACTCTCCGAACTAGAAATAGCTTTGAGTAAAATCAAATGGGATATTCTTGGTATTAGCGAAGTGAGACGAATAGGAAATCATATTGAAGAACATAACGACTAGATCCTGTACTACATCGGTGAAACAAAGGGCCAATATGGAGTTGGATTTATGGTGAAAAAACATCTAAAGAAACAAATCTCAGAATTTAGAGGCATATCTGAAAGAATAGCGGTACTAAACATACAATTACAAGGCTACAGAAACCAGTGGACTATAGTCCAAATATATGCGCCAACAGAAGCAGCAGACGAATCAGTAAAAGATGAATTCTACCACCAACTTTCAATCACACTAGAGACTGCCCATAAGAATATTATTGTCATGGGAGACTTCAATGGTAAAATAGGCAAACGGCAACATGGTGAAGACTCAGTAGTGGGAAACTACGGCATAGGTAAAAGAAGCAAGAACGGGAAAAGACTCGTGAATATGGCCCTGGAAAATAATTTAACCATACTAAATAGCGTTTACAAGAAAAGACATGCCAGGAAGTGGACCTGGATGTCACCCGATGGGACCTACCGTAATGAAATAGACTTCATAACTAGTAATCGACCCGATTCCTTTAAAGACACTAGCGTAATAAATAACTTTAACTTCAATAGTAACCATCGCATGGTCAGAGCTATATTATCTGACCGCAAAATCTGAAAATCTGATCTAACAGCAAAAGAAACAAAGGAAACACTTCCATCATGGGAAAAATGAGTGGACAGCCAATATAACGCCTCAGAACTTCACGACATCCAAAGAAAAAGATAAAACACAAGAAATTTACAACAGAGAAATAAACAATATGTACTACAGAAAAACAACCAAGACAAAGATAAACGAATGTACACTAATCTCTAAAACCAGGGATCTCATTCAAAAAAGAAAAGAACTACTCATAAATAGAAAAAGTAAAGCAACATTAACGGAAATTACTAAACTGAGCAAAGAAATAGGTCACAATTTAAAACAAGACAAGTTGAATAAAAGAATCAAATGCATCCAAAATCACATTACTAAAACTGGGGGTATTAATAAAGCACTCAAAGAATTAAGAGAAGTGACGTCATGGGTCCCAAAATTAAAAAACAAAAACAACAAGGAAGAAACAAGAAGACAGCCAATTTTAAAGATAGCGACAGACTATTACCGAAAACTATACTCCACCGGAAACACCTTAAAATTCAACGTAAACCTCGTTGATGAAACGGAAGATATCCCTCCGATTCTTGAAAGAGAAGTCCAACATGCGATTGAAACTCAGAAAAATGATAAAGCACCCGGACCTGATCATATAACTAATGAGATGATGAAAGCAACATTGTCAGAAACAACACCAAAACTAACCAACTTGTTTAATCTTATCCTAAATACGGAATACATACCTTCACAATGGACATTAAGCTCTATAATACTCATCTACAAGAAAGGAGACAGATTGGACATGGGAAATTATCGGCCAATAAGTCTCATGTCAAACTTATACAAGGTGTTCTCGAAAATAATACTAAAACGCATCACTACGAAACTCGATGAACAACAGCCAAGAGAACAAGCTGGATTTCGATCGGGGTTTGCAACCATAGACCATATACATGTGGTAAATCAGCTTATTGAAAAATGTCAGGAATATAATTATCCGGTATACATGGCGTTTGTGGACTATATGAAAGCATTCGATTGCCTAGAACATCATTTCATTTGAGAAGCCCTGAAAAACCAAGGAATAGAAAGCAAATATATAAGGTTAATAAGAAATGTATATGCAAACAGCAAAGCACGAATAAAATTGGAAACAGAAGGAGAAATTTTCTCCATACACAGAGGAGTGAGGCGGGGAGACCCACTCTCTCCAAAACTTTTTCTCCGCCGTGTTGGAAGAAGTCATCAGGAAGATGGAATGGGATAACTTAGGGATTAACATAAATGGAACACGTTTGAATCATTTGAGATTCGCGGACGATATTATAATTATATCAGATAATGGAGAGTGCCTTAACAACATGCTCCAAGATTTGGCAAATGAGAGCAAAAAGGTGGGCCTAATAATGAACAAAGCAAAAACTAAAATAATAACAAATAGATCACAAATAAGTGTCTTTATAGATCAGGAAGAAATAGAATATGTCAACAACCACATGGATGCAGAAATAGAAAGGCGGATAGCCAATGCCTGGAAACGGTTCTGGTCTCTCAAAGAAGTGCTAAAAAATAAACAATATACTACAGCAATGAAAAGGAAAGTGTACAACACATGCATATTACCCATCCTCACTTATGGTTGCCAGACCTGGGCTAACACACAGAAACAAAACCAAAAACTGACCACGTGCCAGAGAGCTATGGAGAGGAGTATGCTGGGCTACACCATAAAAGACAGAAAGAGAGCTATAGATTTAAGACAAATCACGAGACTAGAAGATGTAGTAGACAAAACTAAAAAACTTAAATGGAAGATGGGCAGGCCACATGATGAGAGAGAGTAGGAATAAATGGACGAAAGATATTACCGAATGGAACCCTAGATTTCAAACAAAAAGGAAACGAGGAAGGCAAAGAAAACGTTGGTCTGATGACATAAAAAAGAATGCAGGTACACTATGGCATAGATTAACTTACACAAGAGTAAAATGGAAAGAGCTGGAGGAGGCCTATGTGTCACAAGGACACGCTGACACCAAACCAGATAGGAGAAATTAAGAATAGTGATAAAAATTATAGTAATAAATACTTACGATGTAAATAAATCTAGTTGCATGCTAAAAACCTTAATAGTGAATTGTACATTTATGTTGGCAATAAAGGCTTAATAAAAACTTAAATTTTGTGGTTATCTAATCTGATTTCCTGATCCAATCATGTTCAGTTTATTTAAGGTAACCCATTTTCTAAAACACCAATTTTATATTCACATTCAAATAATTTATTTCAGACATGTGTCCATAGTGTTAGTATAAAAAATAACTTAAAGACTAGTGTTAGTAATACATAATTAATAGCAACTAAAGACGATAATTTGTGTGGATCCTCACCCAATGACGCAGCAGAGGGGAGTCCCACCGATCAGAAAACACGTTCAGGAGACTGTTGGAGGCGGCGCGAAGCCGGCTATTCATGGAGGCAGCTCTTTTTCTTATAATCGCGTAGAAATCGTCTGTGTGGGCCGCCGCAAACATACCGGACGCACTGCAACGCCACGCCCGCCCCAACAGTATCCTGAACGCATTATTATATTGGACACGCAGATCACTGTATGTCCTCTGCGTAAAACTGGTCCAAAGACTGCACGTGTAAAAAGACTGGCAGAAGGCTTTGAATAGAGTTATTTTGACGTCATTAGTACAACGTGCAAATCTTCGAACCAGCATATTACATCGAACGGCCAGCGATCTGCGTTCCCTCTCTATATCTACGTTATCCCTGAGGTCCTCAGTGACCCAGTGACCCAAGTACTTGAACCTCGAAACCCAAGCTAAGGAAGCGCCACAGAGTGACACACCGGGGACATCAGAATAATTAATGGCACTCGCCTTAAACATCATACGCTCGCTCTTCTTCACATTGTACTTGAGCCCATGGGCCACTGCATACGACTCACAGATCGCAACAAGTGTCCTCAAAGCACCAATCGATGGGCTCAGCAGCACCATGTCATCTGCATAACTAATATTATTCATACAAATGTCATCAATATGACATCCAACTCTGGTACTGCTGAGCTCACCGATCAGTCGGTTTATGTACAAGTTAAAGAGGCGGGGTGAGCTCAACCCCCCCTGCCTCACGCCGCACTCTAGCCGGTACACATCCGAATGAGCCTCCGCCCATCTAACACTGTTTCTTTGGTTATCATACCAGTAACGAAACAAGGATGTTACTTCATTCGGAAGTTCAGTATCGCTCTGCAATTTATCCCACAGTACGTCATAGGATACAAGGTCAAACGCCTTTGACAGGTCCAAAAAACAAGCAAAAACAGGTGTTTTTCGGGAAGTATAATATTGGACAGTTTGCTTAAGGCACAGAATGGCAGCCAACTGTTGATCAAGCAAACTGTCCAAGATCTTCGCAACTGTCGTGGCCAACGAAATAGGCCTGTAATTGGACACGTCAGAGGCGTCCCCCGTCCTGTCCTTAATAACCGGCACTAACACCCTTTGCATAAGGTCCTGAGGTAAATAATGATGACTTAGGCACAAATTAAAAAGCAAAGCCAGAACCCTATACAGATGTAGCCCAGCATGTTTAAGGTGCTCGATGCTAAGGCCGTCGTGGCCTGGCGACTTACCTCTTGTCATGCTTTTTATAACGGCCGCAACCTGTTTAGCTGTAAACATTATGGCAAGTTCACCAGAACCCGAACACCCTCCTCCATCGGACACCCGCCGCCCTGTTTGCAAGAGAGACTGAACTCTAAAATGTTTTTGAAAAAGGTTGGCAATTTCTTTAGGTTCACTCAGACCCCCCACACTCGCAGGGAGACTCGGTTTGGGCTTTAATTTATTTGTTGATTTCCAAAATGTTGAAAAATCTTTTTTAGTATGACTTTTTGCCAAAATATCTAATTTAATCTGTTGTTGATTGCTTTGAACACATTTTAATTTAGTCTTAAATATTCTTCGTGTTTCACGCATTTTCTGATATATAGTCCCCTGTGTAGGGGAACCATGCAATAGCCAAGTCTGATAATGTGTACGAGCCTCCCTATGAGCGCTGCTGACATATTTGTTCCAACCTGTGATATATTTGTGCCTTCTAATGCGATCACTGCCAACATATGTATACACGGCACTGTCTTGGAGGGTCGATACAATATCAAAATACAAATTATCTATTAATTTAAAATGGTCTTCATCATTACATGTTTTACGAGAACACTCTATACATTGACTGGGGAAATCTATTAATTTTAATTTATCATTGCAATACTTATAATATTTATTAATTTGTTCACTACGTCTTTCACCCCAACTTATCGATAGCCGACTTGCCGTTGTACGCGAAGTTGTCGTCTAGGTTTCCTAGGAATCCTACATCATGCGGCCAGATCCAGGTCTCTTGGAGTGCAATGATGTCGGCACTCTTGCATAGGGTTCTTACACAATCTGCTGATCTATTCACACCTTTACAATTAAAAGTGGATATTATTATTCTACTTACTTACTTACTATCATTCACAGCCACTCTTTGAAGGTGTCTTTATTGTAGATGGGAGCCGAGACTTATCGGAATCCTTATTCTTTTTAAAAAACACAAATCGACTGAAACGTATTCCTTCAGGCCAAAGACTGTCGTCTAAAAAGGTGTCTAGTTTGTTTTTGGAGACAAATACCTTAAAAGCATTATATGTCCTTTCTGTCTTCATGTTTATTTTCTCCAGCTTTACGTTTAACCCAGTCTTAGTTTTAATGTAATCACAAATGTCAGTATCTTTTGTGTGTTTATCAACATTCGAAATAAAAAGCGGTAAAAACTTTTCCGCTGCTTTAAAATTGGCCGCTGGAGTAGACTGAGCCTTGCCGGTCTTATCAGTGAATCGATTCCTTAATCTTTTATTTTGAACAACTGTCCATTGGACATCCTGTCCCCTTTCTTTCCATTCCCCCCTGCTTGCTACTTCGGCCATAGTTAATTGTTTACTCACAATATCGGTAACATTCACATCATTACTATTCAACAAAGTTGAGTTTACGGGAGCTTGTGCAACAGAGCTATCCGCAGCCACGTTTGCATGACAGAGAGAACGATATTGCATCGTATTGTTTAAGTCTGGCAAGCTGTTATCTGTGCGAGCGCTACGAGTGTTTGATAACGGAGCCGACTGCAGCGGTACGGTGTTTACTTCACACGGCGGCGACGGTGGCGATGACTCAGAAACATGCGACAGTCCAAACGGTCCGCTGTCTAACAGATACCCTCCTCTATTACGCATATTAATATTCGAATTAATATATGACACGGGGCTATTTATGGAGGGTTTATCCTTCTTTTGTTGAATTTCTAATTCCTCTTTCTTCACATAATTTACTTTTATCTGATTTATTTCTTCACGCAGTAGCACTAAATCTTTTAATAACTTAGTCACGTCGATATGATCGAAACAAACGGGAGGTAATTTCTCTAAGTTGTAGGCCACAAAAATCGGTAATTGATCAGGCTCAGCTGTTTTTAACACCATCAGCATATCTTCAAGATCCTTTTCCTTTTTCTGTTTACGCCTCGTCACAAGCTTATGTTTTGTTTTAGACGACGAAAACAGTAACTTTTTTGCATTGTCAATATCTTCTTCAGAGAATGCCGATACACAAACTCTTATTAAACTTTCATTGTCCATCACATCGAGTTTATTGCGAATAAACGCTAGCACCTCACAGATTACTACGTTACAATTAACACACTTAAGTGTATTTACACTATTCTCGGACATTGTCATAACTATATTTCGCAGCGACCGCTCATTAGTGCGCGAGCGCGAAGACTGATCATTATTTTATGTAACTAATCTCGCATATTGGTGCTAGATCGAGTTAGTGTTTGTTTGGTAAAAGAATAGACAGACAACAATAAAGGCAGTTACGTAAGCTGCAAGTCTTTTATTTCGGGGCGGATGAACGATCGTTTATTCGGTCGCTGCAGGCTCGAAGGTCGGCCGCGGTCACCGACACATGGGAAAGTGGGGTATATGTAAAGACCCTCTGTATATACATACATATGAAGCTGTGAGCAGTCAATATAATGACAACCATGTTATTTCAGGTGATGGAGTACTTCCTCAAGAATGTGAGGACACAGCTTTACTGCTCAAGTTCTTTGATGAGTTGTTTGACTCAGTGAATGGTAGTTTTGACAACTTTAAAAAGAGAGGACGAAAACTACTGCTGGGCCCAGTATCACCAAGTTCAAGCCATAAAAAAATTTGGTCCCAGGCTAAGCCGGTTTTGAGTACTATGAGGTTCCAAAAACAAAATGGAAAATCAGTTACTGTACCCTCAGTTAAAAACTGGTTACACACTATTAATAATATAGAATATCTTGTAGATGTATTACAAAAAAAATACAATCTGACCTCTCTTTGGATGCGCCACTTCAACCAAGACCCATTAGAAAACTTTTTCGGAAGCATAAGAAGCCATGGGTGCCGCAATATTTCTCCTTCTTGCGCTTCCTTTGAATCAGCTTTTGCCTCACTGCTAATTAACAATATGAGCAGTGTACATTCACCAGGGTCAAATTGTGAAGTTGATTCCTGCATTATATTTAAATCATTAAAGAACATGTTTTTTAAGACAAATGAGAGGTCAGATCGTACAACAGAAGTCGAATTTGATGACGTAGATAGTGACCACATCTTTAAAGATGTAGAAATTAAAAGGAGTGATCCAAAAATAAGATCACAAATTGATTATATTACTGGATATGTGCTGCGCAAGTTAAAAATAAAGTGCAGTTTGTGCAAAGAATCATTATATAATAAAGACACAATTATTAATAGTTCAATTCAGGAAAGGGAATATTCTCATAATAAAACTTGCCTCACATATCCATCACTTCCATTAATAAAGTGTTTTTCTAACATTCAAGATGTGGTCATGAGGATATTAAGAAAAAGAACGATTATCGACAATATAATGCAATACATCAAAACTATGTATATTATCAATAGTTATTGACTATAGCTTTATAAAATGCGAGAAACATAAAAGTGAAGTAATTTTAAAAATTGAGCAACTTGTACTCAATTTATTTGTATATAACTGGTGCAAAAACACAAATAAATTAATAACGGGGTCCAGAACTGATTTTGAAGAAAATGATATTGTCCAAAAATTAGCACTTACATACTGTACAAAACGATAAAAAAAATAGAATTTTGTATTATTTACTTTGTTTTATTTTAATTTCCTAAATAAAATTAAATAAAAAGTCGCCACGAAGAAGCCCAGCGGCAAGCGAAAGTAGCTTGCACAAAGCACCAGATGGCGCTATACTCTATACATTTCGCAAAATGACTTGAGTGACGACTCTATACCCTATATAAAATGTACTCTGTGGATTGAAAGTCAACGTTGCTAAAGTGACACGACGCGCATATTTTCAATTATTTTGTAAGTTACGTGTGGTGACATTAAATATGCCTGCGCCATTACGCCGCGAACAACGCGAACAAATAATCGCACTAAAACGAAGTGGGTATAAAGTGAAGGAAATCGAACGTTGGACCGGAGTATCGGTAAGTCATTGTTATTATTTTCTTTACTTTTGACAATTTGTCATCATACTTCATTATTTTTACTTAATGCAACCAGCACATTATATTATTGTAATGCGTCGGTCGGCAATGTATTTACATTACAGACCGACTCAGATGGATTAGGTTAGAAAGTTAGCCAGCTGCTTAGGTTTTTTGTTTCAACTTTTGTAAAAGAGTTAGTAAAGGAGGATTTTTGAAGCACTATGATGATAAATTACCTCCATGATTAGTGCTTTTCAGAATCAGAATTTCAGTCTATTTAAATTATATTCTTAATCTTATTTAGCATTGAATAATTCAATGTATATAGTAGGTATGTTGTTGTATAATAGGAATGCGGGGCCTGCGGGTGTGCTGCGGGGTGCGACGGACCATTAGACGAGCGCGAATTTTATTGATTGTGTATTAATTTTAGTTCTATATTTCAGAGGAAATGCATTTATTTTTGGCTGCGGAGGTGGGAACAGTCGGGTGACATTTCGGCGCACCATCGCGCTGTTTATCAGCGCGCAACCACCTCGCAACAAGATGCTGCGATAGTTGCCGCGCACGAGGCAAATCCTTTCAAGTCCACTAGAGAGTCCTCATCAGAATATAATGTAAGTTTTTCTAAGAACTGTAATTTTTTTTTAATAAACAGTTAAACGTTTTGCAAACGTCCGAAGCACGCGTCAACTTCGAATTCCCGTGGAAAAAACAGTAATGGTGTTCGCGACAGACGCATCCGTGCGCCGCGAGTGCAAAATCATAATGCCTGAGTGTTCGTGTATGCGCGTTACTATTTATACTCTAACAATTTTGTGATGAGGGTAATGAGCAAAAAGTGCCGTGAGCCGCGCCAAGGTATGTTTTTCACGTGCACCCTCCTTCTAAATTGTTATAGAATTGTGTTCAGATTTTGATAGTGCTTTAATTTGTAAATTATAGTGTTTTTTGATACCAAATTGTAATAGTTTTGTAGCGGTAACCTTAACCTACCTAATTATGTATAATAAACCTAATAGTTCTGCCGTTTAAGGCCTGATTTACCCATGTAAACATTTCTCGATAGCAAAAATCCTAGACTTTCATTAGTGAAATAGTGTTTAACTGAAAGCCTAGGTCTCATTGTATAAAAACTAACTTAGTTTATAGAAATACTAGCTTTCCGCCCGCGGCTTCGCCCGCGTGGAATTCGGTTATATTGGACACACAGCGCCATCTACAATCCATCCATCAAGCAAACAATATTTTTGTTTTCCCTCGGGAATATCTATTTTTTTCGGGATAAAAAGTACCCTATTATTTAATCCGGACTTCTAACTTTACGTCTGCAAAATTTCAAAGCAATCGGTTCAGTAGTTACGGCGTGAAAGCGGAACAAACAAACAAACAAACAAACAAACAAACTCACTTTCCCATTTATAATATTAGTAAGGATTGTTAATAGTTTAAGTTATAGAACAATAAATAATGTCTGTGCTTTGACTTTCATTTCACATGCAAATTAACAATACTAGGGCTTAGGTCACATTGTTAGGATTACTATCGCCAGATAGCCCATGAAATGCCCTAACACACACTGCCTTTCGTATCGAGATACCCCCCATAGTTTGTTTTTTATCTCGAGATAATCTTCACATAAGGGCCGATTTCACATAGTTTTTTATAGTTATTCGGTTATAGTATTTCAGCCCTGAAGGTATGCAGGGTGTGTGTGGTATAGTTCAGTAGCGCACTTCATGGGGCGTCTGACGCTATGTGTCCTGCAATGATATCATGTACCAATTGTTTGTAATACGGCTGTTAAATTGAAAGGTCAATAAAACTGAGTTGGTCGGAGGGACGAGAAATCGAGGTGCTCGTCACGGTAAAGTTTCGAGCTCATTCGGTGCGCAAGCGCCGCCGTACAAATCGTAGTCATCGGTATGGATTTTTTTGATAGTATAACAAGTAAATAGTGAAAAGTAAATAGTGTAATTATAGTATGGTAAGTGCGTCGAAGCTCGTCCCTTCAAGACTCCTGAAAAATATATGAAGACTTATTATTTCACCGGCACTCCTGAACCTATAGTAGCAGAAAGTCTAAAACCCGTCTAAACGTATTCTTGTTTCTGAAGTTCCTGTTTCTCGCCACATCGTAAATACAGTCCACTCGCCCAGACGTCCAAGAACCAGCGACCGACGGGGCGTCAACGTCTCGAAGCCACCCCATAGTACCTGCTTCTGAGCTACGTCCGTCCCGCACATCCGTTTGGTCCTTGCGACCCGGATCGCCTGGGAAGCGAGCCAGGAACTTCAGCTGAAGATACTGAAGAGTTGTAAACAGCGAGTATGCCTGTGACAAGATCGCAAGGAAGAGCCGCTCAAGCCTGGATCATCGACGCCAGGCCGGGCCGCCGCACACCCCCCATCGTGCACGACCAGCCGCCGTTCTCTCCAACCACCACCGAGGGGAGTGAGCAGCCCCCCCCTCCCCCGAGGGGGGGTGAAGACCTACCCTGCCCCGCAGCTGAGAGGGGAAGTGAGGCGCCGCCCTGCCCCCCTGCCCCGCAAGGGGGTGAAGACCGACCGCGCCCCCCTACCCCGCGAGGGGGTGAAGAGCGACCAGCGCCGTCGTCGTTGATGCAGACTGAAGCGTCGTCATCACTGAGGCCGCCTGGAACCAGTGCTGAAGAATATAGTTCAGGAGGAACACTGAAGGCTTGCGACAAGACATACAACCGAGCTGTACCGTTGACTACCCGGGTTGACGCCCGTACCGAACTTAAGGCACCGTCGCACAGATCGACGGCATCAAATAGAAAAATTAGAAATGCGCGTGAAGACTTATTGAAGATTAAGTTGGAGCTAGCGCAAATAGCACTTCAGAGGGCCGAGGAAGAATCGGACGACGATTATATGGACGATAGATATTCCAATGAAGAGTACATCCGTTCCTGGTTGGAGGAAGCTCCGGAACCGGACCCGCAGGACGCCGCCGCTGAGGGAGGACATAGACCACCAGATACCCTGGACCTGCCCGAGCCCCCCCCCCTCCGCGGTTATAGTGAATCCGGTCCTGCGTGGAATTAGTACTGCTCCTGGAAGAGACGCCGCCGCCGAGGGAGGACATAGACTGCGGGGTACCCTGGACAATCCAGAACCCCCCCCCTCGAAGACCATAGATACTGAAGCCCTTCCATCAATGAAGAAACCAGTTGAAGATACCGCAGGGGGTGAAGGGCTCCGTCCGTTTATCACGGAACTCACCTCCGCCATCGCATCGCTAGCCGGCAATAGAAGCGAAGAGAAACCGGTGTACCACAACCCTGCTGCATCGAAAGTCATCATGACGCTGCCGAACTTTAGTGGATTGCAGTCGCGCACTCGGTGCGGAAGCAATTAGACGTGTATCTACTATCTATCGCTCATTTACGTGCGCGTACGCTTCCAACTTTTTACTCGTAAACAACTTGCACGTCCCATCGATCTATAAACATGGTGAAATGTGCTAAGTGCGGAAAAATGGTGACGAAAAAAAATCCTGGTATACAGTGTTCAAAGTGCAGTAAATGGTTTCATGCATCATGTGCGTCAATAACTGCAGATCAATTAAACGTACTGTATTCAACGGACGCTGTCGATTGGAAATGTCGACCGTGTATGGGTAACGGCAAACCCAAACGTCTATCCTGCATCCTGCCCGACGTTGATGACGAAGACATCACAGATACGGAGAACCTCATGGATAATAACATAACCCAACGCATCCTTAGCGATATACGGCGAGAGGTACGGGACATAATTAAAGAAGAACTGCAAAGTACCCTACAGTTCTACTCGGACAAAATCGATGAGTACGAATTAAAGATAAATGGATTTGAAAATAAAATAAAATTATTCGATAACCAGAACATGGAGCTAAAACATAAATATAAAAACCTCGAACTTAAATACGAGGTAGTGGAACAAAAACTTAACGCATTTGAACAAAGCCAACTAGCCAACAATATTGATATTTGTGGTGTTGAGGAAACAGAGGATGTGGATGGCATGGTGAAGAACTTATGTATTAAACTGAATTTAAAAGCGGAGGATGTCGTCTGCACTTATCGCAAGAAAAGTAACCGACCTGAAGCCAAACAAGGGAAACTCCCCCCACCAATTGTCGTGACCCTTAAGGAAGGCCGTCGGGATTCATGGCTGCAAGTCGCTAAGACTCACACCATCTCTGGAAAGGATTTAGGTAGCGGTGAGGATACTAAAATATATCTAAGAGAAAGTCTATCACCCACCACGGCCTACCTACTTTGGGCAACTAAGAATGCTCTAAAAACAACAAACATATGTAAATTCGTTTGGTGTAAAAATGGTCACATTTTAGTCAAAAGGCACGAAAAGGGGAAAACATATAACATTCGATCGGAGAAGGACATACATAAACTTGTCTCCGATTTTAAAAATAATCAAGAAACTTGAAGATGTTCCTCATCACATTATCTACCCCCTGCCAATTAAATAACACCTTAAATGGATGACACTCTAGATAATACATTACTTGAAAATACATACAAACATTGGAATGAATTCACAGAAGATATACCATATACATATAACTCAATAACAATGCTTCACGTAAATATCAGATCGATGTTGAAGAATTTCTCTCAACTCGAATACGTCGTTACGAACTGCCCTCAGACTATTCACCTGGTCATTATCACCGAGGCAAACATCTCTGATTGGACGAAATCATTGTTTGAGCTCGACAACTACGACATGGAGACTCAGCTGCGTGATAATAGGAAGGGAGGCGGTGTCATCGTGTATGTGCACAAGAGCATTTGCTTCACCAGACTACCTTCGCGTACACTAAACTTCGAGTCTATAAACGGCGAGCTAAAAACGGACTATGGTGCAACTGTTGGTTTGTGTGTTGTGTATAGACCTCCTGATACAAATAAGAGACTGTTCATCGAAGAGTTAGGTAGGCTAATAAACAAATATTCGCAAAAAAATAATTTCATCCTGGTAGGTGACATGAACATCGATTTGAAACAAAAATCTTCGATAACAAATCATTATTTAAACACACTCTGTGAATTGGGTCTAGAATGTGGAATAAACCAGTTTACCCGAATAGATAAGCGAGGTGAGTGCATAACAAAATCATGTATTGATCATATTTTTATACGTAGTGTCGACTGTCGCACTGCACAAACAGCTGTTATAAAAAATGCCTTAGCCGACCACTTCATAACCGGTTGCGCGCTAGTCGACAATACGTATGTAAACAAAGCCACTCAATACAAAACCATTAGTAAATTAGATAATTGTAAGCTACAAAATGAATTGATTAATATTAATTGGAGTGTGGCCTTGGATTACGACAACCCTAAAGATATTTTATGTTTTATCTTGGATAAATTTTCTGATGTGTACGAGAAATGCAAGTATAATATAAAAATTAAAACTAGTAAAAGACAAACTTGTATATGGAAAAGTACCAGAATAGAAAAAATGTGTGAAAAAAGAGATCAATTATTAGATATCTGGCTTAAAGATAAAAGTAATCTGGCAAACAGACTATTATATAATAAGTACAGAAATAAAACAAATAAACATATTAATAATGTAAGAAATAATTACTTTATGAAAGAGGTAAAATCAAATTTTCATAATTCTAAAAAAATTTGGGCAACTATTAATACCCTTTGTGGAAAAATAAATAAATCTATAGATGAAATAATTATAAAACACTTTAAATTATTGCCAAATGTTGTATCCAATAAATTCGCCTCTGAATTCAGAAATAATGTCAAAAATACATGCAAATTTCAGTGTAACACACCTATTTTAGACGATAATTGCTATATTAATAAATGTCACTTATCAATGAGACTACAGAAGGCCAAAGAGGAGGTTGTATCTTTTATTATAAAACACCTCAATGAGAGGAAATGTCCAGGTTTCGATGGCATCCGCGTCAAAGATTTAAAATATATTCATGAAAAAATTACCCCCGTTATAACGCACCTAATTAACAGATGCATTGCCACGTCCTCGTACCCTGATCAATTAAAGATTGGTATAGTAAGACCTATCCATAAGAATGGTTCGTACAAAGATGTAAACAACTACAGGCCTATTACTATTTTATCATGTATCGATAAGATAATTGAGAGGTATCTCGGACTAGAAATTAACAATTACTTGACAAAAAATAATGTTATTAATGATAAACAATACGGATTTCAAAAAAATAAAAATACCTCACAATTATTATCTAATTTTAGTAATGGGGTCAACAAGTGCCTGAACAATCGCGAACATGTACTTGTTGTCCTCATTGACTTTAGTAAAGCTTTCGATTGTTTGGAATATAATACACTATTTAATAAATTAGAGCAAAATGGTATACGGGGTCCATTATTAGATTGGTTCAAAAACTACCACAAGAACCGCTACACGTCGGTGTGTGTCGCGGGTTCGTTAAGTAGCATGGTCTCAACTGATAAAGGCACAGCACAAGGTTCAATTATCGGGCCAACTGAATACTTACTGTACGTGAACGACATGTGTAACATTTTCACAGAAGGCTCCGTGTACCAATTTGCTGACGACACATGTTTGGTTGCTGCACATAAAGACATACGTGAGGCGCAGAGAGTGATGCAGTGTAACTTCGACCTCTTATGCAAGTGGGCCCATGACGTTGGTCTTGTAATTAATACAAAAAAAACTAAGTTAATTTACATACACTCACCTTACCTGACAGCGTCTTGTGTGCCTTCTGTCGTTGCTCATGAGCACCTGTGTCTTCACCGACCGGTCAAAGCGTGTAGTTGCTCCTCATTGGAGCTAGTGACTCAGCATATGTACCTTGGTCTGATAATAGATAGTAACTTCCACTGGAGGCCGCACATCGATCATGTATGCAATAAGCTCAGGTCTATAATAGCAAAACTATCGATACTTAAGTATAAACTACCATATAAAATACTTAGAACATTGTACTTGGCATTGGCTGATTCCGTAATTGATTACGGCCTAAGTAGCTACGGACGAACATACAAGACTTATATTGAAGACATTTACAAGTTACAGTTACGCATTTTAAAAACGATAGTACCCAAAAAAATAAAACAGCAATTCCAAGATGATGACTCGGGTTTATTTAAGCACTGTCAAATTGTTAATGTATTTGATAAGGTACGTTTACGCGTTATAAGTGAAAATTGTCACAATATTCTCAATATCCGTAAATACGAAAGGCTAAAGTCGTTGCGTTGTTTAACATATTTACCTACATTTATCATACCTAAATCTAATAATATCTATGGAGCAAGGACGTGGGAATGTATGCTACCATCATATTTAAATGACCTGCCCATTGAACTCTGCAGTAAAATAAATCCTAAAAACTGTCAAAAGATACTAAAGAAGTACTTTCTAGACTGCAGTGAGATCTAGAAAGTAACTCCTTATGTATATATAATGTATACCTATGTATAAATGTGTCACCGAGTTGCCGTGGCTGACATACCACTGTTAAACCCGCGATGGTTTGTGTCGGTATACTTACTGTTATGTAACCAAATTGTAAATCTGATATTTTGAATAATAAATAATAATAATAATAAAAAAATACAGAATGGCTATCGTTCCGCGCCATCTATGAGACAACGCGACCATATTTCAACGATGTGGAAAATACGGCGAGGCTGAGAAGAAGCCTGCGAGGAAGAGCGCTTGATACAGTTAGTTCCGAGCTTATCGGCAACGCCAGGCCAGATGACATCATGAAGGAGTTGGAGCTTCAGTTTGGCCGCCCCGATTCAATAGCGCAAGCGGAGACAGACAGACTGCGCGGGCTGCCACGAAGTCAAAGTCAAAGTCAAAATCGTTTATTGAAAATAGGCTAGATTCTAGCACTTTTTCACGTCAAAAAATACAAAATTACAGCACCCCCAAAACGCCCCCCTTTCACCACTTCCTAGTGTTATGGCTGGGAAGAAGAAGTGGTGAAGAACAAACTTCCCAGCAACACAGCTGTCTATTACAATTTAATTATAATTAAATTACAATTATACAATTCAATATTAGTCGCAAAATATATATATATAAAAAAAAACACTTGTTGTCCACTTCAGAGCTGCCATCTGCGTGTATCTGTGAAATAATCATTAATGTTATAATAAGCCTTTTTAATCAGTATATCCTTAATTTTGATTTTAAAAGAACTGTCCGTTAGTTCTAACAAATGAACTGGGATTCTATTATAAATGCGTATACAAAGGCCCACAAACGAACCGTGCACTTTATGCAATCGATAGTTGGATGCGGTTAATTTATGTTTATTTCTAGTGTTGAAATTGTGCACGTCACTCTTTTTACTAAATAACTCTATGTTTTGCCTTACATATATTATATTGGCATAAATATATTGAGACGCCACAGTCAGAACACCAATATCCTTAAACCTTTCCCTTAGGGAGACTCTAGTACCTAGTCGGTATATAGCACGGATAGCACGCTTCTGTAACACGAAGACATTTTCTATGTCGGCAGCATTGCCCCACATAAGAATTCCGTAAGACATAACACTGTGGAAATAACTGAAGTACACTAAACGCGCCGTGGCTACATCGGTGAGAGCTCTTACCTTTCTGACAGCGTACGCAGCAGAGCTTAGTCTATTCGTGAGGCCAGTTATATGCTCACCCCATTGAATTTTGGAGTCTACAGTTATTCCTAGAAAAGTGGTAGCTTGGACCGTTTCAATTTCCTCGTTGTTTAAAACTACACTGGGGCCGAGATTTTTCACGTTTGGCAAAGCAAATTTTATACATTTGGTTTTCTTCGCATTCAAAACCAAATTATTGGCTGTGAACCAGTGCGTTACTAACGACAGACACGAATTCACGTCATCAAAATCTACTCTATTCCTATCAACTTTAAAAATTAGAGACGTGTCATCAGCAAACAATACTACATCACACAATGATTTTAAATAATATGGCAAGTCATTAATGTACACAAGAAATAAAAATGGCCCTAGAATCGAGCCTTGCGGTACGCCCAAACAAACGGGTAGATTGGAAGATTTGACACCATTAACGTCAACACATTGCATTCTGCCGCTTAAATATGAGCTAATAACACTAAGTGCGCTATCTCTAATGCCATAGTACTTAAGCTTCTGAGTAAGCGTTTCATGTTGGACGCAGTCAAACGCCTTAGAAAGATCACAAAACACCCCAATTGCATTCTGCGACTTCTCCCACGCGGTATAAATGTGCTTCAGTAGAGCAACTCCGGCATCCGTTGTTGAGCGACCCTTAGTGAAACCATATTGTTCCGCATGTAAAATATTATGTACATTGAAATGGCGCAGTAGCTGATTTAAAATGATTTTTTCATAAATTTTGCTTAACGCGGGTAAAATTGAAATCGGCCTAAAGTTGCCTAGGTCATTCTTGCTCCCTGATTTAAAGAGTGGTATAACCTTACTGTATTTCATAAGTTCCGGAAAGGTACCTGAGTCAATACACTCATTAAATATACTAGCCAAATAGGGTGCAATATCGACAATAATACAGTCTATAACTTTTACAGAGATACCCCACAAGTCACCTGTCTTTTTTGAATTTAATGACTTGAAGGTTCTAACTATATCATGAGGTGTAATATAACTAAAAGTAAATGTGGCTTCACATTGGCTAACACTACTTCGTAAAAATTTTTCGGCGTTGGTGGTAGAGGAGTCTAAGCCGCTAGTGGTCTTTATTGCAATATTAGAAAAGAAGGTATTAAATTCTCTAGCTACATCCGAATCTTTCTCATAAACTTGATCCTCATCAACGATTTTGTATCGAGTATCACGCTGTTTATTTTTTCCAGTCTCACTATTAATAATATTCCACGTAGCTTTAATTACACTATTACTGTTCTTGATTTTATTACTAAAATACATCGATTTTGCCGCATGACAGACTTTTTTAAACAATTTGGAATAATTTCTAACAAATGTAATAAAATTTTCATCAAATTTATAATTTTTCATTTCATACAGCTCATACAACTTAGCTCTACTCTTGTAAATGCCGGGGGTAGCCCACTCATTGAAATTAGCCGTTTCTTTTATTACGAAAGTTTTGGTTTTAAAACTAGAATTAAATTCATATTTAATGATATCGAACAGAGCTCCGTACATTAAATGGGGATTGTCATTATCTAATATCTCATAGCCTAGTTTTGCAATTATATTATTTTTGAAAGTATTAAAACGACTGGTTGTTAAGGGGCGACATGTTATTTCCCGTTTGATTTTATGCTGTCTATCAGGAAACCGTGCCAGTTGACCACGGTGATCGGAAGGAAGGCCATTGGTAATCAGAGTCTCCGTGGCGGTACAATTACTAAATATATTATCTAAACAGGTTGACGAGGTTGCCGTAATTCTTGTTGGTTCTAGAAATAAATTAAACAAGTTGAAAGATTTAAATAAGTTAAGCAACCTTATAGTTAAGGGAGATGATTCTAAAATATTAACATTGAAATCACCGCAAACTAAAAGTGTTTTACTACTTGAATTTAGTTTAGAAAGGGAATTTTCCATTACCGATTCAAAGATGTTAAAATCCCCAGAAGGAGGCCTGTACACACAAATTATAACAAACCGCTCCAGTTCAACACATGACAGTTCTATGTTGCGCTCCACTGATAATTTAACTATATCCAAACGTTCTTTACACTTTATATTATTAGACACAATTATAAGAGAGCCACCATGGATGGCTTCCTTTCTAACAAACGCACTTTGTACTGTGTAATTACAATTATTAAGGAATATTATTTCAGAATTTCTGTGCCAGTGCTCAGTTATGCACATTACTTGTACCATATAATGCTCAATAAATAAACTTAATTCTAAATCCTTGCCGGAAAGGCCCTGAATGTTTTGATGTACAACATTCAGTTGATGTGGCCCACCCTTTGTCGCACCATGTAGTTTAAACTATCAGGTGTATCAATAGTTGTATTAGTAGAACTACTAATATTATTAAAAGAAGAGGTTACCGTAGTAGAACCCGGGTCAATTTGTATATTATTTGCTATCAATATAGCAATTTGTCTTTTATAATAAAAACTTAGATACATTGTATCATTTGTCATTACAAAATTATTTATAAATTTATTTGTATCAAAGTACATTATTCTATTATTGTAATGCCTAGTTGTATTGTACATTAATAGATTTAAATCAAATATGTACTGATTTTGTTCTTCAGTAAAATTTTTTGAATATGGTAAGGCACAGATGATAAACTTGCAATTTGTTTCATTATTTAATTTTATCATTAATTCAACACAATCTATTATATTTTGTTTACTAACTGCTAGACTATCTCCAAATAGCATAATGGCAGATGAAGTGGTATTAAGATTAGTCAATTTAATTCTTTCTATAATCTCATTGTAGCTGGCACCGGGTGAACAATTGTTTATTATATTACTTTTACAGTATTGAGAGACTAATTTACCAAAACCTAGACCAAATCTATCAGAAAATATTTGTGATGAGTTTTGATTTCCTGAACTATGTTTATGTGAAATGCTTGATGGTGGAATATTGCACTGAACAGCGACACGAGGTGGTATTGTGTCACTGTTCACAGCTGACTGCATAGTACTAGGCGTTGTTAACTGTAGGTCAGCTTGTACTGTTGGTTGAGAACAAGTACAGTTGTTATATTTGTTTTTAAGAGAATCAAGACGGTCCATATTTTCACTACCTAACTGGAGCAGCTCATCGGTAGCCAGAATATGTGCCTTAATTTGATATTTGGCTGCCTCATAATTGTGTGTAATTTTTGTTAACTCACGCTGCAGATCAAGCATCTCCTGTTGCAGAACCTGTGTATCTTGGTCGTACATTAGCCTACTTTGTAAAAGTTGATTAGTGCACAAATTTAACTGTTGTTTTAAATTAACCTTACTTTTAAGTAAATTATTTAATTTGTAAGTCGATTTCTGTTTATGACACACTCTCTTAATTTTTTGAATCAATTTGTTTATTCTAATGTATTTTTTAATTTTTTTGTGACTCATATTTAGTGAATTTGATGCAACAAGCTCATTAAAAAGGCGATGAGTGTCGTCACTTTCTTGTTGTTCTTGAATTTGCTTGAAGCATGTCAACGACTTGTGAGCATCATTTAAGCTGGTCTCCAGTTCAGTAATGCGACTCAGAGCCCTCTCATGAGCATCACTACATTCACTAAAAGAACCTACAAAAACCTGTAACCTATCCCGCTGATCCAGCACATCCATATATTGAATGTGTAACTCGGCAAGTTGAGACTTTAATCCTGAGTTTTTATTAATTATGTTCTGTATTTCTTCCTCGCTCTCATCACGTTCCCTCAACAGTTGACCACAGAGCTCCTTAGATGTTTTCAGCTCTTCCAGGGTGTCCTTCAGTTTTACCTCCATGTCTTTGACAGTAGCCTTTCGTGTCTTAATGGACATGGTGTCAGGTATTTACTGAAAGCGTGAAGTAACCAAGATGAGAAAGACAGAAAAGAATAGCAGGTTAAGTTCACTAGATGACTGATAGTTTCAAGTATGCAATTCCGTAGCTTTAAGATTACACAGCAAAGAAGAGCATAAGATTGATAAAGAATTATGCACGAAATTGAAATGAAGAGATATGAAAAGATATATTTATTCTGTAAACGTGATGCTTATTAAATGTGTAATTTAACAAAATTAACCGTTAAAGGAACATGTAATTTATCCGATAATATATTGATTTATTTGTTTAAGCAATCAGGAGAAAGTTATCTTTGCTTTTTACTCGCTTTTTATTTTTATTGCAATGTTAGGGTAGGTTACAAGGTTGACTTTGTTTTTGACGTAAATCCGATATGTAATGTAAATAATACAATCTGCAGTTGTGGAACTGATGCAGTAAAGTGTGACACAAATGTAATAGAAAGATACTTCCCGTAAAAATCCAATTAATTTGAATTGAGCGGTTGACAGCTGACCGCCTCCGTGTGATGTAGATTTTTATCAGTTATCCTTCTACAATGACGCCACAAACATTTGTACACTATATTTATGACCACTACTACTATATTAAATACTTTTAAGGGCTATTTTGACTATTTTTCTATTTTATTTTAATTTTAAATTACACAGCTGTTTTTTGACAAGTCACCCGGCCAGTGTTGCCAGTCTAATAAGTCACGCTGCGGAGAAGCACCGAAGGACATCTGCACTTTCGCCAGCCGTGTACGAAGTGGCATCGTCACACTGCGAGCGCTGAAAAAGGAACACTACCTCATGAACGCCGAGCTTATGCGCATCCTCACAGAGAAGCTGCCGAACTCGCTACGTGTACAGTGGTACAAGACATATACTGAGAAGTACCAGTCAACGCCGGACTTGGGTCTCTTCAGCGACTTCATCACCGAACAAGCTCGCTACTGCAGCGCGTTTGCACCGCCTGAAAACATCAGTGAAGCTACTGGACTTAGACGTGTGACGCAGAGAACACACACCACTATAGACAAGAAGCCCGCATCGAAGTGCCGCATCTGCGAGATGGATGGTCACCGATCGCTAGACTGCCACAAGTTCGTGAAGGCTTCTGCGGACAAGAAGTGGGAACTAGCCAAGCAGCACAACCTGTGCTTCCGCTGCCTGCGCCATCGTCAGCACGGACACAGATGTCAGAAGAAGAGATGTGGAATCGAGGGCTGCACAGCATCACACCATCATCTGCTTCACTACAAGAAGAAGGCGAGCACTACCGAAGTCGCACAAGAAGCGCAAGAAATAGTCGCAAGTTCACGCAACCACACAAATCAAGCGTTCCTGAAAATCGTTCCGGTGCAACTGTCCGGACCGGCGGGAGAAGTGCGCACCTACGCACTGCTGGATGACGGCTCAACCGTGTCACTGATTGACGAAGAGCTGGCAGACATGATCGGTGCAGAAGGACCAGTCGAGCCGATGAAGATAGGCGCCATCAGCGACGTGACTATCGACACGCCCACGTCGAAGAGAGTTGACCTCACGCTATCGACCTGCCATAGGAAGAAGATACCCTTCAGGGCGCGCACCATACCACGCCTGCACCTGTCGCCGCAGTCAATCAGCAAGGATGACATCGCTGACTGCAAGCACCTGTTCGACCTGGCAGATCAGCTGACGTACAACGCAGGGACGCCGAAGATTATCATCGGGCAAGACAACTGGCATCTGCTCCTAGCGACAGACATCAGAAGAGGGCCCCAGCATCAGCCGATAGCATCGTTAACTCCCTTGGGCTGGGTGCTGCACGGTGCCCGCACTAGGATTCTGGGACAGCAGGTGCACTACGTCAATCAGCTGAACGGCGCCGAGGAAAGCATAGACAAGCAACTTCGTGAATACTTCGCACTCGATTCACTCATCATCAACCCGTGCCGACCAGCTTCTGACCCAGAGAAGAGAGCGGAAGATATATTACAACGCAGTATAGTACAGTTGGAAGATGGACGTCTTCAGACTGCGTTGCTATGGAAGAGTGACGAGATACAGATGCCGGACAGCTACGCGACTGCGATGAATAGACTCGTATCAATAGAGAAAAAACTCGACAAGAATCCCGCTCTGAAGACTAGATATATGGCGCAGATGGATTCACTAATAGAAAAGGGCTACGCAGAGAAAGCGCCCCTTGAACGTACACCGGGAAGAACGTGGTACCTGCCGCACTTCGACGTCTTCAACCCTATGAAACCGGAGAAGCTTCGTATAGTTCACGACGCAGCAGCGAAGACAAGAGGGATGTCACTGAACGACTACCTGCTCACGGGTCCGGACTTGCTGCAGTCACTGCCCGGTGTGATGATGCGATTCCGACGTCACCGCGTCGCCGTCTCCGGAGATATCACTGAAATGTTTATGCAGGTGAAAGTAAAGCCAGAAGACAGAGACGCTCTCCGATATCTGTGGCGAGGAGAGCGGCGGGAGGGGGCGCCGGAAGAGTACCGAATGACGTCAATAATATTCGGCGCAGCAAGTTCACCGTGTACAGCAATATTCGCTAAGAACTGGAATGCTAAACGCCATGCGAACGAACACCCAGAAGCAGTAGAAGCAATAGTCAAGAATCATTACATGGACGATTACCTGGATAGCTTCAGAAGTACAGAAGAGGCGACGCGCACAATCAAGATAGTACAAGAAATACATAGTAAAGCGCGCTTCGACCTAACGAAATGGGTATCCAACAGCGAAGAAGTGCTGCGTGAATTGGTACCGGGCCAAGAAACAACACAGATTGTTAATCTTGGAAATATAGAAAACACAGAGAAAGTACTCGGCGTGATATGGAAGCCACACACGGACGGGCTGAGCTTCAACTTAAAACTCGCGCGCCTACCTACTGGCCTGCTCGACAAGGAAACGCCCACCAAGAGAGAGGCGCTCAAAATAGTTATGTCGCTATACGACCCGCTGGGCCTCGCCTCACCTATAACAATCAGGGCGAAACAAATACTGCAAGAAGCCTGGAGGCGGGGAGTCGACTGGGATCAACCTCTCGATGAAGAACTATCAAGCCAGTGGAGGGCGTGGATAAGTCATCTCGAACAGCTGAAGAACGTAAACATACCGCGCTGTTATCCTGGGTACAGCGAGGCTACAGAAATACAAGTACACGTGTTCACCGACGCCAGTGAGAAGGCCTACGCTACAGCGGTGTACTGGAGGTCAACGACCCGTGACAACAACGTGCACGTCAGCCTCGTCATGGCGAAGGCGAAGGTGGCGCCGCTGAAGCTGCTGTCAATACCGCGCCTCGAACTGCAAGCCGCGGTGATGGGTACGCGCGTCGCAGCCGCAGTGATATATGAACACAACGTCAAGCCCGCCTCCGTGACCTACTGGAGTGACAGCAGAACCGTTCTGACATGGATAAGGAAAGGAGCCAGATCGTACAAGCCATTCGTCGCACATTGCTTGGCCGCCATAGAGGAAAATAGCAGAGTCGAAGACTGGCGCTGGGTGCCTACAAAAAGCAACATAGCCGACGCCGCCACCCGCGACGTCCCGACGCACTTTCACACCGACCACGAGTGGTACTGCGGCCCTAAGTTCCTCTACGACGACCCATCGACATGGCCGACCGAGTCACCAGCTGACAGTCAACCGACAGGCGAGGAAAAAACAATCACGCTCATACAAGCGGGCGCAGCAAACCTCATAGACGTCGTTCCCGACCCCGCTCGATTTTCAAGATGGGAGCGATTGCTGCGCGCCACAGCCAGAGTACTACAGTTTATATCGTTATGTAGAAAACAACATATAGAAAAAACGTTCTACAAGCGAACAAGGAAAAACAAAGAAAACGATCCTGATTGGTCGAGAGCGGTGCGAGCGCCCCGCGCGCCCGCCGAAGCTGCGCGCGCCCAAATATACACACGCAAGTTTATTATATTGGACGCGACATACATTCAAAGAGCAGAGAAGCTGTTAGTTCGTGTGGTGCAACAAGAAGCCTTTAAACAAGAAATAGCCAGTCTCGAGAGCAACAAAACAGTCGCAAGTAGTAGCCGGCTGTACCCGCTGCGCATAGAACTAAACGACGGAGTTATAGTACTGCGAAGCCGCATAGCTGCTGTAGACAAAGTCGCTAAAAGCGTGAAGAGTCCACCTGTGTTAGACGGCGATCACCGTATTACACAGCTATATATAGATTGGACACACCGTAACCTACAACACAGCGGCACCGAGCTCGTCGTGAATGAGGTCAGACAGCACTACTGGATTGTGCGCCTGCGCCCGACAGTCAAGCAAGTCATCGCGCGCTGCCTGCACTGCCGCATACGTCGCGCGCGCGCGCCGACGCCGGCAACCGGCGACCACCCGAAGACACGCCTAGCTCATCACCGCAGGCCGTTCACATACACCGGGCTTGATTATTTCGGCCCGCTGTCAGTCACCGTCGGTCGTCAGCATCACAAGCGATACGTGGCGCTGTTCACGTGTCTCACAACGAGGGCAGTTCATCTCGAGATCGCGCACAGCCTCAGCGCGGACTCAGCCGTGTTGGCGCTGCGCAGGTTCGCAGCGCGACGCGGCTGTCCCACCGAAATCTACTCCGACAACGGCACCAACATGCACGGTGCTGACCGTGAGCTGCGTGAGGCCTGCCAGGAGGAGGCCAGCCGACGCGGCATCGCCTGGCGCTTCATCACGCCTTCCGCGCCTTTCATGGGAGGCGCCTGGGAGCGCTTAGTGCGGTGCGTTAAGACCGCGCTAGGCGCCACGCTGCACGAGCGCCACCCACGCGAGGAGGTCCTCGCGACGCTGCTCTGCGAGGTCGAGTACGTCGTCAACAGCCGGCCGCTTACCCACGTATCTGTGAGCGGCGACGACGACGAGTCCATCACACCGAACCATTTCCTGCTGGGCGGCTCGGCACGCCTGCCGAGCCCCGGCACGTTCGACGAGCGAGACATCGACAGCAAGAAGCACTGGCGGCGCGCCCAGATACTCGCCGACATGTTCTGGCGCCGCTGGGTGCGCGAGTACCTGCCCGAGCTCCAATACCGGCGGGAGCCGCACGCCCGCGGCCCCGCGCTGCAGCTGGGCGACCCCGTTCTCATCGCCGACGGCAACCTGCCTCGCAACACTTGGCCGCGAGGCCGGGTTGTGGCCGTCTACCCGGGTGCTGATGGTGAAGTTCGGACCGCTGACGTGCGCACCGCAGGTGGCATACTAAAGCGTCCGACGAAGAAACTCGTGCCGCTGCCTAAGTAATCGGGCAGTGCGGCATCACCGGCGTCGCGGCGCCCTCGCGCTATCACTGCGCCGTCGCTCACCGGAGATGCGGCATCGCTGCGAGCCAGAGCTACGAGTCATCGCTGCGGGTCATCGCTACGGGTCAACGCTTCGAGTCCCTACATCGTGTCATCGTGTCATCATTCATCGTTTAATAGACTAAATAGTGATAGTGAAAGTGAAAGTGATAGTGCCTACGCTCTGCCGCACGGCGGGAGAGATGTTCGCGACAGACGCATCCGTGCGCCGCGAGTGCAAAATCATAATGCCTGAGTGTTCGTGTATGCGCGTTACTATTTATACTCTAACAATTTTGTGATGAGGGTAATGAGCAAAAAGTGCCGTGAGCCGCGCCAAGGTATGTTTTTCACGTGCACCCTCCTTCTAAATTGTTATAGAATTGTGTTCAGATTTTGATAGTGCTTTAATTTGTAAATTATAGTGTTTTTTGATACCAAATTGTAATAGTTTTGTAGCGGTAACCTTAACCTACCTAATTATGTATAATAAACCTAATAGTTCTGCCGTTTAAGGCCTGATTTACCCATGTAAACATTTCTCGATAGCAAAAATCCTAGACTTTCATTAGTGAAATAGTGTTTAACTGAAAGCCTAGGTCTCATTGTATAAAAACTAACTTAGTTTATAGAAATATTGTTAATAGTTTAAGTTATAGAACAATAAATAATGTCTGTGCTTTGACTTTCATTTCACATGCAAATTAACAATACTAGGGCTTAGGTCACATTGTTAGGATTACTATCGCCAGATAGCCCATGAAATGCCCTAACACACACTGCCTTTCGTATCGAGATACCCCCCATAGTTTGTTTTTTATCTCGAGATAATCTTCACATAAGGGCCGATTTCACATAGTTTTTTATAGTTATTCGGTTATAGTATTTCAGCCCTGAAGGTATGCAGGGTGTGTGTGGTATAGTTCAGTAGCGCACTTCATGGGGCGTCTGACGCTATGTGTCCTGCAATGATATCATGTACCAATTGTTTGTAATACGGCTGTTAAATTGAAAGGTCAATAAAACTGAGTTGGTCGGAGGGACGAGAAATCGAGGTGCTCGTCACGGTAAAGTTTCGAGCTCATTCGGTGCGCAAGCGCCGCCGTACAAATCGTAGTCATCGGTATGGATTTTTTTGATAGTATAACAAGTAAATAGTGAAAAGTAAATAGTGTAATTATAGTATGGTAAGTGCGTCGAAGCTCGTCCCTTCAAGACTCCTGAAAAATATATGAAGACTTATTATTTCACCGGCACTCCTGAACCTATAGTAGCAGAAAGTCTAAAACCCGTCTAAACGTATTCTTGTTTCTGAAGTTCCTGTTTCTCGCCACATCGTAAATACAGTCCACTCGCCCAGACGTCCAAGAACCAGCGACCGACGAGGCGTCAACGTCTCGAAGCCACCCCATAGTACCTGCTTCTGAGCTACGTCCGTCCCGCACAAATGGCATGTCGTCGCTGCCTGTGCAAAAGTCGCTATGTTGTTACGGTTAGTTACAGAATATCGATATGTGACATTCATACATAGAAAGTTCCTTATAACACGCTGTTGTGTTACAAGTGTTATAAAATCCACGTAGCTAAATTAAGTTTACTAAAGTGGAATCAAAAATTGCGTCCGACATGTATTTTACTGCATATGCGACTTTTTCTGTAAAGTTTAGACTCGTTCGTGTGTGTCACCGCACCGTCAGTTTCTTTAAAATTCCATAGAACTTTATAGTAGTTAGGTATGTGTTCGAAGTGCACACGGCGAGTATTAAGTAAGTGCACATTACGACTCAAATAATTAGCATTATGTGCCAAATTTGCCTATTATGTTCAATTTTGTCATTTATTGACCTTATTATTAATGTTATCTATCCTAAAGTATTCTTAAACTAGGCAAGTTTGTTATATGGATTAAATAAAAATTAAACCATTTGAATACTCTGGGTACTTTCTTAGAAAATCAGTTTTTTGCGTATAAAGTGTATAAAAATCATATAGGTATGTAGCAGTTATTGAAAGCGCAGACATGATGTGCCGTAGGCCGCTCACGCACCGTCTATTTTTCATAGTTCCATCTTCGATATAACGAGCATTTTATATCAATATCTCATAATATTTCTTATAAGAGTTGATGACCATAAGACAATAAATAAAGACACGGACAATTCTTATGATATGATATATGATGCTATAGTTTTATTTTTCAGTTGTTGCCAACTCGGTCATAAATTGTCGGAAAAAGACATTGCTATGTCATTCCCAATTAGAAGAATACCTCAACACTTTTGTTTAAGCGCGAGATTTGCACTCGTTATCGATATCGAATCACTGCAGTCGATAAGAATATCGACACATTTATATTCAATTTTTTACTTCTTTGTTATTTTCGTTTTATTTTTATTATATAAAATTACTGATTATAATAATAATACTTTTATTTTCAAATTACATTGGCCCATAGGTATTAGGTATATATTTTAAAGACTAACATACCTAGCTTGAGTTTTATTTTCTTAAGATTTAGATAAAACGTAATTTTTGAAGACACATTTAATAACTTAAATAATTTATACAAAAGATTACAACTCCTGCCTTTTATTATGAGTCCATGCGCTCGCGCCGAGGTTGTCCAATACTAGGATTCAATTGATTTATGACCGAGTTTGCACCCACCGAATATATTACTATAGGTAGTTAAAAAAAAATCTTAAAAACAAAAGGGTAGTATTTAAACGCATATCAAAAAATATCCTTTTTCTATGCAATAAGATTCCGAATTCCCATCAAAATTACTGATTGCACAGCAAAATATTCAACTCAAAAATTAAATTATAAATTTAAAAAAACCCCCGACCCAAAAAAAGTACGCAATAATTATGACAAAAGGTTAAAAACGCTAAACCCTATAAAAAACAAAAAATAACTTTTAACACTACGTAAACTACATTTTGTCGTGTCGGGGGATCGCTCTATTTCATTACTTTAGATACGTGTTTTTTTTTAAACGAATGTTGTAATTAGGTAGGTAGCATTTGATTTATGTAAGTATTTATGAAGGTAAAAAGCGATCCCCCGACACGTCAAAATTTAGTTTACGTAGTGTTAAAAGTTATTTTTTGTTTTTTATAGGGTTTAGCGTTTTTAACCTTTTGTCATAATTATTGCGTACTTTTTTTGGGTCGGGGGTTTTTTTAAATTTATAATTTAATTTTATTTCATGCTTTTTAAAGGAGCTCCTTAATTTTTCCTTCTTTCATTTAATTTATTTTATCTTAAGATGGGGTCGCTATATGCGATCTCGGCCAAAGGAAGCTGTTTAACAATCCTCATTACAAACTGGCTCTGGGAGAATTGCACAGATTGAGAAACAATAAAGATTAACCTTTGGACATTCTAGATTTTCAGCAAAAATATAAATCGGTTTATCCGTTTCATTCCGGCATCTCAGGGTTTCATTCGCCACATCCCATTTCCAGCATCAGGTTCTCGTCAATCAGAAACATGAAGAGAACTCGTCAAGACAAATTCAACGAGCCCAAACTCGATGGGTTTACTAAAAGGCAGTTCAGGGTTACGTCTCCTACCTTCGTGCCCTAATAGCAGACCAGCTCAGTGGTTCCAAAAGACATTAGTGTTTCAAATTTCAGATCCCACATATACTTGCAAGTAAACTGAGCGTGTAAAATTTAAAAAAACCCCCGACCCAAAAAAAGTACGCAATAATTATGACAAAAAGTTAAAAACGCTAAACCCTATAAAAAGCAAAAAATAACTTTTAACACTACGTAAACTAAATTTTGACGTGTCGGGGGACCGCTTTTTACCTTCATAAATACTTACATAAATCAAATGATACCTACCTAATTACATTACAATTACAACATTCGTTTAAAAAAAAACACGTATCTAAAGTAATGAATTAGAGCGGTCCCCCGACATGAAGAGAACTCGTCAAGACAAATTCAACGAGCCCAAACTCGATGGGTTTACTAAAAGGCAGTTCAGGGTTACGTCTCCTACCTTCGTGCCCTAACAGCAGACCAGCTCAGTGGTTCCAAAAGACATTAGTGTTTCAAATTTCAGATCCCACTTATACGTGCAAGTAAACTGAGCGTGTAACATTCCTATCACATCTAGCAAACGAGCTGATGACCTTGAAGACCTGAACCGATTTCCACCAAACATAGCTAAGAACACTCCCGACTGACATACCTTTTAAACAAAAAAAACCGCATTACAATCGGATCATCCGTTTGGGAGCTACGATGCCACATACACACACACACACACACACACACAGACACGTCAAACTTATAACACCCCGTCGTTTTTGCGTCGGGGGTTAAAAATTCCTATCACATCTAGCAAACGAGCTGATGACCTTGAAGACCTGAACCGATTTCCACCAAACATAGCTAAGAACACTCCCGACTGACATACCTTTTAAACAAAAAAAACCGCATTACAATCGGATCATCCGTTTGGGAGCTACGATGCCACATACACACACACACACACACACACACAGACACGTCAAACTCATAACACCCCGTCGTTTTTGCGTCGGGGGTTAAAAATATCACTAAACACACTACAATTTATTTTCCCAGCGTACAGCGATTTTTCCTAAAGCAAACGCTTTTTCATAAATGCACAGCTAACAATCTTAATGCACATTATACATGTTAACTCTTTTTCTTTTTAACCCCCGACGCAAAAACGACGGGGTGTTATAAGTTTGACGTGTCTGTGTGTGTGTGTGTGTGTGTGTGTGTGTGTGTGTGTGTGTGTGTGTGTATGTGGCATCGTAGCTCCCAAACGGATGATCCGATTGTAATGCAGTTTTTTTTGTTTAATAGGTATGTCAGTCGGGAGTGTTCTTAGCTATGTTTGGTGGAAATCGGTTCAGGTCTTCAAGGTCATCAGCTCGTTTGCTAGATGTGATAGGAATGTTACACGCTCAGTTTACTTGCAAGTATATGTGGGATCTGAAATTTGAAACACTAATGTCTTTTGGAACCACTGAGCTGGTCTGCTGTTAGGGCACGAAGGTAGGAGACGTAACCCTGAACTGCCTTTTAGTAAACCCATCGAGTTTGGGCTCGTTGAATTTGTCTTGACGAGTTCTCTTCATGTTTCTGATTGACGACAACCTGATGCTGGAAATGGGATGTGGCGGATTAAACCTTGGAATGCCGGAATGAAACGGATAAACCGATTTATATTTTTGCCGAAAATCTAGAATGTCCAAAGGTTAATCTTTATTGTTTCTCAATCTGTGCAATTCTCCCAGAGCCAGTTTGTCATGAGGATTGTTAAACATCTTCCTTTGGCCGAGATCGCATATAGCGACCCCATATTACGATAAAATAAATTAAATGAAAGAAGGAAAAATTAAGGAGCTCCTTTAAAAAGCATTAAATAAAATTAAATTATAAATTTAAAAAAACCCCCGACCCAAAAAAAGTACGCAATAATTATGACAAAAGGTTAAAAACGCTAAACCCTATAAAAAGCAAAAAATAACTTTTAACACTACGTAAACTAAATTTTGACGTGTCGGGGGACCGCTTTTTACCTTCATAAATACTTACATAGGTAAATCAAATGATACCTACCTAATTACAACATTCGTTTAAAAAATAAACACGTATCTAAAGTAATGAATTAGAGCGGTCCCCCGACACGACAAAATTTAGTTTACGTAGTGTTAAAAGTTATTTTTTGCTTTTTATAGGGTTTAGCGTTTTTAACCTTTTGTCATAATTATTGCGTACTTTTTTTGGGTCGGGGGTTTTTTTAAATTTATAATAAATATAGCTTCTATTTTTATATTATTTACAGCAGTTTTTCTGAATAAAACAGCATTTTATTAGTCACAGTCATCTTATTATTTATTAATTACCACATAATGAGATCAGCAAAAAAATATAAAATTAAATACAAAATTTTAATTTATTGAATTATTAATAAGCGTCCACATTTCCTTTTTTGCCCAATAGGCACATTTTTAGCTTCTGCAGGTGGCACCACGTACTTGAGTCGGATCGCAAGTCCGATGATATGCTTGCTTGCACATACATATAGTTCTTTAAAAAGTGGGGCAGGTGCATTTTCAGTCATTGTTAGTATTTCCTTTTGGCATACATTTCATATAAGTAGTCATTAAAAGGCTACTATTATAATATCATATTTCAGAATGTTTATAGTCAGAATCATCTTTTGGCAAAAGTAGTTTTGGAATTTTTATTTCCCTGTAAGAAGCATGCAAACAAGCCTGAAGCATGCAAGCAGGCATGCAGCATGTAAGCAGGCATGCAACATGGAAGTAAGCATGCAACATGCAGCAAGCATGGCTTCTGTCACGGCTCCGGCGCTTCGTGGCTCCGGCGGTCCCATGCGAGCTTATCGTCGCAGATGGTTTTCACGCTCACCACCGCAGCTTCGGCTTACTGGCCGGCAGAGCCGGCCAGCCTCAACCGCGGCGGCGAGCGTTAAAACTACCTGCTCCTCAGCTCGCAGGCCGCCTCGCCCCTCCGCGCCTACGCGGTTTTAAATTGCACTCTAGGGGTAGGGCAAACAAGACTACGTGGAGTCGGTTTTGCAGCGATTCGTTTTCGTTACTAGCTTCAATTTCTAATACAATGTTTTTTAATTGAACTCTATCTGACTCGCTCGCGCCACTCTACACTCCAGTGACGAAAAAGCGCGCGAAACCGCGAACCTTTTTCAGTTAATTTGTTCTGTTTTTAGAAATAATGCAATGTGACAGAATTTTTTTGTTATAATAATCATTAAACTTGCCGAGCATGGCTTCTTGAAAATTAAGATAAATATGATGAACAGGTTTTGTTATACTTACTGGTTAATATGCGACTGGGATAGTTATTTTACTATGAAAAATGGAAAATTTGCTGTGCAGTCAGTATTAATGCTATGTATGTAGTATTTTTGTACAAGAATAAATTTAACTGTATTGCATTATAATAAAAAAAGCAATGTCATATTGATGTATAATTTCGAATTATTTGCAGTTTGAGTTTTGTTAAACATTTAGTTTATTTGTAGTGAAGTAAGTTATTTGATGTAAAAAAGAATATAAATGATGAGTATTTATTGATAGGCGATTATTTATTTGATATGCAATTTATAATATCCCAAAACGAAAACGATACATTTCAAACAAACTAAATGGTATTAAGCTGGAAACTGAATAGAATTGCATAAACCGGTTTGGTTCACTCACCAGTAATAAGAGCGGCAACAGCGCGGCCACGCGGTGCTGTAGCACTCACATAGAACACATAGTTTAGCAAATGAGAAAAATGAATATAATTTCCTATTCCTTAATTGCAAGTTATATTAATTAAATATTTTTTTATAAGGTATGCGAAGTTTAATTTATTTTCATATTGTCATCAACAGTTTGTATAAATGTAATTCATATAAATTTAATTAGATTGAAATAATATTTTCATATTGACTCATAATAATAAATATCGAAAAATAATTATCAAATGTATTATATATTATTTCACAATAATCGTTTCGTTTTTTATTAACTTTTAGTTAATATGAGACGTGTCTTTTACCTTATTCAGGTAACTTTGTTAATTTAATTGTTAATTATTGTTAACAGATTTCAATGGATACGGTTCGGAGGCGACTGAAAGCGCCTCCGAACCCTCCTCCTCCTCCTGGCATAATGTGCCGCCAGCCTGCGCGTAAGCTGCCGCTAACCGAGGCACATAAGCAGGACCGAATCAGCTTCTGCCTGGAATATTATAATTTTGATTGGGAGGACAACATCGTTATTTTTGTGGACGAAAAAACGTTTAAAAGTGACAAGGACGGTCGCAAAATTTTGTATAGACGAGGTAATACTCGATATGAACCCATCAATGTTTTACCTCGCCGCGTAAGCGGCCGATTGAGTTTGGGGTTTTGGGGGTGGATGAGCTCTGCGGGCCCCGGCGAGCTAGTGGAAGTGTCTGGGCGTATGAACGCAGCACAATATATAGAGGTGCTGCGTGATACGATTAGGGTTGCCAGATTCAGGTATTTCGGTTCCGGGACAATTCGAGGATTACGAAAAAAATTTGAAAAATTAGAATATCTATCTATATTTTTTGCATTTATTCAGAATTCGCATGTTTGAAGACTGTTTTTGCAGACCTTTCAAAAGACTTGTGAAATCTGGGCTCTTTAAAACGAAGAATTGCAATGCTGCGGGGTAGGTAATAAAGGAAGGGAAGCGGCCTGCTTCTATTATCAAAATGAAGAAAGCTAGTGTATGACGGTATTCGAAAATCCGGGACTAAAAGATGCAATTCCTGGACACGGGACAAGACTAGTTATTCCTGGACAATCCCGCATTTCCCGGCCATCTGGCAGCCCTAGATACGATGGTGCCGACTGTGCGAACGCACTACCCAGAGGGCACAATATACCTTTGCCAAGATAATTCATCAGTCCACAGCTCGCGGGCGGTTAAGGAGTGGCTCCAAACCCAAAACGACATAGAACTCATTCGATGGCCTTCCAAGAGTCCAGACTTGAATCCAATTGAGAACCTCTTGGGACAGATGGTTCTTAATTAGGATCCGTCAGAAGTGCGCAACAACGAAAACTTGAGGCAACTGGTTTTCAGCACATGGGAGTCAATGCGGGGCAGAGAAATGTGCTGGAATATGGTCACAGGAATGAGGGACAGATTAAATGCAGTATTAAATGCTAATGGTGGCTACACCAAATATTAGTGTTTGATATTGTATTTAAAATGTTTCTCATTTCTTCTTTCCTCGCATTGACTGCCGTATGCTGATTATCCACTACATATTGCATTCTTGTTGTGTTCTTCTGATGACAGTCTAAGCTCGAAGAAAGCTGTTGTTTGAGTTCTATTTTCTTAACGGGTGTTAAAAACAAAACATCTCCCAATGGTAATATCATATCGAGTATTATTTCGTGTAGCAAAACGCGGAGTGTTTATTTTTCTTTACGTTTTTTTTAAAATATTTTTATGGTTATTTTATTGACGAATAGTTTTTTTATGTATAAATGGTTTTGCTATTGAAACCACTTTGACTTTGTTTTCATGTGATACGACTTCAAACTGAACTCTATTTACGTAAATATTAAGTTTCGATTGTGTTTTTGACGTGACAACGTCTTATAAATCGATGGAGCCGGCTGCACGCACGAAAAAACATGACTCATGCGGCGTTACCTCGCTCTGAGGCGTTCCGTTTAAGGCTTGAAGTGCAAGCGAGAGCACGCAGCGAGCGACAAAGAGGCACAATCGGCAGCTACTCACGTTGTCACGTTCAACTATCGTCAGTAAAACGACTTTACAGACAATGGTTTTTTTTTTTACCTCACATTTTATTATTTTATTGTTGCGTTAGTTGTTCTATTTGATACTTGATGTTGTTTTTTTCTATTGTTATATTTTAGTTTATACATACAGCTTTGGCCAAAAGTATTGAGCACCCATGACATGGTAGCGAACTAAAAAATAAATACAAAAATTGTAAAAGACACATTTTATTGCACCCAGCGGGCCCAGCATGACCGCCATAGAAACAGCTTTTGTCTACCGGAGAATCGACAAAATGACAGATTGAAGAAAGATTTCCATCGACCCGAGCATGGCGATGTTTGACATCGAGAAAAGAAATGTTTCTTTTCTTCGTCGACATGTGTCTATCGCGTCGAGCATGACGACTATATTTTCTCTACTTTTGACATTTGGGAGTAGATATAACTTTCTATATGAAATGTCAAATACTCTACATCTCATCGGACCTAGACAAGAGTAGACAAGAATATTATTATAATTTTAAGATCTCAAAAAGCATTTACAAAGTATGTCGGGGTCCTACCGTCGTCATGTGGTCAGTTTTTATGCTGAGAAGAATCAGTGTAAAGCTCAAAGAACGAGCTATACGAGTGTTGAACCTCTCGACATTGAAAACGTAAATGTGCAGAGATGGTGCAGTATTTGTGCGGAATCTGTCTCCTAGGATATCTTAGGGTCTGCCTGTTCATATCAATGTAAGTACCTACAGTCTATTTTATTTCGTTGTGCTTTCCAACCAAAAATATGACAAAGTTTTCGTCCTTATAGATAAGTTAAATATAGAAAGATCTATTCATTTATTATTGTTTCTAAGATTATTTTGTCTATTATGTAGGTATTGCCCTTCATTGTAAGAAAATAATTAAACAGAAGAAAAATATTTAACAAAGCTTAATTGTTGCAGGTTCTTTGTTCGGGTCCTGCTTAGGTCATTAACAACATTACTAACCACTGTTAGCAAATTTTTTAAGCAATTTGTTTTTGCAGTGAATACAAGGTTAGTATACCTAATATATTCCAACAGGTATCTGTGGAGATCAAAGGGGGAGGCCTATGTTCAGCAGTGGACGTCCTATGGCTGAGATGATGATGATGATACCTAATATTAGATATAACCTCTGTTTCAGATTGTAGATACTGAGTGCAAAATACTGAACATAAATGCCAATTATCCTGACAGAGTTCATAAACAATCAATTTTCAATAGTTCTCTCATTAAGAACAAACTGCGCAGGCTATATGACTAGAATTGGACAGTTTTATCTGCTAAGAAAAAAATAACATTTTAAATAAACAACCATTATGATTTTAATATTCACAGTCTTTATTAAATGATATCATTTCAATAATTTATAATTTGTAAACTGACGACCCAGTTGTCATTTAGCATCCTTTTTTTGTAATCTGAAACAAGAACACAAAATTAAATTAACATTCATTTTCAGGGGATTCTAGTCATGCGTTAGGGTCTTGACTCATGACATAAATAAGAATGCTGATAATGTGTCACTATCAGTATGTTATTCTTTTATTATACTGTAAAATAATTCTTGTAAAAACTCTTTACCAAACAGTTATTTCTTTTTGCAGGGTGCCTATGCTACAACTCTTCCCGAAGAAAGGCAGAGAGAGAGACACACTAATGACCTTAGCGATAGCTTACTACAAGCTGCAACTCACAGAAGAGCAACTATTATGAATATCTTTGTATATCAACAGTTCTTGAAACCATACAGACAGAATTGAGTTGCTGGGGAGTTTGTTCCACCGCTTCTGCTGCTGATTTTCAGCCTATTTTGAATAAATGACTTTATCTGTCTTAATTTTATGTAAATAAACCTTTACCTTTGTGTAAATGATTGTCTCATTTTATTTTTTATCTTAAGAGTTGTTGCTTATATCACACAAGCAACAAATAGGTACTATAATTATTAAATTCTTGACCGTTATTTGAAGCTTACTAGTTTGAGATAGGCACCTACGTGTTTTCCGCTTTTATCTCCGTCCTTTTCTATCCCATATCTTGCATCTCTCTCGCACATCGACCAGTTTCACTCCCCACCAGGCAGGAGGCGACGAGTGTTCTCGGCGGCCACAGTTCGTCATTGGCGTCTTGTTTTCCGCCCGAAAAGGTTGGTCTAACCAACCGCTGTAGTATTTCGTTGAAAAATAAACTCAGTACTCTCGCAGAACACAGGTGAGTTTATAATATTTTATACAATTTGTTAACGGTTTTACCGTTCTATATTCGATTTTGCGAAATCAAGTGTTAATATTTTGTACATCTACCCCTTTTTTGTCACGAGTTTCTTCCGTGTACTTATTTTTTTTTTTCAGTAATTTGTTTTCAGAATGAGTGACTTATAAAGCAAATACAGATGCGGTAAATAATAAAGCTACCACAGCCCGTGCACGTGACTATGGAAAAGAAAGCAAGCCCGAAGTTCCTAAGGCACCTGTGGCCCTAGTTCAATCCTGCAAGGCGTTCAACGGTTTGACAAAAAAGAATGGTGTGAGGTGCGGTCCAACCAGCATTTCCTTAGTTCGGACTGATCACTACCGCACTTGAAGAGGGCTGATGGTGTCAAGAAAGCTTTTCAGCCTTGAAAGACTTGGTACGCTCCCCTCGGACTACCAGTAAGTCTGTTAGCCACCCCCCATGGGGGTCGGCTCATTATCACGGCGTGTGATGGTTTTCGGCCTTGAAAGACTTGGTACGCTCCCCTCGGACTGCCAGTAAGTCTGTTAGCCACCCCCCGTAGGGGTCGGCTCATTATCTCGGCGTGTGATGCTTTTCGGCCTTGAAAGACTTGGTACGCTCCCCTCGGACTGCCAGTAAGTCTGTTAGCCACCCCCCCGTAGGGGTCGGCTCATTATCTCGGCGTGTGATGCTTTTCGGCCTTGAAAGACTTGGTACGCTCCGCCTAGGACTGCCAGTAAGTATGTTAGCCACCCCCCGCAGGGGTTGGCTCATTTTCACGGACCCGCGCAGGGTACCAATCTTGCATGTTGCGAGACGCAGCATCATTACAAAGTGGGGACCAGTAAGTATACTAGCCACCCCCCACAGGGGTCGTTTCATTATCACGGACCCGCGCAGGGTACCAATCTTGCATTTTGCGAGTCGCAGCATCATTACAAAGCAGGGACCAGTAAGTATACTAGCCACCCCCGCAGGGGTCGGCTCATTATCACGGACCCTCGCAGGGTACCAATCATGCATGTTGCGGGTCGTACCATCATTGCAATCTACCCTCGCAGGGTGGCTATTTGGATCGACTTTCGAAGAGTCGCCATTATAACCTTCCCTCGAAGGGAAATGGTAATCACACTCACGCTGAATGGCGTGTGACGCAAAACTCTAAAGGCTCCCTTGGGACATCACGAGTAAATTACAATAGAAACCATGTCCAACAGACGAAACAAAGCGTCCAGGACCGCAGGCGGACTTTGATGCGTCCAACAAGGCACGTAAGTTATGACTTTCGAGGCGGGTTGCCTAACATTATATCAAGACCAATGGAAAGAAATGGGAGCTCCGCCTTTCTTGTCAAAAATAATAACCATGGGTATCGGATACCATTGGCCAAAAGCCACCTTTGATAGATAATGCCAGATTTGACCAGAGAGTCCAAAGAGATGGATGTCGTCATATCCCAAATGATAAAACAAAAAGTTCTATTGATAGCTGCAAATTCTGCCAGCTTTCTTTCCAATATGTTTCTTGTGCCCGAAAGGCGACGGAAAGAACCGTCCAATACTCAATCTCAAGGTTCTCAACAAGTTCATAATTACGGAACCCTTCATTTTAATAAATGTTTTTCGGGTGCTAGTTTCTTCAGAAAGACGAATGGCTGTGCAAGTGGATCTCGCCCAGGCTTACTTCTACCTTCCGTTAGCCGAAGGTCACAGACATGTTCTTCGACTAGTATACAGAAGAAGACTGCTTCAGATTACGTGCCTACCATTTGGCTTAAGCACGGCACCCAAGACCTTCGCCACAGTGACCAATTGGGTGGCTCAAACTTTGAAAACTCAAGGGTTACTTATAATTGTGTATCTCGATTTTCTGGTGGCTCACCAAGATATATTCGCCTACTTTGGGATCATTTGCACCACGTTTTGGATGGCAAGTGAATAAATTGCAAGCATTATCAACAAGATAATGACAAAACGCACTACGTGACAAACAGCACGACAAACTTGGAAGACCTGCATAGCTTGATAGGACTTTTAAACTTCGCAAGTTTTTGTTGTCCCATACGGCAGACTGCATTACCGGGCTCTCCTCATTTTCTTCAATGCAGTGTTGAACAGCAATCTATACGTACCCTATTCATGGAACCGTGAGCCAAACGGTGAACAAACCATAAAAAGGGTTCTTATAAGTCACGATTGAAGTAATGATCATATTTTATAAAAATAACTACGAAAGTAATATACTGACAACGTTAGAAATTATATTTTAGAACGATGTCTGTGGAACTTATGCATTCTTTTCAAACTTATTTGAAATCAAATATAATAAATGCCGTAAATTGTTTTCTTAATTTTAATTAAATATGTAGTAAATCGTTTACATGTAAAAAGAACCTAGAAGTCTTGACTGTCATACATAGAACCCTACTTAATTGAAGACCACAGATACTAAGAACATTTTACATAAAAATGTGACGTTTTTGTCATCGGTCGGGTTATACCCACCATTTTGAAAAGTGTCATTCTTTGGTTACATTGTGGGCTCACGGCTCGGTGAATGGAGTATAGCAATGTTGAACCTACCAGCAGATGCCTTAGCAGATCTTAAGTGGTGGCTGGTCAGCTGCCACCAAACCTTGGATATTCATACGCCACTTCCCTGTCACCTTATAACCACGGACGCCTCCGATGTAGGATGGGGGCACAACTGAACGGAACGCCCGTAATGGGTTCATGGAACAAGAGAGAAAAAGGCTTTCACTGCGATCTGAAAGAGATGCTTGCAGTATTAACTGGATAATCACGGCGAGTTGCTAAGGAGATCAACAGCCATTTTTCAATGCAAAAATGGGACTGTAGTGTCATATCTAAGAAATCAAGGTGGCACCCGATCAAGGAGCCTACCGAACTTGACGTACAAAGTATTCAGTTATCTCGAGCTGTATCAAATCTATCACGTCGTGAATCATATACCAGCCCTATTCAACAGTCATGCAGACCATCTCTCCCGACACAAACCTCCACCGGAGGGGCATCTTATATCAGCAGTGGACCTATTTGCCTCGAAGCGAGCCCAGGGATACATAGTTGTGTACTATGTGCCCCTAGATCTGAAGGACCCGAAAGCGGGGTTCCACGATGCCCTTTTTCTCAAGTTTGGACTTACCCGCTAGCATGGGTATTACCGCCACCTTACCTTATACCGTAGGTCCTCAGTCATCTCAATTCAGGAACGGGAGTTAATCTCATAGTAGTTCCTTCGGTGGCACCAGGTATTTTGGCGAGCAGATTTGAAGTCCCGATCATTAGCAGTACCCTACACACTGATAAACCTCGAGCAGAAACCGATAGACACAGCAACGGGGATACCCCCTGCCAAGGTCAAGGAAATGGGGAGGGGGGGGAGGGACAAGGAGTCTCTCCGACTGAAGTCTTCTTCAATCCACACGCAAGACTTATCAATCAGCTTGGAGTCGATGGTTAAATTGGGGCGAAAAGTATGAAATTGGATCCTATGAATCCTTGAATCCCTATTTGGACCTATACTTACCCAATTTTTTTTGCGGACTTACACATAGTAAATAAACTAGCATACAATACTATTTTATTACACAAGTCAGTTATAGCTACACTATGCAATGCAGAAACCATTGGAGAGCTAGGTTCACACGTTCTAGTCGGACACATTTTAAAATCAATAGCGCTGAGCAAACCTGTTCCCCGGGAAGCCGTCCATCTGGAATATTGACCAATTGGTAACCTACTTAAGTGCAGTAAACGTAGACAAGAATAATCCTTTTGCAACTTCAAGGCACACTGCTGCTCTTTCTTTTGCTAGCTTGTTTCGGAAAGGCGAGTCCATGATCTTTCCTTGCTTGCAATAGACCCAGAACATTTCAAAAACAACAAAGATAATTTAATCTTATGGCCAGTCTTTGGCTCTAAGACCGACAATTCTAGTCATAGGCAGTCGGGTTGTTGTTTGATGGATAATCAGGAAAATATAAATCTAAGTCCAGTGTATTGGGTCAGAAAGACTAAAGCCTTGTTAGAAGATAGACGGACATCGGTTAATTCCTTAAATTTATTTATATCCGTTAGAGGCCAACCAAAGGCAGGCACCCAAACGATGATTGCGGGTGGATTAAGACATTGTTAAAAGAGGCAGGAATAACTACAACCCCAGGAAGCTTCCACTCGGCGGTAGCGTCAAAATCTGTGTTGACAATATACCTTTGGACGATATATTAGCCAAGGGTAATTGGCGATCAGGCAATACATTTGCCCATTTTTACAGAAGAGGAAGATATCCACTAATAGAAGTAGCAAGTTATCCCGATTATTTAATTAATCCAGCTGATTAATGTCTATATTTTTGTTACTATTGTTATTAAGAAGTATCGCAATATTTTTGTTAATTACTATTAGAAAATGAAATCAATTTTGCTTTTGTTCTTGCATCTCTCTTTTAATTTTTATTACTCATCCTCCGAGCCCCTTTCCCAACTATGTTGGGGTCGACTTCCAGTCTAACAGGATGTAGCTGAGTACCAGTACCAGTTAACTTTTATTACATTAGTATTCCAGGACGCAATACACATACTTACATGTGATTACTCGTGTACCTAAGTACCTATTTACATACACAATTTCATTGTGCTTTTGCTCACATTGGCGTCCACTTCCACCAGGCGATAACAAACACGTCTCAAACTAGTAAGCTTCAAATAACGGTCAAGAATTTAATAGCAGCGTTTTACCTGAAATAAAACGCATATTAAATACTTACGGCTTGTGTTTAAACACCACCCAAAAAAGTACCTATTTTACTACCAAAAAAATTCTAAACGGTTACCAAAATGGATAAATGGTCACCAAATAACGTTTCCAAAAATATTATTAGATAATACCATTTTTTCGTATTATTGACTACTAAAAAAATATATGGACGCCTTTAAAATACACTTTAGACCAAATATTATATATTGTCACTACTTAGATGTTACCAATTATGTAATACCATGACTCCCAATTTGGTCATTTTTGTTAGACTAAAAAAGCTAACGATCGCTAGAATATTTCCCAAATACCAATTAATATACTAGGGTTCCCAAACATACGTCGCTTATTTATTGTTATATGAATTTGGGTGTAACTCAGTGCGTTTAAAATGTAAGCACGCAACATGCAGCAAGCATGGCTTCTGTCACGGCTCCGGCGCTGCGGGGCTCCGGCGGTCCCATGCGAGCTTATCGTCGCAGATGGTTTTCACGCTCACCACCGCAGCTTCGGCTTGCTGGCCGGCTCCGCCGGCCAGCCTCAGCCCCGGCGGCGAGCCTTAAAACTACCTGCGCCTCAGCTCGCAGGCCGCCTCGCCCCTCCGCGCCTACGCGGTTTTGAATTGCACTCTAGGGGTAGGGCAGACCAGACTACGTGGAGTCGGTTTTGCAGCGATTCGTTTTCGTCAATAACTTTTTGGTAGTAATATTAATCTTTTAGTTTGATAGAATTTGGTGACCATTAATCCATTTTGGGAACCAAAAATAATATTTGTGCGAGATTTGCGATTTTTCTGATGTTATTTTATTTTTTTTGGATCATAACATTATATACTTTAGTGCCCTTTTAATAAAGTCAATTTATTTTTTTTTGGCGTTGTTTATTTTATTTGGTGCCTCAGCTTAGAGTCTTAAAAATATTTTTGGTGACCGCCTAAATTATACCCAATACTTACCTTATTTGAAGCTTACACTTGAATTTCTGCCTGGTGTTTTCGACTCAATGACGAACTGTGGCCGCCGAGAACACTCGTCGCCTCCTGCCTGGTGGGGAGTGAAACTGGTCGATGTGCGAGAGAGATGCAAGATATGGGGTAGAAAAGGACGGAGATAAAAGCGGAAAACACGTAGGTGCCTATCTCAAACTAGTAAGCTTCAAATAAGGTAAGTATTTAATATGCGTTTTATTTCAGGTAAAACGCTGCTATTATTGCCATAATTATACTTTGAAAACAAAGCATGAGAGTTTTGCTAGAATGAAACCAACAAGTCTGGAGAACTATTACTAGTAAATGAATATTATTTAAAGACACTTACTAATAGAATGTTTCTCGTGTCAGCATTGTATGCCAAGAACTCGTTCTTTTCCATATTTTTTCAGCAGCTTTTGAATACGGACCTATTCTTCTTTATCGTGGCCTTCTTTTCCCAATGGATCGGCATACTATCTTCTCTGTTTATTGGATGGGACTTCGTACGCTGTAAATAAACAGGTTTTGTATCGACGAAAGTAAAAACACTTCGGACAATAATATAGGGAAGCAAGATAACAGTGAGGAACGCATTGAACTGTGCATGGCAAAGTTTTCATCAGACAATGCCACCAATCACCATTTATTGAGATTATTATGTTATTTTCCTTTGTTCTTTTCATCGTATGTATGGATAATTATTATGTTCGTTTGGATTAATTACACACAACTATTGGAATAATCAGTACTTTATTTATTTAATCAGAAAATCTACTTACTTTTTCCTTGCCGCACGCAGTAATCACCAATATTTAAATACGTAAAATCAACAACAATAATCGTTTTTTGTAAACAAACAAACATGAACCATTTTAGTTCCACAGATAAAAAATAAGTTCGATGAATTCGTTTTGTTGTTACTTTGAGTTACGTGAGTTTATGTATAGGTTCATGCGTGAAAAATAGTGCATTGACACATTTTTTTTGGCTAACTAAACGTAAATTCATCGCAGAACGACCCATCACTAGCTACTTATCCGTTGCTATGGAAAGTCTTTCTCAGGGGGGGGACAGAGAAGGAGGAGGCGGAACGCCAGAGAGTTCGCACCTCTCATCGGGGGGACACCGGGTGTCGCGAGATGACTCCCGGCCACCGTAGGCGTGGGTCTGTGGGCGGTGAGTTCGGGTGGCTCATCGTCCCTCTGTCTTTCTAGACGACAGACCCGTGTCGACGGCGCGCGTTGTTCCACGCGCTCCTCAAAGAGACGTCAGCAACCCCAGCGGGGCCCAGCAGGGCCAAGGCCTGCCGGGGCTGCGGGTTGTTCGAAAGAGATACCGCGGCCCTGGTACATAGAAGGCCTATGACGGAACACTACGATTTTAGTCAGTAAGAGTCTGACACTCCCTCACCGCTGCTAACCCACAGCGGGAGGGGTCATTTGATGATTTTACGTCGCTAAAAAAAAAAAAAAAAAGGGGGGGGGACAGTTTCCTTGACTGAGCGTTGTCGTAAAGAAAGTAGCGCCATCTAATACATGAAACGTGAAAACATGCCATATTGCTAACTATTTCACGATAGATGTCTCTGTAAGTAGACTAATAATTAATTATTTTACTTTTTTATACAAAAATACGAGAGTATTTCAATAATTAAAAGATGATTTAAATTACGAATTCTAGTTAAATTTTGTTTTTTAAAATTTTCAATCTGAGAACCTATCTGACCTTTTTGTTAATTGGTAATAGTAACACATCATGCTTCACAAAGATGAACGCCATCATAACTTGCGCGTACGGTTGTCTGTGTATTTCGGTAATTTTTGTGTAATTCCTAGCAAATAAATATTTGATTCTAGTAGACCCGCTTTCCAGTAAAAAGTATTTTGTTTAATTTTCCTGTTGTAATGTATTTCAAAGCATAACAACAAGAAAATTAAACATGACTTGTTACCGGCGAACGGGTATATTGGGAACGGCTTATTATATTCCTGGTGACTAAAACTTAAAAGTCGACAAATGTTGGCAACAAATAAAATAACTTGCCAGCGATTAAATATTTTCGCGACTATTATAATATGTAAGGTTCAAAATTAAGGGTGTTATAAAAACTAAAAACTAGCAGCTGCGTTTGGGTAGCAAATAAACTATACCAGTCAATTGAAATATTAGGTGAGGAGCTATTTATAATGACTTGGCGACTAATAATGTTAGTTGGATGGCAAAGATAATATGTTACCAACTATTTCGTGCCGACTAAAAACCCAGTTTCAGGCTTCGCTTTGTGGATAGCTCTAAATATTAAAAGGAGTACAATAAAAAGGAATAAGAGTTAATTTTTAATATTGTGTATCATCATTTCATGAGAATGGCGGAAGGTGCGGTGGTATTATCTCACTTGGCGCACTATGAAGATGGTAGAATTTAATTTGAATTCATTTTTACCCGACTGCCAAAGAAGGAGGGTAATGTTTTTCGAGTGTATGTAAGTATGTATGTATGTCTGTTCCTTTGTGACCTCCTGTAGCCTAAACGGCTTGATGGATTTTGATGTATGAGGTATCGTTAGATTTGTCTTGATTACGGGAGTGTCATAGGATACATTTTATCCTAAAAGTCCCACGGGATATTTTTTCTAAATTTCCCTTTAAAAAAATATGTATGCGGTATCATTAGATTCATTTCAATCACGGGAGTAATTAATATAGGATACGTTTTTTCTCAAAATTCCCACGGGAACATGTTAATTCTGCGTCAACGCAAAGCAACTCATGCGTTAGCAAGCAAAAAGATAGGGCGTGGCCTGGCATGCGGCGCGCGGCGCGGTGCAGAGGGGGATATGCTCGAGTATACAGCCCGAATGCGGGCACACGCATAAGGGCACACGTCGTTGACGGTCGTCTCTAAATAGCGATTTTTTCGATACTTCGTCGTCTGACGCGAAACTTATAAAGTATAAATAACTCGTTCTTTTTCTTTCGTGTTTCTCTCTTTAAATTTATTCGTTCTTTCTAATTAATTAACTCGTTCTTCCGTTCTTTTTTTTGGTTCTTTCTTAAATTCTTCATATTAATTAATAATATAATAATAATTATTAATAAAATAACTAGGTAGGTAGATATTTTTGGTTAGTTTAAGTAACATTCTTTTAAACAATCCTCACTTATTCTTTTTGTATTTTTTTTTTAGTTATAGTTCAACTGTTTTTTTTTTATTATTATTAAGTACTTCTCCATTAGTACTGATTTTTTCGGTAATAGGTATCAGACCATTTTAAGAAATAAAAACATACAATATGGGATTATCTCGCAAAACAAAAAGGGCTCAGGCTCGGGCTAAAAAATTAAAAGCCGAATCTCCTGAGGCACGCGAAAAACGCCTTATAGAAGCAAGAGTAAGAATGTCCCAACGGTACAGCCAACTTTCACCTACTTCACGTCAAGAGCTTATAAATAACAAAAGTACCCGTAGACGTACTTTACAAGCACGTGAGTCTAGCGTTGATAGGGAACAAAAGCGGCGTAGGCTTGCAGCTAGCAAATCTGAAAAGAGAGCTGCTGAGTCCCCGTCGTCTCGTATGACACGACTCCAGCAGATGCGGGAATATGCCACAAACGTTCGTGAACATGAGTCTCCATCATCTCGCGCTGCTCGACTCGAGCAGATGCGGGAGCATGCGGGAAATGTTCGCGAACACGAGTCTCCACCAACTCGCGCTGCCCGACTCGACCAGATGCGGGAGCATGCCGAATTAATTCGTGAGCATGAGTCTCCATCATCCCGCGCTTCTCGACTCGAGCAGATGCGAGAGTATGCTGTGCAGTCTCGTAACAACGAATCACCTGGCTCGCGTTTAGAAAGACTTTCGGCTATGAGGTCACAGTCTCGTGTTCGACGGCAGTTGTTTACAAATAGTGATGCCACATTCAATGAAGCGATTTCTCAAGTGGCGGATGTGGTGTGCTACGTATGTCATAAGCTTCTATACAAGAAACAGTCACGCAGTATCTTAACTGCTAATATTACTGTTCTACCACAAAATGTTTCAGACCGCATAGATTGTTGCAATAGATGCGCCAACAAATTGTCAAGGAATCAGTGCCCGTCAAATGCATTTTGGAACAACATGACTGTTGCACCTATTCCGCCTGAAATTGAATGTCTATCAGAGATGGAGCTGCGGCTCATTTCTCGGATAAAACCGTTTATAAAAGTGGTGCGTCTGGGTGGTCGTTACGGACAACAGGGATTTAAGGGGCAAGCCAAGTCCTCTTTGCACAGCAAGTTGAAGAGATACCTGAACAGCTTCCATTGAATATAGCAAATGCGGGAATAAGTGTGGTCACAGAAAATTTAGATAACGTGACAAACAATCGACGATACTCGGTAGACATCGAAAAAATTAAGAAAGCATTAGAGTGGCTATTGCGAAACAATCATTTGTACTCTAATGTGCAAATTAATACTAACATTACCAATGAAGAGATACGGTCAAGTATTCTGGAGGCAGTTATCACATTAGAAAATGCAGATCACATTAGAAATGAGCCAAAAAATCACTTCAAGGCTTTGGGACATGACCGTCACATCTTGCGTGGGTCTTTTCACCAAGGCAGTGATCGGTTTGAAGAGGAATCCCGTGGCCGCCAGTGCACGGCTAATGCCGCCACGGCTATCGCCTACTCCAGTTCCAAACCATTAAATGAATGAGCCCCATCTGACTTGGATCGAATTTTATTAGCTGGTAATACATATTTCAACAGGTGCATGTCACGACTTGCAAACAGACCGCAATTTTTAAATACTGAAGAGCTATTACCCGCAGTTTCTGTGGCCGCTACAGAATTCGAATTAAATATACAGCCCGATGTTGTCGTTGGAGTTGTTAACTCGAGTGCGCCATCTGACGTTCTTGAAGGATACTTCCCTAATTTGTCTTCGGGGATTGAATATTTTTTTACAACACACGATAAAGGAATTATTACATGTCAAACAAATATTGCATTGGCGGTAATGAAAGTAATCGTCGAACGCAATCAGTCTCCCGATGTCGAGATCCCAGAATATTACTTATTCGACTCACATTCTCGGGGACCCAAAGGTTATGTTGCACCTAACAGAGGAGCCTCCATGTTGATGAAGTTTTGATATAGTATACATCTGACGTTCTTGAAGGATACTTCCCTAATTTGTCTTCGGGGATTGAATATTTTTTTACAACACACGATAAAGGAATTATTACATGTCAAACAAATATTGCATTGGCGGTAATGAAAGTAATGGTCGAACGCAATCAGTCTCCCGATGTCGAGATCCCAGAATATTACTTATTCGACTCACATTCTCGGGGACCCAAAGGTTATGTTGCACCTAACAGAGGAGCCTCCATGTTGATGAAGTTTGCAAATCAAGGCGATTTATGTCAACATCTTGCTGTTGCACTACAGGTAAGAGGCCATCGAGATATGCAGTATAGTATCACAGCTATAAATGCAACACCCTTGGTCATCCCAAATGAATCGCCAGTACTGAATGAACAACACGACACTCAGATAGTTAGCGACGGCAATCTGAATAGCAGTGATCCTGTTCACGAAGAACACGCGTTTGTTACTACAGCTCTTATGCCGATTGATACTAATATTCCAGATCTAAACGAAGTTGTTTCGAACGCTAATACCGTAGAAGAGAGACCAATACCTATCTACGAACTCAAACGGAAAACTGTGCCCCCGGTCAGCGTCTTGAGAGAGCAAAGAGCAGAAGAGCTAGCGTGGATAAGGTTATTCCCAGATGGTCGAAATGGGCTTAGGGAACAAAGACCCGTTCCAATAACACCGCTCGATTACTACCAAACTCGAGTGATGAGCAATGACAAACGGTTCCAATTTAACGAGTACATATTTTACGCCCTCTCGTTAGTAGAACTTTGCAAGGCTCAACAAAATGTTTCAGTCTGTGGCCGGTTGCGTCAGGATGGAGCTGAGCCCACAGATGTTGTACAAAATGTGCACCTGGTAATGCGCAACATACGTGGCACGTCCGCGTACTGGCACAAAGCGTATACGGATCTTCTTGCCATGGTGAAAAATTTAGGTCCTCCTCATTGGTATCTTACTCTCTCTTGTAACGATTTAAATTGGCCCGACATGCTAAAAGCCCTTTTAGTTGCCGATGGCCGCCCAAATTTTTCTTTTGAAGATTTGACCTTCCTTGAAAAGCAGCACCTTGTCGAGTCCTACCCAGTCACGTTATCAAGACAATTTATGTTGCGCCTAAACACTTTGTTTACTAGGCTGAGAAGAGAAGAGGATCCGATTTTAGGAAAGAAAATTATTGATTTTTGGTGGCGCATAGAATTTCAGCTACGAGGTAGCCCTCACGTTCACATGGTTTTATGGTGTGCTGATATGCCGGCTTTTGACACCCCTGAAGGTATTCAGTTGCTGGAGCGTGTTGTCACGTGTGAGGTTCCCGACGCTGAGGACGACTCAGAGATGCATGATTTAGTCGTTCAGTTACAAACACATCGACACACTCAAACATGCTTCAAAAATAACCGAAACGTTTGTAGATTCGCTTTCCCGAGACCAGTGTCTGAAAACACTACAATCTTAGACGACGAGCAAGCAATGAGAAATGGTGGAAGATTTTATATATTAAAAAGAACAGATTCGGAAACCATGATAAACTGCTACAATTCGAGATTATTAAAACTGTGGCGCGCCAATATTGATCTACAGCCTTGCGGGTCAGCTTTAGGTGTGGCGTACTACATCTCAAAGTATATCTCAAAAGCTGAACCTGCAGAGGTCTCTAGATCAATAAGGCAAGCTATAAGTGCTGTAAGAGACCGCGGTGGAAGCAACTTGGGACGGCTGGTTTTTGCTATCCAAAACGCAATCTTGTCTCACAGAGAAGTCTCTGCCAACGAATGTGCGTTTCGATTGTGTCATTTAAAATTAAGAGATAGTTCACGTAAATGTGTTTTCGTAAACACTTGCGCGCCTGAACAAAGATACCGAATGCTTAGGATTGACACAGAAAGTTCCGAACCGTACAAAAATGTATTTGATAGGTACGTTCACAGACCTCTTTCTCTGGAGCAACTTAGTTTAGGTGAGTTTGCGATTTGGTACGAGGTTGCCTCTACTAGAAACGATACAGAGGAGGATGAACAAGATGCTGATGCCTATGATGCTGAGGATGAGGACGTGTCTAGTCGTCGATACATTACCTTATTAGACAACGTAGGTAGGATGAAAAAGCGGACACGTCCAGCTATACTCCGAACGCGTTATTATACGCTGTCTTCAGACCCAGAAGCATATTACTACTCATTGGTTCTGACTCATATTCCGTTCCGAGCAGAGGAAGAGTTGTTGGATGGTTTTAATACTGCAAAAGAAGCTTTCTGGGCCAAAAGGCATCGACTACGTCCGCTGCAAGAAGGTTTTGACGCCGAAACTATGATGCGGTGGGAAACTGAGATCCAACAAGCTATAAGCCGCATTGTGGCAGAAAACTTGGCAGCAGGAACCGTTGAGGAACAAAACGATGACGCAAATGACAACAATGACGTTCAGCCTATTGAACACATACTCGACGACGGCGGTCATAATATTATGATCGAAGAAGTCGAAGATGAACCAACTGACATAGGCATGCCAGACAATCAGTTTGAAACATTTGTAGCTTCGTTGAACATGAGTCAACGACAACTGTTTCAAAAAATTTCCCAAAAGTTATTGGACGTGTCAAATTCTGATCCGTTACTAGTTTTTGTTACTGGAGGAGCTGGTACCGGAAAAACATTTACCTTAAAAGTTATGACTGAACAAATTCGTAGGTTGAGTAACACTGAAATAGGTAAAAACGTGATTGTTACTGCACCAACTGGAGTAGCAGCCAGACTAATCGGTGGAACTACACTGCATTCCACTTTTGCGCTACCAATTGAAAAGGGAAGAAATGAAACATTACGCCCACTAACAGGTGAAAGGCTGCAAAGGGAGCGACAAAAGTGGAGGCATATAAATTGGCTCATCATCGATGAAATATCAATGGTGCCCTACTTAACACTGCGAAACATTCACATTCGCCTCCAGCAACTAAAACAGGATCAAGGGAACTTTGGTGGTATCAATGTAATTTTGTTTGGAGATCTCATGCAGTTACCACCAGTTTCCAGAATCACCGGTGGTTCTTACTGCTTCCGACAGCCGTCGAACTTAACTGGTGAAACAAATCTGTGGCAATTGTTCAGCTTTTGTGAATTGCCACAGAATATGAGACAGGCAGGAGACAATACCTTTGTGGACATTCTCAATAATATTCGTGTTGGTGAGTTAACGATGGACCAACTTGAGATCCTGGACAGCCGCAGAATTCCACTAGAGGGTCCATTTGCCGATGGAGAGGCAGTTCGAATTTTCCCTACTACGAAACAAGTCGATGCTTATAATTCAGCCATGACTAAAAAGTTGGGCAAATCGTTAAAGCTCTACCAAATAAACGCTGTTGACATCTCCCTAGAAGCTAAAACCTACGGTCAGTGCCCTCGCAAACAATACATTTCTGACGACCCGAACAAAACAGGGGGCATTCTCGGCACACTAACTATTGGAATTGGATCTCGCGTGATGTTACGCCGCAACATCAATGTAAACCACGGTCTGGTGAACGGTGCTATGGGTATCATAAGAAGAATTGAGTGGCCTTCTCTTCGCAGAGAGCAGTTAGAACCAGGTGAGTTACCGCAGGCAGTATTCGTAGAGTTCGACGATCGTTCTGTTAAGGGCAATGAATTGGGTGTGGGGGTTCGCATAGAGCCTTCCACTGTCGACTTTGATGCGCTTCGCGGACAAGGGAAGATTGAACGTCGGATGCTGCCTTTGATACTTTGTTGGGCTGTAACGGTACACAAACTGCAAGGTACCACCTTGGATCGGGCTGTCGTGGACCTATCAAACGTGTTTGCAAAGGGCCAGGCTTATGTAGCCCTAAGCCGTGTTAAAACACTTGCTGGGTTAGCAATAAAAACACTTGACCCAAAAAAGCTGTTGGACCGGCCCCACGACGAATGTTCTTTAACTGAACTTAAACGTTTGCGGGATCTTCAGCAGTAATGACTCACCTAATTCTTTTTCTTCTTCACTACCAACAGTCCAGATTGGCGGTAAATTTATGTTGCGGAGTAACATCACTCGTAATCTAAAGCCAAATGTCGTCGAAATAATTTAAAATGGTACTTACATATACATAGTCTTCTACATCTACAACATTTTCGTTAAATAAAAACAGCTAAAAAGTTATAAATAAAAGAATTATTATTAAAAAAACAAAATACCCGACTGCACACTAAAAAAAGAGTAAAACAAGCCCCACAATAATATTGATCAATCAAATGCTAAAAACTAATTATGTAATACCGTTTAAACAATACCTATATTAAAATACACTACAATATGTGTTCGTAATCGATAGTTAAATAAACAGAAACTTATTTTGAATACAAATTTACTGAATATAATTTATAAATATTGATGGAAAGCATCGCAGGCGGGGACCACCTTGACCGCCACCAACGAAAATTCTGCTAAATGGTGCACAACCGAAATGACTATAAATAAGCCTCTGTTGGTCCCCGCCTGCGATGCTTTCCATCAATATTTATAAATATTGATGGAATTTAGCATATTGCCATTTATAACCTTCAATTAAAAAAACATTGTATTAAAAATTGAAGTTAGTGACGAAAACGAATCGCTGCAAAACCGACTCCACGTAGTCTTGTCTGCCCTACCCCTAGAGTGCAATTCGAAACCGCGTAGGCGCGGAGGGGCGAGGCGGCCTGCGAGCTGAGGCGCAGGTAGTTTAACGCTCGCCGCCGCGGCTGAGGCTGGCCGGCCCTGCCGGCCAGCAAGCCGAAGCCGCAGCGCCGGAGCCGTGACAGAAGTCATGCTTGCTGCATGTTGCATGCTTACTTCCATGTTATTCACCTATAATTTTGAAAATAACAGCCGCAAAATATGTTTTCTTCATGCCATTTTAGACTTTATTTAAAGCTATTAAAAAGTCGCACAATATATTTATAATATGAGCTAGTTTATATTCATTCTTCATCCAAACAATTTTAAATAGAACCTGATTTGTATTATTTATGAATGCCCTTTTTCTATTTTATTGTCATCATTAAGTTTTCGCTTAGATATTAATTCAGTTGCCAAAAGAAAAACTTGATGCTAGTTTAAATTAAAACGGACTTCATAACTGATTTTTTAATACGCTACCTTTTACTTATTATGATACTCCTTTTTAGCTGCCAACCCATTATAAATGGTACCCACTCTATTATTTTTTAAAACCTATATTCGTTTTACTTAGTCGCCGCGTTAAATACATGCCATTGGGAACTATGCTTATATTTATAAATATAGGTACGTATATGTATGTATAGCATACATATACTTCTGGTCGCAAACTCCAGATGGCGCTTCAAAGTTGCTTGCATAAAAACTTCGCGAGAGGGCTCTCTTTTTTCATAGTATTATTTTACTCTTTGGTCTTTCTCTTGATAGAAACGCGTGTCTACAGCTCGCGCCATGCTCGGGTAGAAGACATGTCGAGTGGGAAAGAAAGAGCTTTGTCGTTTCTTGGAAGAATAGAGATAGAATCGCCATGCTGAGGTGGCAGGTGTTTTATTGCCAGCTGCGGCATAAGTCATTGTTTTAAAATCTTTGTAGATAACCGACAAAAGAATACTTCAACAATAGATTCGGGTTTCTCCCATAATTACCGTGGGTCAAGACTGTATATAAATAAATCAGTATTTAATTGTGTTGTTTGTTTCGTAACATACATTTTGACTCATTTCTAAGCTGTTTTTTAATAAAGCAGAACCACAAAATACATAGGTACAGAAGTCAATCTACATACAAAGCGCGTTCGAGTCACGCAGACATAGGTGTCTATGTGTGCGTGTTCACAGACGCGCTGTCTCAAAACAACTCAAAACAGTGCGAGCGCGGCTGTCGTTTTCTTGAGATACGCGCGCCACACACAAGGTAAATAAATGTGCACGCGTTGTGATACTAACTGTAATTTGACTGTAATATTTTTTTATTTGAATAACAAAAGAAAAAGTAATAATGGAGAAACAAAAAAAGTCGTATTAAATTGTTCAGTGGACGGTTGTTTTAATACAACTAAAACAGTGAACAGTCGTTTTTTTAGCCTGCCGTATTACCTATAGTATGTACCTGCTTATTTTCTCATATTTCGATGGTTCGTTTAATAAACGCAGTTGGTAGGTACAGTTAGGTGGGTAGGTAAGCGGCCCGGCGGCCTCTGGCCCAATGCCGTAATAAGTTTTGCTAGTGTCGACCCAGGCGAACCTCCCAACCTACCCTCAAAGATTATTACTAGTAGGAGTTGATAATTTTTGTGATCATGGCATGAATATGTTGTAAGGTAGACGAAATAAAACTCGCACATCAAGGTGATGGTGGTGATTTTGATTTTTGATTTCATTACATACAAAAATATTTTTTTCGCAAGTAAAGAGTAGGATAAGTATGTCGGAGACTGTCAATAGTACGGACACTAAACGTCACACAAGCGCGCCCTCTGGTGGCGTTTCCGGTGAAACAACATTTTGGCGCGCTTGGCAGAGTCGTGGTGGTCGGCGTGGCGTCCGCGGAGCTCAGTCTTCGTTGAGTCGTCGTGTTGCACACATCTCGAAACTGCCTTACGTCACGTCTAGTGTATCTAGTGTTATTACCTAGTGTTGTAGTACCGTTGTAGATCCATATTGTAAAGTGTCGTTTGAAATTAAAGTGTAAAGGTTCTTCTAACCTAACAGACAGACATGTGTTGCTGGGGAGTTTGTTCCGCCACTTCTTCTCCCCAGCCAAAACACATAGGAAGTGGCGAAGGGCGGGCGTTTTGGGGGTTGTCTTTTGTTCTGACCAATTTGAATAAACGTTTGAGTTTTAAGTTTGTTTGAGTTTGTTTAAGTTTGTTTGAGTTTGTTTAAGTTTCTTTGAGTTATCTCTTTGCTTGATTACCCTAACTGATGTCGGACGATAGTGCCATCCTGATGTTTCGGCGCCCTCCGACAAGTATATATTTATGAATAACAAAATTATAAATTGCGGTTTCTAAAAAAGTTCGGTATCTCGTTCAAACGAATTTCCTTTGAAAATGTTTATTAACCTCTTGTAAGCCACATTAAATATTTTATTATTAGGTATTGGTTTACCACTACCACGTTAGTTTTATAAAAAAGTTGACACACAAAATACATAGGTACAGAAGTCAATCTCATGTATGTACTTCACTTTTCATGCCTAAACTCGGCGGTCGCGCTAGGGTTTTCAACTTTTTTATGCGCATAAAACTAACGTGGTAGTGGTACTCGTATCTAATTATTTATTTATTGTTGAAAATAAAACAGGAAAAATGAAATATAAACCAATAATAATAAAATATTTAATGTGGCATACAAGAGGTTAATAAACACTTTCAACGGAAATTAGTTTGAACAAGATGCCGAACTTTTTCAGAAACAAAGGACAAAAAAAACCCAAGCCCGGCGCAAACGAAAAGTAACTCAAATTATAGGTAATAATAAGTAATGAAATACTGCATAGGAGGCATCATCGAAATCAATGGCTAAATGTATGAAATTGCTATTTGAATTTTTAAAGGGGTAACATGAGCAGCTGGGGCTTATAGTTTAATTAAAGTGCTATCTGAAACAACAAACAAGTAATATGGCAAGTAATAAGCTTCTCCAAAAAGATACATCAATGCCGAAGTACAGGCTGCAGCGCCCACGTCATCGCGTCATGAGCGTTTTACATTACTTAGGGTGGGCTAGACATGAGGAACAGTTCGCGCATCCCGCAACATTTTTGGATCTCGTCGTGTTAGAAATAAAGAATCGATGACTTTTAAGCGTTATTATTAAAATGAAAAGTACATTCATATCCTGTTTTAGTTCTATCATCCTATTATCTTGTAAAAGTAGGTAGAATAGTGGAGAAGTTGCTATAAACATGTCATTACAACACTCTTAAACCACACCTGTATCTGTTTGCTGGTCCTTTTACTAATACATTATGTTACCCCTCAAATCTTGAGTAGCAATGTACCGCAGATGTTAAAATTCAAATAGCAATATCACACATATAGCCACTGATTTCGATAATGCCCCCTATGTAATATTTAATTACTTATTTTTACCTACATTTTGAGTTACATTTCTTTTGCGCCGGGCCTGGGTTTTTTTCTCATACTTCATGAGCATTGTCCTTTATAATTTTGTTATTCAGACGTATATACCATAAAACACTATGTAAAACAAAGTACCTCTTTACTTGCGAAAAAAAACAATTGTATGTAATGGGTTGGTACAGTTCCTGATCTAAGCTTGCTTCTACCTACAGAAACCTTGATGTGCGAGTCCGACTCGCACTTGACCGGTTTTATTTCGTCTACCTACTCTCGCCATGATCACAAAAATTTATCAACTCCTACTACCTAGTAATAATCTTTGAGGGTAGGCAGGCTCGCCTGGGTCGACACTCATCATCATCATCATCAGCCTATCGGGGCGCTTACCTACCCACCTAATTGTACCTACTGCGTTTATTAAACGAATCATCGAAATATGAGAAAATAACATACTATAGGTACTATAGGTACATTACCTATAGTAAGGTATTTACCTCTCTGATTCAACCGGCAGGCTAAAAAACGACAGTTCACTGTTTATTGTTGTATTAAAAATTTAAAACAACCGTCCACTGAACAATCATAATACGACTTTTTTTTGTTGCTCCATTATTACTTTTTCTTTTGTTATTAAAATTAAAAATATTACAGTCAAATTACAGTTAGGTATCACAACGCGTGCACATTTATCTACCTTGTGTGTGACGCGCTTATCTCAAGAAAGCGGCAGCCGCGCTCGCACTGTTTTGAGTTGTTTTGAGACAGCGCGTCTGTGTACACGCACACATAGACACCTATGTCTGCGTGACTCGAACGCGCTTTGTATGTAGATTGACTTCTGTACCTATTTATTTTGTGGTTGACAGCCCTAGCGCGACCGCCGAGTTTAGGCATGAAAAGTGAAGTACATACATGAGATTGACTTCTGTTGTATTTTGTGGCAGAACTGTTTGATAATTACACTATTAGTGTCTAACCCTAGACAACTAACCTTCGTCAAATCGACGAACACGCGACACAAAATAGGCTATCTCTTTTTAAAGCGGGCGCCAGTGATCGTGTCGCGACTTGTCAACTCAGTGCCTCTCGCGCTCTTTCAGAAAGCGGTTGTGTGCGGCAGGTAAGTTTTAAAGTTTTTGAGATATTCAATATTTGGTCGTCGTTTCGACGAATGGTTAGTGTTTGTGTCTCTTTTTCATATTTAAATTGAATATTTTATTTCGCAGTTTTCTTTGTGATGGCTTCAAAACAACCACTATCGGAAGAAAATATTACTCGTTTACTTTTAGAAGAGGATGATACGAGCATACCGGAGGATTCATGCAGTGAAAATGAAGATAATTTAGAATATGATTATGTGGAAAGTGATGCTCAAGACGAGTCGTCAGATCGCGAAGATAGCTCACTAAACATTCCTGAGCCGTCTACATCGACGTCACAAACACCACTTGATTTAGGTCAAGAAAATTCAAGTTCAAATACTAACATATTGACATTGACACAAAGTAATATCCGTGGTAAAAACCGTCATGTTTGGGCCACCAGCAAAGGACGTTCTACAGGCAGAGCGGCGCCTATAAATATTATTCGGGTTGCTAGGGGACCAACTCGAGCTGTTAGGGGTATTGTGGATCCACTGGTGTTGTTCAGCCAGTTCTTTACAGATGAGATAGTGGACATCATAGTGAAGTGGACGAATGAAGAAATTAGAGTCAAAAAAGAAAACTATGACCAATTATCTTCCACGCAGAATAATACGTGTAACGAAGAAATCAAAGCCCTTATCGGCATTCTAGTTTTGACTGCAGCTCTCAAAGACAACCATTTATCCCTCGAAGAACTCTTCAACACTGAGTATTCTGGTACAAGATACGTGTCATGTATGAGTAAAGAACGATTTGCTTTCCTTTTGCGATGTCTTCGATTCGACGACAAAACGTTTCGATTACAACGACAGAAAGATGATCCTTTTACACCGATAAGAGAGATATGGGAAATGCTCATAACTAAGTGTCGAGATAACTATGAGGCTGGAAGCAACGTCACAATTGATGAGCAACTGTTGGCATTTCGTGGGAGATGTAAATTCAGAATGTATATTCCGAACAAGCCTGCAAAGTATGGCCTCAAATTAGAAATGCTTTGTGATAGCGGCACTAAATATATGATCGACTGTGCTCCATATCTTGGAAAAGGCACTGATACTGGAGGCTTGCCTTTGGGAGAATACTTTGTAAAGGAACTTACACGAAGCATCCATGGTACGAACAGAAACGTAACCATGGATAATTGGTTTACGTCGATACCCTTGGCGAAACAATTACTTCTGGAGCCTTATAGACTGACAATTGTGGGTACATTACGATCCAATAAAAGAGAAATTCCTGAAGAGATAAAAAATAGTCGCTCAAGGAATGTAAATACCTCCATGTTTTGCTATGATGGTCCGCTTACGCTTCTTTCATACAAGCCGAAGCCGTCAAAAATGGTCTACGTGCTATCTTCCTGCGATGAAGAAGGTACAGTGAATCCCGAGACACATAAGCCAAATTTGATTGAATTTTACAACAGCACAAAAGGTGGTGTGGACACTTTTGACCAGATGTGTTCGGTGATGACTTGCAACAGAAAAACTAATCGGTGGCCCATGTGCATCTTCTACAACATGCTAAATATCGCTTGTATCAATAGCTACATAATTTACTGCCAAAATGTGTCAACTCGGGGACAAAAGATAATGAGCCGTCGTAATTATATGAAAGAATTGCATTCCCAACTTGTAAAACCGTGGCTCGAAACACGACTGCAAATGCCCACAATGCCCACGCATACAAAAACGAAAATACAAAATGTATTAGGGATTGGTACTGATGTTGAAGGTGGTGATCGTGACGAAGTGCAGTCAACGTCGAGAAATGAGTCTGTATCGACAGGTCAAAATATAAGAAAAAGGAAAATTTGCGGTATGTGTTCCTATAAAAAACGGCGTATGACAAAGTCCATTTGCTCACAGTGCAGCATCGCAATCTGCGGTGAACATAAGATTGATTTCTGCACTAGTTGCGCAGACAAAAAATAGCTTTTATATTTTTTTTTATATTACTAAGATCTCGTTCTATAAGTACTTAAGAGAAGAATATGATTTTTTTTTGTTTAAATATTTTTGTTAATTTTCCAAAGAATAACTTTTTTTTGATCTCATGAAAACCAAGTGCCTTACTAAAAATGTTAAATTAGAATAAATATTTCTCATTACTTTATTTTTTGTAGTTTTATTTGTAAATGTAACCTATGTTATTTAATTGTTCAGAAGAATTTAGATAAAAAACAGCATAATTCACCTAAAAATACCACGTTAAAAACATGTTCGTCGAAACGACGAATGGTTAGTTTTAATAGGGTACTCTGGAAGGTTAGTGGTCTAGGGCTAAACACACTATGCCGAACGTACGCGACCGAAGTTCCGCGGCTGATTTTACGTTCCAACGTAATCGCCTAATATGACACACCATAAGTGCCGAACTTACGCGGCAGAAGTTCAGTTGCGCAATTTACGCGGAGCGCGGGCGGGGGCATGCTTGCCTCCCGCTGCTCGCCGCTCCCGATCTCCGTCGACAGTCGAACCGAACTTCGGTCGCGTTTAATGTGTTTTCTACAGAATACGTTGCCGCCGAATTTCCGCTGAACTTACGCCCGACTGAAGTTCGGCTGTACGCTATAACGCAACGTAATTTCGACATAATGTGTCGCTAGTAATTCAAATAGCATTGCAGGCGTAATCATGCCGAACTTCCGTCGCGTATCCTCGGCATAGTGTGTTTAGACACTTAAGTTACTTAAACATATAAATAGGTAAGTAACTAAGAAGAAGGCTATGAGGCCATTCCGTTGTAATGATTTTTGATCAATAAACATTTATTATTACTATTGTTTTACATTCCTAATTTGTGTTTAGGTAATATTATTTTGTGTGTTATTGGGTAAATAAATATGATTCTTTGTTTTAACACATTTGTTTAATTGTTACTGACATTTTATTGGTTGTGTAAAGTTAAAATAAATACCTGACTTGATACTATGGGCTCCATTTGAGTGAAAACCTCAATGAATCCAACATTTTTAGGGGATCCGGTAGTCAACTAGGTCGTTTTTATTGTGTGTCTAGGAGATAATAACGCCAGGAACATCCTTTATATTCCTTCTTAAAAGTTTATTACACTTGCAAGGTTTTCATTTCACGAAGTCGAGGCACATAACTAAAGATAAAATGACTATCCTTGAATAACTCCAAAAGTTCTTGCATTAAAATTTAACCCGATAAACTTCTAAATGCAAAGGACAATGCTATTATTCTTCGCTCGAACAGTTAATAAATTAACATTTTCCACTATTGGATAGACAGCCAGATCCTGAACATTGAGTTTGACAATATTAAGACTTATTCGGAAGAAAAGTCTTGCCAGAATTTCTCGGGAACTGGAACTACTCCCACTGCACTCGGGAGGAGTCACGGCGCCCTCACGTACCGCATGACGCAGGTCCTCACCGGACACGGTTGTTTCGGGAGGTACCTGCACCGCATCGGTCGTGAGGAGGCGCCCGGGTGTCACCATTGTGCGGACAGCCCCGAGGACACGGTGGACCACAGTCCAGGTGTGCCCCGCATGGGAAGGGCACCGCCGGGTCCTCGTCGAGGCTTTGGGCGGCGGCGACCTCTCGCGTCCGGCCCTGGTTCAGGCCATGGTCCGGGGCGAGAGGGAATGGGATGCCGTCGCCTCCTTCTGCGAAGCGGTCATGCTCGAGAAGGAGGAGGCGGAACGCCAGAGAGTTCGCACCTCTCATCCCGGCCGCCGCGCTGGACCAGGTAGACACCATGGGCGCCGGGTGTCGCGAGATGACTCCCGGCCACCGTAGGCGTGGGTCTGTGGGCGGTGAGTTCGGGTGGCTCATCGTCCCTCTGTCTTTCTAGACGACAGACCCGTGTCGACGGCGCGCGTTGTTCCACGCGCTCCTCAAAGAGACGTCAGCAACCCCAGCGGGGCCCAGCAGGGCCAAGGCCTGCCGGGGCTGCGGGTTGCTCGAAAGAGATACCGCGGCCCTGGTACATAGAAGGCCTATGACGGAACACGACGATGCTAAAAAAAAAAAAAAAAAAGACCCCGACAATGTCTTTTAAAATATCATTTCTGATTGCATTTAAATTGTAAGATTTAAACAATAACGTCGAAAAATACTTTGAGATAGATACATTATTACCGAATGACAAGATCAGAAAATGCAAGTAAAATAATATATAATATATTTCACCGACAGCCGAAACATTCACCGGAAAAAAAAAAACAGATATAACAATAATGTAAACTTATTGCTTATGTTATGTTTTAAATGAGTAAATAAACTATAATTATTAGCACTATTTATGTTCATTAACGTGCTCCCTAAAATAGAACTGCAGTTTGTAAAAATGAGAGCAAAATTTAAATTTCGCGGTAACTAGGAACACTCACACGCACAAAGGCGGTGCGGCAATGGAAAGTTAAAAGTTTGGACAAACTAACAGGTTATGTATTTAGGCGACGTTGCCGCTTTGAACGTGCGTAATGGCAACCACGCACGCTAAGGCGTAGTCCACGCCCTACCAACATCACGTAACCACCTTGCAGCACAACTAGGGCTGCCATCTCGAATTTCGCCAAACCCGGACAAACATTAAAAATACCCGGACATTTGGCGTAAATCGCATTTTTTCCCGAACGAGTACGAACTTTTTAAACAAAATAATACCTAATTTGTAATCCATTTAATATTAACATTTACTTAAATTCAATGAGGTGCTTCCTTACATGAAAAGTGTCCGGGTTTTCCCCGGACACTTCTTGAAACCCCGCCCGGACGGCCCCCGGACGGCCTCCAAACGAGGATAAATCCGGGGAAACCCGGACGGATGGCAGCCCTAAGCACAACAAATTAGATACCTACAGAACATTGAGAAATACAACTATCTCTTTTACACGTTTCCTATGTTCATCTTTTAAAGTTTTCAAGGTCAATGTGTTTCCACTGATATGCGGTTGACTGTACAATCGACTGGATTTCTACTTAATGCATCTACGTGTTGCATCCTTTCTCCGGGCCTATATTCTATGGACATATCGTACAATTTTCTCATTCATAGCTTTCAAATCATCACTTGACATACGAATTCGTGATAACGCATCTGCAGCTGCATTATCGCGACCTTTCACATATTCAATCTCAAACATATACTCTTCTAATGCCAATCTGAATTTAGTTAGCCTACTTGATGGGTTTGTCATGTTAAATAAATATATTAGTGGTCGGTGATCTGTTCTAATTAAAAATTGTCTACCATAAAGGTAGGGCCGAAAATATTTAACTGACCATACGATCGCTAGTAATTCTTTTTCGATCGTAGGGTATCGGATTTCCGCCTGATTAAGATTACGACTGGCATAAGCTACTGGTTTATTATCACCATTGCATAATACGGAACCGATTGCATAACTTGAGGCATCTGTTTGTAGTATAAATGTATTAGACGGATCAAAATTTGGATATTGTAGAATTGGTGGTGTTGTCAACGCCCATTTTAATGAAGAAAAAGCTTTTTCACACTTTTCATTCCACTCAAATCTAGCATATTTACGACAAAGTTTATTTAATTCTAGAGCCTTTTCAGCGAAATTGGGAATGAATTTCCGATAATAGTTTGCGAATGCGACAAATCTTTTTACCTCATCGGTATTTGTTGGTGTTGGGTAATTTTTCACTGATTCAATCTTTTTTGGATCTGGTTGAATACCATCTGCGGATACGATGTGACCTAAAAATAATATTTCTTTACGTAAAAAGTCACATTTTAATGAGTTCAATTTTAGATTAACTTTGCGAATTCTAGTTAAAATATCCATTCGATTTTTGTTGTGGGAACTCAAGTTTCTGTACTCCAAATATACAAACATTTGTCATAGTTAAGCCCTGACATTGCAACTGTCATTAACCGAGAGAAAGAGCTGGGACTAGTTTTAAGACCCATCGGCATACGTGTCATCTGATACCCAAAACTCATTTATTCAAACTTGGCTGCAAAACAGCACTTTTCTTCTTTTCTTTTCTTTCTTTCTTTTAATGCTTCTGCACATTTTGTACAAGGGCGGACTTAACGCCTTAGGCGTTTTCTACCAGTCTACCTTTGGGTGGTGGAGAAATAGCAGTGGTAGGTGCAAGGGTTATATTGTGATATTTAGTGTAAAAATAATAAATACTAATATATATTATATATAAACATACTATACATACATACTTAATACATACATATTACAATTGCCAGGAAAGACAAAATAATTAAAAAAAGAAAAATAATAATCTACGGTAGCAACTCTGCCAATTTCCTGTGGATGTGGTCGCGTAATTTCTTTTTGAATGTATAACGACTGTTAACCATCCTGATCTCAAGAGGTAACTCATTCCAGAGAAGAATAGATTTCACAAAGAAGGAAGAGTGAACAATATCTGAACGGTGCGCAGGGCAGTGAAGAAGACGATTATTGTTGAGAAGCCGGTCAAGTTTATTGAGCAGACCTGCATTCAGGTCGTAGTAGCAAATATCACCATAGTCGATTATGTGAAAGATTAATGTTTGCATAAGCGTCGCCTTCGCGTTAACCGGGAGACTTTTCGAACGTCAGAAAAATAAAATTACATAAGACAGCTCCCAAAACGCCCACCCTTCACCACTTCCTGTGTTTTTGCTGCGAAGAAGAAGTGGCGCAACAAACTCCCCAGCAACACCTGTGTGTCTGTAGGTTAAAAGAACCTTTCAACAAAGTACAGTGAGTATATTGCAGTATGCAATACGCAATATTGGCATAAAATAAAATAAAATTACATTAAAAAATGATTTATAAAATCCACCACATGCTAGCTAGCACTCACCCTACGTAACTTGTCTAACTCAAGCATTGAATAAATATGATGTGAAAAAAAAAAATTGTATAGCCTCCCATATTTATAATAGTTTATGAGGGAGTGCCCACCTTCATGTGATATTCTATTGCAACCCTATGTAATGTACAACATGGGTAAGTAATGAATCTAGTAAATTGGACCGCTCAGCCAGAAAAAAAAAAGAAGTATAAGAAAAGAGTTTACAAAATTATATAATACTACTTATAGTATATTCAGTAAGACGACCTGGCACCACAAGCAGCACCCGTTCACAAGCATAACGCGAGGATCAGCCATCGCCCCCCTCGCACATCTTTGAGGGAGGGAGGCAACCCGACCGCCGCCGACGCTACCGCAAGCAGTGCCGTCTAAGGGAGCATGACGTACTCACTGCTACACAACTCAATATCAGGATCAATTATCGCTAAGTAGTGGTCCTTATTTACTGCAATACAAAGAAAAAAAATATAAATAGATAAATAAAATATAATAAATACAGTCAATGTATCCTGTCAATAATGTAGAACCAAGTAATGTCAATAATAAAAATATAAAATTGTAAAAAAAAAATGAATAATAATAATTGATTGTAAAATTAAGATGTCATTCACAAAAAAAGATAATTATAATAGCAGTCTTGCGTTCAACATGGCGACCAACTATTTTTATCATTCAAATAATCGTTAATTGTATAATATGCCTTTTGAATAAGAATAGCCTTAATTTGTTCTTTGAATTTATTAAACGGCTGTTCTAATAAAGATAGAGGAAGTCCGGTTGGTGTGGTGAACGCTGTGTATTTTCTACTGTTTGCCTCCAAATTGGCCTGAAAGTATGCTTGTGATAAATCTGATTGGGTAAAGTAAATGGCTCCGGAAAGTGAATCCAGTATATCAGTGATATTTGGCAATGGGAATTCTATCGTTCAATTTTCGAAAATCTATCACTAACCGCCACTTTTTTGACAAATCATCAGATTTTTTGGGTACCAATAAAACGGGACTAGACCATTCACTCTTTGCCGGTTCAATAATACCATCTGAAAGCATATTTTTCATTTGTTTTTCGACCTCATCTCTCTGAGAGAATGGTAACCGATACTGTTTTACGTACACCGGATCTACATGTGATTTTAATTGTATACTATGGTCATAAATTTTGGTAGTAGTGAGCTTATCTTGTGGAAGTTGAAAAATGTCAGAAAACTTAGCACAAATGTTTCGTATAGATGTACGCTCTTCCTTATTTAAATGCTCTAATTGTAATAAAGAAATAGTTATTTGTTATACAAGAGTGCAAAGTTGCTTTTTAACCGCGTGCTCAATTTTGATGACCGAGCAAGCGAAGGATTCTAAAACTGAAACACGAGCGTAGCGAGTGTTTCAATAATTAGAATCCTGAGCGATAGCAAGGTGAAAAATCTTTGCACTCGAGTGCAACACGTAACTTTTCATCCCACCTCATCGAGGAAATGCAAAAAAACAAAATGGCGCGCACATGAGTATCAAATTAAATAGAAGTACGTATTAAAGTTCATTTATTTGAAAACGCAGTTTAAAAATGAAACGAGGTTAAAAATCTATGTAAAAACAATAATAAAAATTACTTAATTAATTGAATAATTATTTTAAGCAGTATTTTATTTGTTTAATATGTATTTGTTTGAAAAGTCTTATCAAAAATGTCACAAATGGCGTATTGCACACGATGTTCTAAATTCAAATCACTTTGCCGCTCTAGAGGATAAAAACGGCTTTTGCGCTCAGATATCAAAGGATAAAACTACTCTTTCCGAGATGATGGGATGAAAAGAGTTTTTTCACTCTATCCGCGTCAATGTTATTGTGTTTTTCAAAATGTAAAATTGAATAATCCGAGAAACTCTACTTCTGGTCTGAAATAATTTAAATTTGCTTGACTCTCCCTCGTATTCAAAATTAAAATTCTAATTTTTCCTTGATTAGGCTCACATATACTTCCTGTCACAAAAACACCTTCGCATAACTCTTTTGGTAGGACTACGCAATCCTCTTTAATTACACTATCAATATAAAAGGTCATTTCGCATCTCGGTGGAATGCTCAAAAATGTGTTATTTCCAAAAGATCCCGAATTCATTTTTATACACACCTCATCCTCCGAGCCTTTTTCCCAATCATGTTGGGGTCGGCTTCCAGTCTAACCGGATTCAGCTGAGTACCAGTGCTTTACAAGAAGCGACTGCCTATCTGACCTCCTCAACCCAGTTACCCGGGCAACCTGATACCCCTTGGTTAGACTGGTGTCAGACTTACTGGCTTCTGACTACCCGTAACGACTGCCAAGGATGTTCAATGACAGCCGGGACCTACAGTTTAACGTGCCATCCGAAACGCAGTCTATGGTGTCTAAGATAAACTTAGAAAGTACATACAAACTTAGAAAAGTTGCATTGGTACTTGCCTGACCTGAGATCGAACCCGCGCCCTCATACTTGAGAGGTTGGTCATTTACCCACTAGGCCACCACGACTTCTTTACGAATTTTATACACACCTGATTATCACAATTACCTAAAGCCAATGTATTATTTTCAAAATTTAGAATAGCAGTCACTTGTCTTGGGGTAAACACATTGCGGAAGTAAGCAGGAGAGTATTTTGCACGTTTCAGTCTCTCAAACGGCTCCAAAAGTTCCTGCCTTTTTCAACAAAAATTACACTCGCTCAGTCGCTTCTTCTCCCACTTTTAGATTATGCTGATGTCTGTTTCCTTGATGCGACTGAGGAACTTCTAGATAAGCTCGAACGTCTGCAGAATCTGTGCATCCGCTTCATTTTCGGGCTCAGGAAGTACGACCACGTGTCGGAATTTCGAAGTCGGTTGAAGTGGTTGCCTATTCGGCGGCGTCGAGATGCTCACATTCTTTCTTTTCTCTTCTCTCTTCTCTACAATCCTCGCTCACCAAGATATCTTCGGGAACGTTTTGAGTTTCTTGTTCCGAGAGGTAAACCTTGTCGCACTCCCTTATCTCTCCTTCTTCGTGTCCCTTCTCACACTACGAGCCGCTATGATGGATCGTTCACTGTTCGTGCTGTGAGACTGTGGAATTCCCTTCCACATTCGATACGCGAAAGCCCATCGTTGGGTGCATTCAAGAGACGAGTAAAGGAATACTATTTATCGACATGAATGACATTTATATTCGTATGTATATATATATATATATTTTATATGTATTATGTTTAGTATTGTGTAGTTTTACTACAAATATATGTTTAGTATATTGTTATTTGATATTTTTGTTTAGTTTTCAATGTTTGTTGTGCACTTTTTAATCTACCCTACCACTATCAAATCTCTCCATGGCTTTAAGGTTGGCTGTAAGAGAACCCAATTCTGGGTTAAGCTCGCCATTGTACATAAACTGTCTTTATTATTTTTTATTATGTATTGTTAAGTGTGCAATAAAGAATAAGATAGCTTTGTATTCATATAAAAAATCTCGTCCTATTATTCCTGCTTGGTTACAAGGCAAGAATTTGATTACATAGAATTTATGTCTGAATACCTTTCCAATTATGTTTAATGAAACATAAACATAACCATCGGCCTGCACTTCGCCCCCAATACCATTTATAGTAAGGTATTCATGCTGTATTGGAAGACTCATATTGCGAATGGTTTCGTATTTTAGAGTCGAGCGTGACGCTCCGGAATCTATCAACAATCTATATTTGGTACCTTCTACTAAACATTCTATTGCACTATTACGCTCACAAGCTAAAATAAAATTAGGGTCGAAAAATTTCTAATGTCTACTTGTTTTGATTGATTGTTTTCCGAGACTTGGTTATCACCCTCTAAAACGTTAATAGAGCGTCTGTTCTGGTTTATATTGTTATTATTTTTGCCTCTAAAATATCCTCTCCGATTACCTCGGTTATTACCTCGATAATTAAATTGTACATATCTTCCGTTATTCTGTGCAAAAGTTTGATTACCTTGATAGCGGCCTCCTCTTCCACCTCTATTACCTCGGAACTGACGTGACACTCCTTGACCTTGAGAATTATATCTATTTTATTTATTTTATTTTATTATGTTAGGGAAAAACAAACAACTGTACATTGTTTCTTATATCTAGGTTTACAATAAAATTAGGTTAACGTACAGTCAACGACGTTTCCACATATTACAGTCGGATTAGGACATGCATACAAGTATGGATGAACAAACTTTATACTAATTTATATGGTGCTAGTGTGTTAATTATTTCTTTTTTAAATACTTTATGAGATAAGGCAAAAATATCTATATTTACAAAATGTTGGTTATACAACTTAACTAATCTATGTAGAGGCGCCCGCTCACCCGCATTTGTACGACAGGTAGTCGTAGCAAAGACCGGGTAAGCGCGTACCCCTCGTCTTATTACTGTTCGAGGCACGACATAACACAAATTATTTACAAGTTCAGGGCAATCAAACCTGTTATGTATCAGTCCACGGAGCATCATGGCTTGAAGTAAGAGACGCCTGGAGTGTAGCGTTAATAATTTAAACTTCTGCAGTGACTCATCATATGGCAGACGCCCCAACCGACACTTAAACTGTAGGTACAGCTTTCAGAAACTTGCGCTGAATTCTTTCCAACGCTTGGTCGTATTTTGCGTAATACGGGTCCCATATCATACACGCATACTCTACTTGTGGCCGTATCAAAAAGTTGAAAAGATGTAGATATGTGGCTGGTCGTTTGAAATTCGAAGAGGACCTCATAACAAAATTATACATTTGAAAGGCTTTGGCTACAATTTTTTCGATGTGTAAATTAAGGTGGAGTTTGCTGTCTAAAAGCACCCCCAGGTCACAAATTTGAGTTTCCTTTTGAAGTAGTTCACCACAAAGATTATAATTATAGTTGATAATTTGTTTGGTTTTGGTGAAAGGTACATGTTTACATTTTGTGATGCTTAATTCTAGCTTGTTTTCAGTACAGTAGTTAGATAACCTATTAAGATCATCTTGAAGAAGGTAGCAGTCATTGATGGATGTATGTAATTCTTTTAAATATCTTGAGGTCATCAGCATATAACAGAAAGTTACAATTCTTAAAACAGCTACAGATATCATTAATGTAAATGATGAACATTAGAGGACCCAAAATTGATCCCTGTGGAACTCCTGATGTTGCCAAGTATGTATTAGAATGGTACCCGTTTGTTACTATAGTTTGACTGCGGTTACTAATGTATGACATGAACCAGCGCAATAAGTTGCCCCTTATGCCGTTGAATGAAAGAACAATGCCCACTTCCCATACATTGAAAAACCTGATAGTGAAAGTATATGTATAGCTATAAGATATAGTAGAAATAATTCCTATAAGTTTAGAAAATAATGTATTAAATTCATTTTGGCGATTTAAACGCCACAAATTCCGAAAAATATTAATGTTTATTTTTAGGTTAGGATTTGCTGTCACCAGAAATGATAAAAACAAACGTGTATGAACATATTAAATTCTTGACCGTTATTTGAAGCTTACTAGTTTGAGATAGGCACCTACGTGTTTTCCACTTTTATCTCCGTCCTTTTCTACCCCATATCTTGCATCTCTCTCGCACATCGACCAGTTTCACTCCCCACCAGGCAGGAGGCGACGAGTGTTCTCGGCGGCCACAGTTCGTCATTGGCGTCTTGTTTTCCGCCCGAGAAGGTTGGTCTAACCAACCGCTGTAGTATTTCGTTGAAAAATAAACTCAGTGCTCTCGCAGAACACAGGTGAGTTTATAATATTTTATACAATTTGTTAACGGTTTTACCGTTCGATATTCGATTTTGCGAAATCAAGTGTTAATATTTTGTACATCTACCCCTTTTTTGTCACGAGTTTCTTCCGTGTACTTTTTTTTTTTTTTCAGTAATTTGTTTTCAGAATGAGTGACTTATAAAGCAAATACAGATGCGGTAAATAATAAAGCTACCACAGCCCGTGCACGTGACTATGGAAAAGAAAGCAAGCCCGAAGTTCCTAAGGCACCTGTGGCCCTAGTTCAATCCTGCAAGGCGTTCAACGGTTTGACAAAAAAGAATGGTGTGAGGTGCGGTCCAACCAGCATTTCCTTAGTTCGGACTGATCACTACCGCACTTGAAGAGGGCTGATGGTGTCAAGAAAGCTTTTCGGCCTTGAAAGACTTGGTACGCTCCCCTCGGACTGCCAGTAAGTCTGTTAGCCACCCCCCATGGGGGTCGGCTCATTATCACGGCGTGTAATGGTTTTCGGCCTTGAAAGACTTAGTACGCTCCCCTCGGACTGCCAGTAAGTCTGTTAGCCACCCCCCGTAGGGGTCGGCTCATTATCTCGGCGTGTGATGCTTTTCGGCGTTGAAAGACTTGGTACGCTCCGCCTAGGACTGCCAGTAAGTATGTTAGCCACCCCCCGCAGGGGTTGGCTCATTTTCACGGACCCGCGCAGGGTGCCAATCTTGCATGTTGCGAGACGCAGCATCATTACAAAGTGGGGACCAGTAAGTATACTAGCCACCCCCCGCAGGGGTCGGTTCATTATCACGGACCCGCGCAGGGTACCAATCTTGCATGTTGCAAGTAGCAGCATCATTACAAAGCAGGGACCAGTAAGTATACTTGCCACCCCCCGCAGGGGTCGGCTCATTATCACGGACCCTCGCAGGGTACCAAGCATGCATGTTGCGGGTCGTACCATCATTGCAATCTACCCTCGCAGGGTGGCTATTTGGATCGACTTTCGAAGAGTCGCCATTATAACCTTCCCTCGAAGGGAAATGGTAATCACACTCACGCTGAATGGCGTGTGACGCAAAACTCTAAAGGCTCCCTTAAAAGGCTTACAATAGGAACCATGTCCAACAGACAAAACAAAGCGTCCAGGACCGCAGGCGGACCTTGATTCGTCCAACAAGGCACGTAAGTTATGACTTTCGAGGCGGGTTGCCTAACATTATATCAAGACCAATGGAAAGAAATGGGAGCTCCGCCTTTCTTGTCAAAAATAATAACTGGGTATCGGATACCATTGGCCAAAAGCCACCTTTGATAGATAATGCCAGATTTGACCAGAGAGTCCAAAGAGATGGATGTCGTCATATCCCAAATGATAAAACAAAAAGTTCTATTGATAGCTGCAAATTCTGCCAGCTTTCTTTCCAATATGTTTCTTGTGCCCGAAAGGCGACGGAAAGAACCGTCCAATACTCAATCTCAAGGTTCTCAACAAGTTCATAATTACGGAACCCTTCAGTTTAATAAATGTTTTTCGGGTGCTAGTGTTTCTTCAGAAAGACGAATGGCTGTGCAAGTGGATCTCGCCCAGGCTTACTTCTACCTTCCGTTAGCCGAAGGTCACAGACATGTTCTTCGACTAGTATACAGAAGAAGACTGCTTCAGATTACGTGCCTACCATTTGGCTTAAGCACGGCACCCAAGACCTTCGCCACAGTGACCAATTGGGTGGCTCAAACTTTGAAAACTCAAGGGTTGCTTATAATTGTGTATCTCGATTTTCTGGTGGCTCACCAAGATATATTCGCCTACTTTGGGATCATTTGCACCACGTTTTGGATGGCAAGTGAATAAATCGCAAGCATTATCAACAAGATAATGACAAAACGCACTACGTGACAAACAGCACGACAAACTTAGAAGACCTGCATAGCTTGATAGGACTTTTAAACTTCGCAAGTTTTTGTTGTCCCATACGGCAGACTGCATTACCGGGCTCTCCTCATTTTCCTCAATGCAGTGTTGAACAGCAATCTATACGTACCCTATTCATGGAACCGTGAGCCAAACGGTGAACAAACCATAAAAAGGGTTCTTATAAGTCACGATTGAAGTAATGATCATATTTTATAAAAATAACTACGAAAGTAATATACTGACAACATTAGGAACTTATGCAATCTTTTCAAACTTATTTGAAATCAAATATAATAAATGCCGTAAATTATTTTCTTAATTTTAATGAAATATGTAGTAAATCGTTTACATGTAAAAGGAACCTAGAAGTCTTGACTGTCATACATAGAACCCTACTTAATTGAAGACCACAGATACTAAGAACATTTTACATAAAAATGTGACGTTTTTGTCATCGGTCGGGTTATACCCACCATTTTGAAAAAGTGTCATTCTTTGGTTACATTGTGGGCTCAGGGCTCGGTGAATGGAGTATAGCAATGTTGAACCTACCAGCAGATGCCTTAGCAGATCTAAAGTGGTGGCTGGTCAGCTGCCACCAAACCTTGGATATTCATACGCCACTTCCCTGTCACCTTATAACCACGGACGCCTCCGATGTAGGATGGGGGCACAACTGAACGGAACTCCCGTAATGGGTTCATGGAACAAGAGAGAAAAATTTAAAAAAACCCCCGACCCAAAAAAAGTACGCAATAATTATGACAAAAGGTTAAAAACGCTAAACCCTATAAAAAACAAAAAATAACTTTTAACACTACGTAAACTACATTTTGTCGTGTCGGGGGATCGCTCTATTTCATTACTTTAGATACGTGTTTTTTTTTAAACGAATGTTGTAATTAGGTAGGTAGCATTTGATTTATGTAAGTATTTATGAAGGTAAAAAGCGATCCCCCGACACGTCAAAATTTAGTTTACGTAGTGTTAAAAGTTATTTTTTGTTTTTTATAGGGTTTAGCGTTTTTAACCTTTTGTCATAATTATTGCGTACTTTTTTTGGGTCGGGGGTTTTTTTAAATTTATAATTTAATTTTATTTCATGCTTTTTAAAGGAGCTCCTTAATTTTTCCTTCTTTCATTTAATTTATTTTATCTTAAGATGGGGTCGCTATATGCGATCTCGGCCAAAGGAAGCTGTTTAACAATCCTCATTACAAACTGGCTCTGGGAGAATTGCACAGATTGAGAAACAATAAAGATTAACCTTTGGACATTCTAGATTTTCAGCAAAAATATAAATCGGTTTATCCGTTTCATTCCGGCATCTCAGGGTTTCATTCGCCACATCCCATTTCCAGCATCAGGTTCTCGTCAATCAGAAACATGAAGAGAACTCGTCAAGACAAATTCAACGAGCCCAAACTCGATGGGTTTACTAAAAGGCAGTTCAGGGTTACGTCTCCTACCTTCGTGCCCTAATAGCAGACCAGCTCAGTGGTTCCAAAAGACATTAGTGTTTCAAATTTCAGATCCCACATATACTTGCAAGTAAACTGAGCGTGTAAAATTCCTATCACATCTAGCAAACGAGCTGATGACCTTGAAGACCTGAACCGATTTCCACCAAACATAGCTAAGAACACTCCCGACTGACATACCTTTTAAACAAAAAAAACCGCATTACAATCGGATCATCCGTTTGGGAGCTACGATGCCACATACACACACACACACACACACACACAGACACGTCAAACTCATAACACCCCGTCGTTTTTGCGTCGGGGGTTAAAAAGGCTTTCACTGCGATCTGAAAGAGATGCTTGCAGTATTAACTGGATAATCACGGCGAGTTGCTAAGGAGATCAACAGCCATTTTTCAATGCAAAAATGGGACTGTAGTGTCATATCTAAGAAATCAAGGTGGCACCCGATCAAGGAGCCTACCGAACTTGACGTACAAAGTATTCAGTTATCTCGAGCTGTATCAAATCTATCACGTCGTGAATCATATACCAGCCCTATTCAACAGTCATGCAGACCATCTCTCCCGACACAAACCTCCACCGGAGGGGCATCTTGTATCAGCAGTGGACCTATTTGCCTCGAAGCGAGCCCAGGGATACATAGTTGTGTACTACGTGCCCCTAGATCTGAAGGACCCGAAAGCGGGGTTCCACGATGCCCTTTTTCTCAAGTTTGGACTTACCCGCTAGCATGGGTATTACCGCCACCTTACCTTATACCGTAGGTCCTCAGTCATCTCAATTCAGGAACGGGAGTTAATCTCATAGTAGTTCCTTCGGTGGCACCAGGTATTTTGGCGAGCAGATTTGAAGTCCCGATCATTAGCAGTACCCTACACACTGATGAGCCTCGAGCAGAAACCGATAGACACAGCAACGGGGATACCCCCTGCCAAGGTCAAGGAAATGGGGAGGGGGGGGGAGGGACAAGGAGTCTCTCCGACTGAAGTCTTCTTCAATCCACACGCAAGACTTATCAATCAGCTTGGAGTCGATGGTTAAATTGGGGCGAAAAGTCTGAAATTGGATCCTATGAATCCTTGAATCCCTATTTGGACCTATACTTACCCAATTTTTTGCGGACTTACACATAGTAAATAAACTAGCATACAATACTATTTTATTACACAAGTCAGTTATAGCTACACTATGCAATGCAGAAAACACTGGAGAGCTAGGTTCACACGTTCTAGTCGGACACATTTTAAAATCAATAGCGCTGAGCAAACCTGTTCCCCGGGAAGCCGTCCATCTGGAATGTTGACCAATTGGTAACCTACTTAAGTGCAGTAAACGTAGACAAGAATAATCCTTTTGCAACTTCCAGGCACACTGCTGCTCTTTCTTTTGCTAGCTTGTTTCGGAAAGGCGAGTCCATGATCTTTCCTTGCTTGCAATAGACCCAGAACATTTCAAAAACAACAAAGATAATTTAATCTTATGGCCAGTCTTTGGCTCTAAGACCGTCAGTTCTAGTCATAGGCAGTCGGGTTGTTGTTTGATGGATAATCAGGAAAATATAAATCTAAGTCCAGTGTATTGGGTCAGAAAGACTAAAGCCTTGTTAGAAGATAGACGGACATCGGTTAATTCCTTAAATTTATTTATATCCGTTAGAGGCCAACCAAAGGCAGGCACCCGAACGATGATTGCGGGTGGATTAAGACATTGTTAAAAGAGGCAGGAATAACTACAACCCCAGGGAGCTTCCACTCGGCGGTAGCGTCAAAATCTGTGTTGACAATATACCTTTGGACGATATATTAGCCAAGGGTAATTGGCGATCAGGCAATACATTTGCCCATTTTTACAGAAGAGAAAGATACCCACTAAATAGAAGTAGCAAGTTATCTCGATTATTTAATTAATCCAGCTGATTAATGTCTATATTTTTGTTACTATTGTTATTAAGAAGTATCGCAATATTTTTGTTAATTACTATTAGAAAAGTCGTGGTGGCCTAGTGGGCAAAGAACCAACCTCTCGAGTATGAGGGCGCGGGTTCGATTCCAGGTCAGGCAAGTACCAATGCAACTTTTCTAAGTTTGTATGTACTTTCTAAGTATATCTTAGACGCCAATGACTGTGTTTCGGATGGCACGTTAAACTGTAGGTCCCGGCTGTCATTGAACATCCTTGGCAGTCGTTACGGGTAGTCAGAAGCCAGTAAGTCTGACACCAGTCTAACCAAGGGGTATTGGGTTGCCCAGGTAACTGGGTTGAGGGGGTCAGATAGGGCAGTCGCTCCTTGTAAAGCACTGGTACTCAGCTACATCCGGTTAGACTGGAAGCCGACCCCAACGTAGTTTGGGAAAAAGGCTCGGAGGATGAGGATGATGATATTAGAAAATGAAATCAATTTTGCTTTTGTTCTTGCATCTCTCTTTTAATTTTTATTACTCATCCTCCGAGCCCCTTTCCCAACTATGTTGGGGTCGGCTTCCAGTCTAACAGGATGTAGCTAAGTACCAGTACCAGTTAACTTTTATTACATTAGTATTCCAGGACGCAATACACATACTTACATGTGATTACTCGTGTACCTAAGTACCTATTTACATACACAATTTCATTGTGCTTTTTCTCACATTGGCGTCCACTTCCACCAGGCGATAACAAACACGTCTCAAACTAGTAAGCTTCAAATAACGGTCAAGAATTTAATAGCAGCGTTTTACCTGAAATAAAACGCATATTAAATACTTACCTTATTTGAAGCTTACATTTTAATTTCTGCCTGGTGTTTTCGACTCAATGACGAACTGTGGCCGCCGAGAACACTCGTCGCCTCCTGCCTGGTGGGGAGTGAAACTGGTCGATGTGCGAGAGAGATGCAAGATATGGGGTAGAAAAGGACGGAGATAAAGGCGGAAAACACGTAGGTGCCTATCTCAAACTAGTAAGCTTCAAATAAGGTAAGTATTTAATATGCGTTTTATTTCAGGTAAAACGCTGCTATTAATAACGCTCGAAGTTTATTCTAAAATAGGAATATCTTTTACCTAACTATGGTTTAAAACATCTTTTCTACTTTATTAATTCCTTGAAACCAATAATTGTAAATCAATGTTAAAACTCAATGATTGCCACTATAAAATGAATGTCGAGTTGAGAACTGTTGTTCTCCATGACACATTACCTATTTATTTGGTAAACCAACATTGTTAACAGTTCATTTAACCCACATTTATAAGACTAAAAAATTAGTTAAATAAAGTAAATAAAACACTATGTTACAATGGAATAGTTTATTAATACTCATCATTATCATCAAGTTCTCTTATAACTACGTCATCCAGAAATGCTGCTGGAGCAGATATATTGTCTTCGTACCTAGCCCAACCAAGGTACCACACTACCGTCATCACGTGAGCGCAACATCCAATGGTTCGTCGACCGACCAAACAATTGCAACAATATTCAACAATCCCAGCTCTGCCAGGCACATTATTTTCTACAAAAATATAGACATAGTATTGTTTTCTTGAAATGTGCCTGGATTTAATTTTTCCTCTTATTAACGTTTTATCACCACTTCCTCTAAGATTATATTGAGGAAAAGTCTTGTGTATCCCTACATACTTCTATTCGATATGATCCATGAAATCTAATATGTTCTCCATAGTATGACCTTGCTTGTCTTATCTGGTAAGTACCTAGAGCAAATAATATTAATTCGCTATAACTTAATCTAGGAAACAAAAATAAGTTATCTCGGTCAGCAGTTATACTCTGAAAAGCAGTGGACCTTCTATTCATGTTAAGTTGTTCAACTAACAAGGCTAAATTATTTTCAAAATTAATTCGCTGTCTTATAATTGTAACTATCTCATTAGCTTCATTTCGGTCCTGAAAACGAACACCAAATCTATTTAGTAAACTAGCAGATATTTGGAAATTCTGCATCATGTTTGGGACAGATTTATTAAAATAGTCTTGCCTCAGGAGCTTGAAATCTCTTTTAAAGTGTCCATTAACTGCCTCAACCACCCAACGACTGTATAACAGCATTAATCTGTCTTTGCTCTTCTGAAGGATTGTCAATAACAATAGCATGGCTCTGCCGATTAAGTGTAGACCGTCCACAAATACTGCACACTTGTCTACGTCCAAGTTGAGATGACCCAGAAGCTTGAGCACCATCACAACTTGTTGTTAATTGCTGGTTTATGCTCCTCATGAGGAGTTCATTACAAGGTTCACAAATGTAATCGTCCTCAGTAATCTGAAATAGGATACTCAATATAAACTTCTTTCCAATACAATTATAAACAAATAGCTTAATACCAGCAGGGTTATATTGATGAAATAGTTTCACATTAACAATATACACCAGTTCAAAACTTTTTCGAACAGTTGCTTATCTTATGTCACACATTATATAGGAGCTTTGTGTGATTCTCATATATTTTTAGATTAAAAATAATAAGCATAAAATACTTACAATTGCTTCTTTCTAAGTACTTTCTAAGTATATCTTAGACACCAATAGCTGATATAAAGGTGAAGGAAAACATCTTGAGGAAACCTGGACTATTAAGTCTGAAATCGCCAACCCGCATTGAGCAAGCGTGGTGATTAATGCTCAATCCTTCTCCATGTGAGAGGAGGCCTGTGCCCAGCAGTGGGACGATAAAAAGGCTGTAACACTAACACTACTTACAATTACTGGTGATATCCACTCGCTAAGTAACGAAATAACCCTTGTGTTCAGCTCTTGAACGAGATAACGTCGGAACGTATTTATACAGACATTGCAGTTTATGCAAAGTATACGTCGACTTGCTGATGGCGGCATTGTCAACCAATTGTCAACAGGGCGGATTTATAACGGGGTCAGGTATGTTAAGCAAAGGTCGTCAGATGAGGAAGATATCGGCGTCAAGGGGTGGTAAATAGGGTCGTAATAAGAAGAAACACACACGAAATAGCACAGTACACAACGAAACGCAAGCGCAACAACGAAGGACTGCGCCGATGCAAATCACAGAACTGTCAACTGTCAATCAAATGTCAAAAAATCCATTTCACTTGCGGCCACTAAATGAAACACTGCATAATTAATTTAATTTAATTATTGTGTTATTTATTAAATAATTTATTTTATCCCATGACTAATAAATAAATACTTACTGATCAAATTAATCGTGAAATAACCATAAAACTCAGAAACACAGTTAAATAAAGTCAAGCAGCAAAGTGTAAAATGGAACGTTTTAAAGAAGGATGATTTGGATGCGTTCAAAATATGTTAATACGTTATGCCATAGAAAAAATGTTACGTGATTAAATGTTAAAAAACTTTTTTTCCTGCGTTTCTTCTAATATTGTGATAAGCGTAATCAATACACAAAACAATAAGCTACATTTTAATATTTATTTAATTTCTATACATAGTCAGGTCAAAAATGAACATTGTTCTTTTGCTCAAAAGTATTTTATGATCGACTCTATCAAAAGCCTTTCTGAAATCAATATAAATAGTGTCCGTTTGGGCTCTAGCGTCTATATTTTTAAACAAGTGGGAAGTAAAAATCATCAAGTTGGTAACTGTACTTTTGCGTTTCACAAAACCATGTTGCTGCGAAATTATACAATTTTGAACGAATGGATATATCTCATGGTGAACAAGTTTTTCAAATACTTTAGCTAATGAACACAGAAGAGAAATTGGCCGATAATTTTCAATGTTTTGTCTGGGACCTCCTTTGTAGACGGGGACAATATTAGCCTTTTTCCAGACAGAAGGGAACGAACCATTGCTGATACACTGATTAAAGATTTTATATAGAGGTTTGCATAATGTATTTGCTGACCATTTCAAAAAACATGGGGGTATGCCATCCGGTCCAGGTCCCTTATTTATGTCAAGCATCTGTAGTTGTTTACAAATTAACGATAGGCTGAAATGTAAGTTACAGAGAGATGTATTGTTAACATCAGACTGATCTGGGCCTGGACTCCAGTTTGGTGTTAGACTAGATGGTTCATAGACAGACTGGAAAAAGGATGAGAAGAGGTTGCATATTCTAATAGGATCATTGGTTGTTTCATCTTTGTAGTACAATTTGGACGGAATACCGGATTTGCCTTTGCGACCAGCAATGTACGCCCAGAAGTGTTTGACATTTTTGGGAATACCATCCTCAACACTATTCATGTAGGTACGGTAACATTTGATACATTCTGAATTAAAGCGTTCTCTATATAGAGAGAATATTTCATAGTCGGAAATATATTGGTATGTTTTTCATTTCGTCCATGCTTTTTTCTTATAGTTAAAAATATGTATAAGCGACTTAGAAAACCAGACAGGGAATTTAGAATTTTTAGGTTTAGAGAGCGGGACCCGGTTCTTGATTATACCATACAAGTGATCATAGAAGACTTCAACATTTTTTTCCGGTGTTCCCTCTCCCAGTTCCAAGTCCCAATCAATTTTATCAATGTCCTTATTAATAAGAATGTAGTCAGCCTTACGGAAATTATATCTAGGCGTGCTTAGAGGACGTAAGCGAGTTAATTTTATATTAAGTGAAAGGAGAGTGTAAAATGGAGGATGGTGATTGTCCGCTTGGACCAAGTCCTGTTTAGGTTTGTACACAAAGCAGTTAGTATTAGCGATTAGAAGGTCCAAGGTTCGTCCATATGTATTCGTTAGATGATTATATTGCAGAACATCGTGAACAGTCATAAAGTTCCTTAGGCGATTACAGATTGCAGAATTGCCCGTGCAAGTAAAAGAGTTAAAATCAGAATGAGGTCTCATCCAATTGGCCATCGGTATGTTATAATCCCCGAGTAACAACACATTATCAAAGTTACCTGAATTAATTAAATTATCCATTAGATCAAAATGCATGTTATAAACTGCGAGTTGAGAATTATTCGGAATATATGTACACAGCACTGATAAGAGTTTGAGCAGTATTATTATGACTAGGTATTGTTATAACTACTTGTTCAAAGTGTTTTTCGACAAAATTTTGTGACTGAAACGAAACACAAACAGGGTTATATTTTCGTAATACAGCAACTAACACACCACCCCCATCACGTTTACCAGTTGCGGCTCTGTTACGATCACAGCGAAAGACAACGTAGCGATCATCAATGAATTCGCTGTTGCCTATTGCGGGAATTAACCATGTTTCCGTTAAAATAACAACATCGAAGCTATTACTTAATATACTCATATAAAGTGTGTTCAGTTTTGTGCGTAAACCCCTAGTATTCTGATAATATATGCAAAAATCAGTATTGTTATCAGCCATCGTAATACATCGTACTCAAGTATTAATATTAAAACTAAGAAATTAGTTGGTTAACTAATATTGCTAGTCGTAATTTTACATAAATCGTTTTTGGTTTTAATGGCTATGGTAGGAGAGGTTTCACATCGTTTAGCAAGGATAGTAGAGTGTTTGACCTATACAAACTTGTAATTATATTTCTTAGCCACCTCGCGTGTCTCTCGCAGCAGTTGTTTTTTATGGAGAGTCAAGTGCTCGTTCACATATACAGTACGGGGTGCACCTAGAATGCCTAAGTCAGTCGAGATGACACCTTTTTTGAGTCGGTAGGCGCTTAGTATATTGTCTCTTAGATAACGTGTCTTAAACTTAGCGATTATATTTTTAGGCCTTTCGCTAGACGCCGCATGAGGCACTCTATGTATGGCAGTAATTTCCTCACGTGGTATAGCCAAATCAATCTTTTTGCCGATTTCTTCCAAAATAGAGAATAAATTTTCCTCCCGCCGCCGCGCCGTTCCGGAACATTAGATATCTCCAAGTTACACTCTCTAGCTTGCTGCTCCAAGTAGTCTATTTTGGCTTCAAGGGTTTTTATCTCGCATCTAGGATACCTACCTGCTCTGCCTCGCTGGTTCATAAAAACTGATGGCTCCGCCACCGCACGTGATGACGACATCTCCTTGTCATTGGCACCCTGTATGGCTTCCTTGAGGTTGGGGTAGTTCCTAGCTGAAATAATAAGACTTAAGTTTCGATCCCTAAGCCCTTCGGCAAATCGTTTGACCGCCAGCTTCTCATTGATAGGTTTTAAAATCTTATAGGCCTCTTGATCTCCGTCGGCCTCCGAGATCTACAAATATTTTTTCTAAAGACTTCCCGTATTCATCAATAGATTTTGAATATTGTCGCGCATTTATTAACTCACTGCGTACAGCCGTGCTTGATTTTTTAGTCAGTAAAGTATCCTTCATATCCTTAAGTAGACTATCGCAAGAATTATATGACGATGCTAGACACAATTTCGCGCTTTCTGACAAACGTGTCTTTAAGATAAACTGAATTAGTAACGGTTTGCTATCACCATTAATCATGCTGTTATAAAGTTCAATTGAATCAATAAGGTTTTTTGTCACTTCTTCCTCTCCTGTCATTACTGGTAAGTGGGATACTGCCGTTTTTTAAGTTAAATTTTTCCATTTTGGTGTTTAGCTTTTCAACAGTACTGTTGCTTTTACAAAAATCTTCTATCTTATTAAATAAAGACTCTATTCTTATAGAAATTTCCTTTACAGCTAATATATCCTGTCCTTTTATCTCACCTCTCAAAATCTTTTCATCAAATAACTCAGAATAAGACAGGTAACTTTTATAGATAGGATGTGCACTATTGAGCTTTTCCTTTAAAACGCAAGCCGTTCTTTTACTCTTGGCTAGTTTAGTAAGATTATCCTTCAAGTTCTTTATTTTATCAATAAGTTGCTCAAACTCCTTAATCATTACATAGCATATATCTTAAACTTTCCTAATATACTAGAATACAAGAAATAAATGAGAATATAAAATCGTAATAGCTACAAGTACATTATTATAAACTACATATTACTAAAACACCGCGTTTAGAAAATAACCGCACGTTAGAAATAAGAAAGTCGCACAATACTCGTACCTGATCACATGGTACACCGTGTCGCACAATACCGATTTGTTTACACGATTATGCACTTTTATCTACTGCACACGCGAAAAACACCACAAAGATCGCCTTTACACCTCTCGTCCTGGATCTACTCGGGGTTGGTCCAAATCTATACCCCTCCTGCCAAGGCCAAAAGAACGCCGCAGAGTTGCGCGATAGCTGAGTTTTCGTCGTATCAAATTCGTATGGCACCGTATGTACAACTTGTAGACTCCATAAATAAACACCATGAAGGTCATAATCAGGAAGATACTCAATATGATGTCAGTGTCTTATCTTCGGCATCGCTTGATTAGTGCCCCCTGACGCTGTCTGAGCGATCACAATTTCCTCTTGTTTGGAAGCGCCTGATCCCATTTTTATCCGAATAATTACACTTGGTTATATATTTTTCGATAAAAACGTCCGTATCGTAGCACTCTGCACGGCTATTTTTCCGTTGGCGTTCCATTGTCTTAGTTTGATCGCCATGCCTTATAAGTCCATGGAATCCAAAACAAAAGCGTCCACTCGCGCACTTATCCACTACTGGCAGGGTCGCCATGTAGGGATTTTAGAATAAAACAAATCACGTTACATGATACGTGTTTATTGTCCAAATACTGGATCCTAAGTGCCCTCGCTTACATCTTACATAGGTACACTTAAGTACTACTTAATACTACACTACATAATCTTGATCGCGTTTGGTTAAAGTAGCGCGAACAGTGGTGCAATCAGTCACCACTTTAATGTGTTTACCAATGACATATACCCTAAACCTTCGTAACGATTCGACTACGGCAAGCGTTTCAAGTTCATAACTATGGTACATGCTTTCTTCTTTACTAGTTACTCTACTAAAATACATAACAGGGCGTAAGGAACTATCAGTTTGTTTCTGTAGTAAAATACCTGCTATCCCCGATTTGCACGCATCCGTATGAATCTCAGTTGACAATGCAGGGTCATATAAAGCTAGTAACGGTTTTGTACACAAACACTGTTTTAATTTCTCAAAACTACTAGATTGATCATCACTCCAGTTCCACACTGCGTTTTTCTTCGTTAAATCAGTTAGTGGGCGGGCAATAATTGCAAAATTTCTAGTAAACTTACGAAAATAACTACATAACCCTACAAATTGACGTATTTCATGAACGTTTGTAGGAGTGGGAAAATGCGACTGCTGCTAACTTCGCCTCACTAGGATGAATGCCATTCGAATATATTTCATGTCCTAAATATGAAATTTGATTTTGTAAAAATGAACATTTTTGCATATTTAATTTTATAAATTCTCAGATCTCAATTTATGAAGAACTTTTTCTAAAATATCTAAACCTGACTGTATACCGACAGAGGGTAGTAAAAGATCGTCTAGAAATGCTAAGACTTCGAATTCGTTTGCAGAAGTGTCGCGATTTCTCGCGCTACCGCCTTTTGAACTATTTTTTAACCGACTTCCCAAAAAGGAGGAGGTTTCTATGTATGTACATCGATTACTCCGAGGTTTATAAACCGATTTACGTGATTCTTTTTTTGTTCGACGCGGAATGGCTGCCATAGTCATCAGGTCAGGATATGATGATGGTAACCCTAAGAAATCGAGGGCAACCTTCAAAAGTTGTAGGGATACATAGGGTAAAAACTTGACACTCAGGTGTATGCCTGAAAGCACTATTCAGCAGTGAAGGTTTGGAGCTGACCTGATGATGGAGACCAGAGAGGGTTGAGGGAACTCGACAACTGAATATGTAAACTACCTCGTGTTTGGACTTATATTATTTGTATTGACGAGACGTTTGCAACAGTGAAGGTTTGGAGCTGACCTGATGAAGGAGACGAGAGAAGGTCGAGGGAACTCGACAACTGAATATGTAAAATACCTCGTATTTGGGCTTATATTCTTTGTATTGATGAGAATTTTCCTCTTATATGGATAGTGACAACTATTCGTATGACTGAAAAGCTGTAAATAAAAAACTTTTTTACAAAAAAATGAAACCGACTTCCAAAAACACTAAAAAACGAAAAAAAAAAAACAAATTTTAGGTGCATCGGTCTAGAAGTCGGTGGCAAAATTAACTTAGTAACATCCATTAGACACCGACTTCTAGGCCGATGCACCTAAAATTAGTTTGTTTTTTTTTTTTGTTTTTTAGTGTTTTTGGTTAGAGAATCGACAATCTTGTTAATAAGTCCACGAATATTGATGGGGCGTTAGCTAAACCAAAGGGAACGCATGTATATTCAAAGTGTCCCTGTGGTGTTATGAAAGCAGTTTTGTATGTGTCTTCCGGATTAATTTTAACTTGGTGAAAAAAAAAAATATATAATAACCTTGTGCTAAATCAAGACTCGTGAAGAAGTTTTTGCCGGCTAGCTTCGAGATTTGGTCATCTATATTGGGTAAAGGATACCTATCTTTGACCGTTATAGCGTTAAGTGCGCGGTAATCAACGCATAGCCTGCTGTCACCGTTCTTCTTCTTCACAAGAATAACCGGGGAAGCGTAACATGACTCAGACTCACAAATTATACCAGCGTCTAGCAAATCAGTGACTTTGGACCGAACTATCTCTTGTTCACTATGCGATAAACGGTAAGGTTGGCGATATATGGGCTGTTCACTGGTCAATGTTATTTTCATGTGCAATAAATCTGTGCATCCTAAGTCTTGTGTTTTCTTGGCAAAACAGTTACTATAATTTAATAATAAAGAAATTAATCTATCGTGTTCGTTTTCATTTAATCGACCATACCTAATGTCAACTACCAGTACCCCCCCAATAGTATTTGTATGGACTAGGCTAGTGTGCAATAGTGGCATTACGTGGCTAGGCTCTGTATTGGCTTTGGTTGCGGACGTTGATGGCAAAGAAGAATTTGATCGAATGACCTGAATATCCTTTGGCGGTGGGCTGGTGCAGCTGTCGGCTCTAGATATTACCTCGCCTTGCTTCCAAACGATGTTTCCAGCTCCGCTGTTTATCACTTTGATGTACCCGGTGGAACCTCGCAGCAGAGTGGCAGGAATGGAGTAAGATACGCCTTGTAGCTCATAATGTTGAGGCGTGGTGACAACATCGTTGTCTTCGACGTTGTTCAGCACGCGAACTTTTATGATGGATACTCCAGGCAACAAACACTCATTTTCAGAAGTGATGTCCTTGAAGCGAATGGGTTCTTCAATCACATCAATTTCTTCTATAAAGTCCACGTCCTGTTTGAGAGTAGCTATACCCTCGCTGACCACCAGGGTCATTCCGTCAATGTTGATGATGGGCTGTCCAATCAATAGGCTAATGTTACCCATATCCACATTAGTCAAATGGGCCAGGGAATAGATATGCCATCGATTGAAACTTCAAAGGCTACTTCTCCGCAGCTGTTCAAATGTTTCCCGGAAAAACACCTGAGGATAGTGGTCGTGGGGCTAATTTCTAAGCCTAATAGTCTCGCCACGTGAGTAGACAGTACATTCACTTGACTTCCGGTGTAAATATAAGATTTAACATGTATGCCATTGATTTTAGCCAGTTTTCCGTAAACTTTATTGTGGTTTAGCAGGAGTCTAATTTCCTTGACTTTATCATCGGTCAATGTTGTGGTTTTAGTAGCAGTGCAGCGCGTTGCAATATGACCTTGTTTGCCGCATTTGAAGCACGTTCGGAATCCGGATATGGGCAGTTGCGCAATAAATAGCCAGTCTTCTTACAGCGTGGACAAGGGTCCGTTTCAGAATTCACGGAGGTGTATTTTTTTGTCATGCACTTGTCGATTCTTGGCAGTAATGCTAGATTCTTTATTTGGCAAACGCGTTCCAGTTGAGGATGCTGGCGGTTGATAATCGTCCAGAGAACAGAGGAAGCCTTCATATAAATCTTCGGGTCGCTCACATTGGTATGCCCTCGCATTTGGTTGAAGAGATTGTGGTAGTCCTCTGATGATGTAAGAAACAGTCGCGCTATCGGACAACTTGCATCGAAAACACATTGCCACTTTGTCCTGGTAGTATTTCGTCATTGTCTCTGTAGATACTTTCTTTCTGTTCATCATTTCTTCTAGCAAGTTCCCATAATCGCGGTGCCGTGAAAAAGCTCTCATCAACATTTGCTTCCAGTCTTTCCACGAATAGTCATATTCATCGAGGCGATTATACAATTTCCTTGCTTGACCTCTTAACCTATCCTGCAGGTAAAAGGACTTCGTTGCTTCGCTCCACCCGTGTATTTCGCCTAACTGTTCAATCTTTTTAATCCATGCGGAAGCAGCGAGGCACTCCTCACTGTCGGGATCGAACTCCGAGATTAGTGAAGCTCTACGATGTTCTTTCTTGAAGAAACGGAGGGCGTTTCGTCATTCAAGTCCTGCACGGCTTTGCGAATTTCAACCTTCAAAAGCTTCTTAAGTATTTTCCGGGCTGGAGGTGTGGCTGGTGGTGTGGCAACGTCTTCATGGTCGTTTAGTTGAGGATCATCGTCTGTCGATGGAGTGCTCCATCCTCGTGGACGGACAAGACGGCCAGGGCTTTCAGAATCGGCGTGATTGCGTTTCATCGCTTTCTCTATTTATCCCACTTCTGAGATGAAGCAGTGGGTAAAATAAAGGAAACAAATGTAAGGCAAACACACTGATTTACTTGATTTCCACAATAATATGATTGGTAGTAAGTAGGCACACAATGATCACAATTCGGGCAGCGATTCGGCACCAGATGCGTAGCGCAGAAGCAAGAGAGCTAAAAATGGCGCGCAGGCTCTTATATAGGCTTTCCCCACTACCGGTGGCATCTGGAAGATGGAGTGGTGGCTTGGCTTGGCTATGATTGGTTGAATTTGATGGCGCGCAGAGTGGCTGAATATGTGTGACGTCACATGAACTAAAATTCTACTTTTTGTCATTATGTACATATGTGTACTGGCAGAAATCTGCTAGTTCACGGGTCACTGCGGAAGTCAGCCGGGTGCCTACGTTTATGTGATCATAATTACTATGTATTTATGTACATGTTTGAAAAACTCGTTTGAAAGATCGTACGGCAGTACTAAATAGTAGAACTATTATATTTGTATTCGTAAAGCTTTGCGAGGCACGTTCCACTGTTGCTAACAGTAAGGTCCGTGGGAAATCGTAAAGTTGCGCGAAAGTATTAAATAGTAGAAATAGTATATAATATGTTCGTAAAGTTGCGCGAGAGTATTTAGAACTATTATATATGCACATATTTATGCCTGAGAGGCAGGAAAACGTAAGCTTTGCGAGGGACGTTCCACTGTTGCTAACAGTAAGGTTCGTTGGAAATCGTATTAGCTATCGTGTGGCCTTAAAGTAAAGGCGGAGCACTGTTGTGCAGGGCCTGACATGGACTTGAAAGTCACGTTCCACTGTCGTGGAGTCCTTGAGTAACACTCAAAGGTTTGCCTTGAACGGCGGAAACCTGTTGGTAAGGTTATTGAAAGTGGTAATGGTAAGGTAATGTGTGAGTAAAATGTAAAGGTAATAATTTCCATAAATCGTCAATCGTCAATCGTCGTAAACGATTCGACTTTAGTTTACATTTATTTTATTTTCAAAGTTGTCCGGTTGTTTATAAAACACTAGCAAACGCTACGCTAGTAAAATGCACGTAAAAGTCATTACGGGGCTTTATCGCAAGTACGAAGCGTCAGCACAAACTTATTGTTTCAACTCTGAAGCTAGAAATAAAATTCTTACATTGGGACAATGCATTCTGAATCAATCTGGGAGTATGAAGATTTATTATATTCATTAATAGGCAGGTACAGTTTGGTTTTGACTATTATAGGTATATTCATTTTACTTTGCCGCTAGTGGATCTCAAGTGTTCGTAATTGTTTCGAGCATGAGATATCTTATTATTTGTTTTTATTTTTTTTTATTTATATAAAGGAAGACTAACAGCTAATACAATATGTAAAAATACATGCATTTGCAACATACAGCCAATTACAAGTCTTCACTGATACACTACACAATAAGTTTAACATATGAAAATAGCAGTACCTACCTAAAATTTAACTTCTAACTTAGAGCCGCCGTACACGGACTGCTTCAAGCAGTTGAGACCGACTGCTTAAAGCCGCGACCGCGCAGTGAACTATAGTCATTCATTCGCTGCCGTACACACGACTGCTCGAGCAGTCGCGACCGCTTCAAGCCGTCAACTGCATGATGAAATTCCATCGTGCCGTCGACCGCTCGCGAGCGGTTGCGAGGCATACACCGACTGCTCGAGCCGTTGACTGCGCTAGAGCAGTCGACAGCTCTCCGACTTCCCTCTCCCCCCCCGCCCTTTGCGGCCTCGCGGCGTCTGTTTTCTCATTTGCCGACTGTTTTTTGAAAATCAACTGCTCGAGCAGTTGGGTCGTAGCTCGAGCAGTCAACAACCGACAGCTCAAGCAGTCGACGCCGACCGCTCGAGCGGTCCGTGTATTTCACTCAGCCGCTAACTGCTCGAGCAGTCTGTGTACGGCGGCCCTTAACGTTTAACTTCTTCTTCTTCCTAATATATATAGTATGTCGGAGATAGTCAATAGTACGGTCACTGAACGAGCCGCAAGCGCGCCCTCTGGTGGCGTTTTCGGTGAAACAACACTTTGGCGCGCTTGGCGGAGTCGTGGCGGTCAGCGTGGCGTCCGCGGAGCTCAGTCTTAGTTCACTCTCGGTTGAGTCTTGGTCGAGTCTTCATCGAGTGTTCGTTGGAGTCGTCGCGTTACTTACGTCACGGCTAGTGTACCTAGTGTTATTGCCTAGCGTTGTAGATCCAAATTTATCTCTTTGCTCGATTACCCTACCTGATGTCGGACGATAGTGCCAGCCATCCTGATGGCCCCTCCGACAAGTATAATTATATTTTAGAAAATCTTTAACTACCCTTATAGTCAACAAAAAAATCTCGGCTTAGCAACCTTCTGACTGATACTAACTTTGCGTTGAAAATATCAATGTCGTGTGTTTTTCTAACCAAATTTAAGGTCTTACTTGCTCGCCATAAGAATGATGACGCTTTATGATAATTTGACGAAACTAGTGTTAAGTGAAGTGGTGCATAATGTCGCATAGCTTTGGTGGGAGTATTAAATCCAATTTTAGACAGAAGTTCAGGGCAATTTATACGGCCAGATATAATTTTCAGCATAAAAATAACGTCTGCAATTTTTCGTCGATTGCATAAAGGAAGTAAGTGGAATTTAGCACATATATTTAAATAATTATTCGATTTATAATAATGACCTGTGCGGTAACATAGATATTTAATAAATTTTCTTTGGATGTTTTCCAACGGCATGTATTTAACGCGGCGACTAAGTAAAACGAATATAGGTTTTAAAAAATAATAGAGTGGGTACCATTTATAATGGGTTGGCAGCTAAAAAGGAGTATCATAATAAGTCAAAGGTAGCATATTAATATGTCGGAGACTGTCAATAGTACGGACACTAAACGTCACGCAAGCGCGCCCTCTGGTGGCGTTTCCGGTGAAACAACATTTTGGCGCGCTTGGCAGAGTAGTGGTGGTCGGCGTGGCGTCCGCGGAGCTCAGTCTTGGTCGAGTCGTCGTGCTGCGCACATCTCGATACTGCCTTTCGTTACGTGTAGTGTACCTAGTGTTATTGCCTAGTGTTGTAGTACTGTTGTAGATCCATATTGTAAAGTGTGTAAAGTGTCTTTTGAAATTAAAGTGTAAAGGTTCTTCTAACCTAACAGACAGACATGTGTTGCTGGGGAGTTTGTTCCGCCACTTCTTCTCCCCAAGCCAAAACACATAGGAAGTGGCGAAGGGCGGGCGTTTTGGGGGCTGTCTTTTGTTCTGACTAATTTGAATAAACGTTTGACTTTTGAGTTCGTTTGAGTTTTGAGTTTCTTTGAGTTATCTCTTTGCTTCATTACCCTAACTGATGTCGGACGATAGTGCCATCCTTGATGTTCGCCTCCGACATCAGAAGTGGGATGTAATCCGAATGCCCACATGTGTTAAGAATTCGCCATGCGAAGATAAAATTCTGCCCATTGACAAAAAAAAAATAGAACGTCGATAATTTCAAATGTGAGTTTGTAGTAGAAGATTTATTGAGAATTTCAGCGAAGGTACAAGTATGGTAACCACGGTTACGGTAATGGTGTATCGGTTTCCATTGTTACATGTCAAGTTAGTTATTGAGGGTATGCTAGAAAATTAACCGAATTTGTCTTTTTTCATGTTTCAACAATGACGGTCGTTATTGTGCAATATGGCGACAAAATTACTGCGGAGCATCCCAGCTGCCAGGACCCTGACGTGTCATCGTGAGGTCGGAGTGTTGGTGCTCGTGCATCTCCGTGGCTTCACGTCCGCGAAAGCCTTGCTGTACTGCGCGCCATAGCGATGTGCGCATCGTCATGCGCGTTGAGATAACATCTAAGGTGAACCGAGCCTGGAGAACAGGACGAGGTCCACTAGTCAAGCGGCGCGCGAGGTGCGCTGCAGTTGCTGTTTGGAGCGTCATCCTCCCCCGGATTCGTCGTGGAGGCCGTATGAGTTGCGGCAGGCCAGGACATCGCATGTCATCGCACAAGGTGAAAGCATTCTATTGCATTGAAAATGTTTAGATTGATCAGACAAACTTGACAATGACTAGCCTGTGTGGCAGCTAGGAGCCTGTGTGGCAGCTAGGAGCCTGTGTGGCAGCTAGGAGCCTGTGTGGCAGCTAGGAGCCTGTGTGGCAGCTAGGAGCCTGTGTGGCAGCTAGGAGCCTGTGTGGCAGCTAGGAGCCTGTGTGGCAGCTAGGAGCCTGTGTGGCAGCTAGGAGCCTGTGTGGCAGCTAGGAGCCTGTGTGGCAGCTAGGAGCCTGTGTGGCAGCTAGGAGCCTGTGTGGCAGCTAGGAGCCTGTGTGGCAGCTAGGAGCCTGTGTGGCAGTTAGGAGCCTGTGTGGCAGTTAGGAGCCTGTGTGGCAGTTGGTAGCCTGTGTGCTACATAGTGGTCAGGAGTGGCCGAGGTTGTACTGTGCATACTGTGCTGTGTTTGTGTTGTTGCAGATTAACCCACGAGGACGTGGGTCTACGCAGGATGGCCGTGTCGGAGACTGTCAATAGTACGGACACTAAACGTCACGCAAGCGCGCCCTCTGGTGGCGTTTCCGGTGAAACAACATTTTGGCGCGCTTGGAAGAGTAGTGGTGGTCGGCGTGGCGTCCGCGGAGCTCAGTCTTGGTCGAGTCGTCGTGCTGCGCACATCTCGATACTGCCTTTCGTTACGTGTAGTGTACCTAGTGTTATTGCCTAGTGTTGTAGTACTGTTGTAGATCCATATTGTAAAGTGTGTAAAGTGTCTTTTGAAATTAAAGTGTAAAGGTTCTTCTAACCTAACAGACAGACATGTGTTGCTGGGGAGTTTGTTCCGCCACTTCTTCTCCCCAAGCCAAAACACATAGGAAGTGGCGAAGGGCGGGCGTTTTGGGGGCTGTCTTTTGTTCTGACTAATTTGAATAAACGTTTGACTTTTGAGTTCGTTTGAGTTTTGAGTTTCTTTGAGTTATCTCTTTGCTTCATTACCCTAACTGATGTCGGACGATAGTGCCATCCTTGATGTTCGCCTCCGACAAATATATCAGTTATGAGGTCCGTTTTAATTTAAACTAGCATCAAGTTTTTCTTTTGGCGACTGAATTAATATCTAAGCGAAAACTTAATGATGACAATAAAATAGAAAATGGGCAATAATACAAATCAGGTTCTATTTAAAATTGTTTGGATGAAGAATAAATATAAACTAGCTCATATTATAAATATATTGTGCGACTTTTTAATAGCTTTAAATAAAGTCTAAAATGGCATGAAGAAAAAATATTTTGCGGCTGTTATTTTCAAAATTATAGGTGAATAGCATGGAAGTAAGCATGCAACATGCAGCAAGCATGACTTCTGTCACGGCTCCGGCGCTGCGGGGCTCCGGCGGTCCCATGCGAGCTTATAGTCGCAGATGGTCTTCACGCTCACCACCGTAGCTTCGGCTTGCTGGCCGGCTGGGCCGGCCAGCCTCAGCCGCGGCGGCGAGCGTTAAAACTACCTGCGCCTCAGCTCGCAGGCCGTCTCGCCCCTCCGCGCCTACGCGGTTTTGAATTGCACTCTAGGGGTAGGGCAGACAAGACTACGTGGAGTCGGTTTTGCAGCGATTCGTTTTCGTCACTAACTTCTATTTTTAATACAATGTTTTTTTAATTGAAGGTTATAAATGGCAATATGCTAAATAAAATGAATCCAAATTAAATTCTACCATCTTCATAGTGCGCCAAGTGAGATAATACCACCGCACCTTCCGCCGTTTTCATGAAATTATGATACACAATATTAATAATTAACTCTTATTCCTTTTTATTGTACTCCTTTTAATATTTAGAGCTATCCACAAAGCGAAGCCTGAAACTGGGTTTTTAGTCGGTACGAAATAGTTGGTAACATATTATCTTTGCCACCCAACTAACATTATTAGTCGCCAAGTCATTATAAATAGCTCCTCACTTAATATTTCAATTGACTGGTATAGTTTATTTGCTACCCAAAGGCAGCTGCTAGTTTTTAGTTTTTATAACACCCTTAATTTTGAACCTTACATATTATAATAGTCGCGAAAATATTTAATCGCTGGCAAGTTATTTTATTTGTTGCCAACATTTGTCGACTTTTAAGTTATTAGTCACCAGGAATATAATAAGCCTTTTCCAACCTGTTGATATATTTGTCATACCTGGGATTCCAAATCTGTGACCCATATTCCAATATACTTCTAACAAACGAACAGTATAAAATCTTGAACGTCTTAGCTTCCTTGAAGCTAGAAGAAACTCGCATCACGAACCCGAGAGCTCGCGAAGCTTTCTTCACTATGTTGTCAATGTGTTCGTCAAAGAGAAGCTTGGAGTCATACACAACGCCAATGTCCCGTATTTTATTAGATTTCACGAGTGTTTGACCTTTTAATATATACTTAGAGGGAATAACACGGTTACTCCTAGAGTAAGTGACAACAAAGCATTTTGAGGGGTTCAGATCTAACTTATTCCTCAGACAATAATTATCAAGACGTTCTAAATCACTCTGCAATGCTTGAACATCTGCTTGTGATGAAATATCTAGGTATGTACCTGAATATATCATTACCTAGATATATATAAGTAGATGATTTCGATAATAAACTGTTTGAATCGGACCAAGCAAGATGAGTGCTCGTTGGCTGAACGTACAGCAATATTTGAGACTGTTTGATTCAACATGGACTGACAGGCGGGATGTCGGTGTCCATCGACTGATCACCAGACTGAGGTTAGAGAGAGACAGAGGTTATTGATGTCGGCAAAGTGACGGAGTTTAATTTGTTTTTACTAAACAAAGGAAGGGATGTAGTGTACTGTATTATCACCGATATCTGTCGTCTCGTTGTCGCATAGACGCGGAGAGTGCACACTATACTCTATGGCCAGTTGGCGGGAAACCGAGAGAGTGTGTGGCACGGGAGTAAGACGTTATGTGGGCAAGCGAGCCGATATCCTAATTATCGGATGGTAATTACAGAGACACAGGTAGGGCGAACACTACAGTACCTTTTACTGTTTCAATGTACCTACCTAATAATTAAACACCGTGTTAATTAAGCACTTAGAGATTAAGTAATATTGTACTGGTATACTGTATTTAAAAAGGAAAATAAATTCTATTCTATATTCTATTCTATGGCAAGTGAGAGTTCTTAGCCTCTGCAACAGTAAAGAGAAGCAGGTGGCAAGTGAGAGTGCTTGGCCTCTGCAACAGTAAAGAGAAGCAGGTGGCAAGTGAGAGTGCTTGGCCTGTAAGCCTACAATGTGGTAAGTGATGTCATATTGCTTGAAGTTGTACAGTGTCTGGCAAGTGAGAGTGCTTGGCCAGTGAAACTATGAGAAGATATGGTAACAAATAAAGAAAATAAAAAAGATTAATAAATTAGAGTAGGTAATTGTGTTAAATCCGACTTATTGGAAAGTTGTTTAGTGGCCAATAGGTGGCACATGTTATTATTCCTAGTTCAACTTGCATTGTATAACTTTCTCAGAGTCAGCCGTAAAATATTGTAAGCATTTCTTTTTTTTTATGTTATAATCGTATGTATCAATACATACCAAATGTTATACATATTATGTTTTTAAAAGAGTAACCATGGAGTTTCTTGCCCGTTCTTCTCCATAGGAAGCTACTTTTGGAATGGGCAACTAGAATAAAACTTATTTATAATTACCCAAGGGTATAGTTTGAGGACAAACCAAGGTCAGGAAGGCCGAATGTTAGATCCTTTTATTTTATACGGGCAACACTGCTGCCACCGTGATGACAACCCTATGAAGATTTTGACATATGGAGCGCGCGTTTTCTTCGTTGACTGATAAACTATGTTTTGTTACGAGTGTTATTAAAAATTGTGTTTTAAAAGTGAATACATTAGAAGTTATTGTGATAAGAATTGACGTTTTATTTCTGATAAAGGCTAGGAATCATACCCTAGCTTATACATGTAGTATTGCCTATGTCACAAACACTGCCTATTGGCTCGGTCACACACCAGTATCGGGAGAACGTGCGCTCACGCTCACTGCTCGCGCGCAACAACCCCTCTCCTACCCGTGTGTACGAGACAACAACATTTATTGAATACAGAACACTACATCCCTTCCTTGTTATTAATTTTATTTTATTTACTCAACAATGTTCATGTACATATATTATTATATATGTCTCTGCCATGCACTCGGGACTACAAAGTCTCGGACTTTTGGAAGGCGAACCTGGGGCCGATGCAGACACGCTGAAGCCCTTTTGAGACAACTTTAATGAAATGGAGACACAAAACCGACGATTATCCCCGTTTACACTATAGAAATGTACCCAAGGACAATCCCCGGTTCTGTGCTAAACTATTGCTAACTATGGAGGAAAACTACTTTGGCTATTGTGATGGGATGTTAGTGAACTAGGAATGGGAAGACTATGGGAACTATGGCACCTGCCGGTAACAATGTTTGCACACGTAAAAATGGCAGTTGCAGACTCGCCAGCTCACTTACTGGGCCCTCGGGAATCAGTCACTGAATAGCAACAAGAGGGCAACAGGAACATGAGCGGCTGAAGGGTGAGGATACCTCGGCGGACTTTAAACGCAGATCACGCGCTCCCTGTGGGTCCAGCATCACCGGCCCACTCGCCACTTACCACGAGGCACCTACCCTCCGAGCAGAGCTGCTAACCCTGCTCTAGCGACTCCACTCTGACCGGCCGATGAAGGCAAGCCAAGAGGCGGGAGACCTATCTCCCGTCATGCTTCACTCCGGCAGGCCGGAGATGGGGGACAGTATACTCTCCCTGGAGCACTCGGATATATAGCCCCGCGGGGTCGCTACTCCCCGTCATCTGCTTCAGATGCCCTGCGGTTATTATTATTTATTTATTTATATTTTTTTACGTTATTAAATATCAATCGAATCACCTTTATTTATTTATTTATTTAACAGTTTATGTACACATACAGAATACAGAGAAGAAGAAAAATAGAACAGATAGTACAAAGGCACAGCTTATTTTCCTCTGATTATTTCATAATTAACCATTTTAATTTAATCACTGTCACTTCCATTACCATTTTGGATTTGTTTGTCGTCTTCTTTGTTCTGTTGAACTTTCCATTCTCCTTCAACCTTTTTCAAATAAATCACATTCCTTCTCAATTGTTGGTCAGTATCTTCATTCCTAACTAATACGTCTCCATTTTCACCGTCAGTTCTCTCTACTACATAAGGTGTTACCTCAAAGTTTGTTGATAATTTGTTTCCTTTCTTCATGTCTCTTACGTACACTTTATCCCCTTCCGATATTGTTTTATCCTGTGCTTTTCTCTTCATATCCCTATATTCTTTTCCTTTCTCTTTCATAATTGTGTCTCTGTCTCTAACTTCTGAATCTTCAATGATCATTGTCCATCAAAGATGGAATTTTATCCCGGTTTAATCTTCTAAAAAACAGGTCTGAACGTGTTTTACCAGTCACTGAATGTGGTGTTGAGTTACACATCATCAGATATTCCCAGACGCTCTCATGTAAATCTTTTTTATCAACCTGGTTTATTTTTAACCGCTCTAGTATATCTCGATTTTGCCTTTCTACTTCCCCATTCTGCTGAAGCCAATAGGGTATCGTGTTAAATTATCGTATGTTACATTGTGTTGGCAGATATCTTTGAATTCTTGACTTACGAATTGAGCACCATTATCCGCAGTTAAAGAGTTGGGATAACCAAGAGGGCTAAAAATGTATTTTAAGAGTTTTATGATTTGTGAACTAGTAATAGCAGCGTTTTACCTGAAATAAAACGCTTATTAAATACTTACCTTATTTGAAGCTTACTAGTTTGAAATAGGCACCTACGTGTTTTCCGCTTTTATCTCCCTCTTTTTCTACCCCATATCTTGCATCTCTATCGCACACCGACCAGTTTTACTCCCCACCAGGCAGGAGGCGACGAGTATTCTCGGCGGCCAAATTTCATCATTGAGTCGAAAACATCAGGCAGAAATTTAAATGTAAGCTTCAAATAAGGTAAGTATTTAATAAGCGTTTTATTTCAGGTAAAACGCTGCTATTAAATTCTTGACCGTTATTTGAAGCTTACTAGTTTGAGACGTGTTTGTTATCGCCTAGTGGAAGTGGACGCCAATGTGAGCAAAAGCACAATGCAATTATGTATGTAGATAGGTACTTAGATATAGGTACACGAGTAATCAAATGTAAGTAATAAAAATTAACTGTTACTGGTACTCAGCTACATCCGGTTAGACTGGAAGCCGACCCCAACATAGTTGGGAAAAGAGCTCGGAGGATGAGTACCTAATAAAAATTAAAAGAGAGATACAAGAAAAGAAGGAAAGTAATTAACAAAAACATTGCAATACTTCTTAATAACAATATTAACAAAAATACATTAATCAGCTGGATTAAATAATCAAGATAAATTGCCATTTCTATTAATGGGTATTATTTCCCTTCTGTAAAAAACGGGCAAATGTATTGCCTGATCGCCAATTACCCTTGGCTTATACATATATTATATCGTTTAAAGGTAGAATGTCAACCCAGTTTTTTGACGCTATCGCTGAGCGGAAGCTTCCTGGGGTTGTAGTTATTCCTGCCTCTTTTAACAAGGTCTTAATCCATCCCGCAATCATCGTTCGGGTGTTGGCCTCTAACGGATATAAATAAAGGAGAATGACCACGACAGTATGGACCACGGCACTGAATGCCCGACGGGATGAATCTAAATAAAAATGCAAGTTGTCCGATTCAAACCACGTCTAATTGAACACTAAAATAAAAAAATGTACGATACATAATTTGCATCGAAGAATGCAATATGTTGGTGTCAGTGGACTGCCAAATGTAGGTTGCGTCCAAAGTGCAAATGCACGAGCCTACTAGCTAACTTATTGCAATAAGTGTATTTTTTAAAATTCATGTACGTGCACCGTACATATTGCCACACACAGAAAAAGAATACTTAAATAAACAATGAAAAAAATATTTAGAACAATAAAATAAAAATGTAAAAGAAAGGAAATGTAGAATGGTTAAGTAAAGACTAATGTAAATAGAATTGAACTATGACTACTATGCAGAATTATATTTAAAGTCTATAAATGTACTATCACTATAATAATAAATTAGCACACGTCACTATGAATTTCAGTGTCAAATTTCACTTCACTTGAGGTAGGGTTAGCACACGACACTTTTGGGTCCCGATTGTCGATCTCGCAGTTTCTGTCCTCGATGTCTTGATTTTCTTTTCGTCTGCTTCTGCTTCTCGCGTCTTGCGGACCCGCCGCTTGTCTTTGGGTGGCCATCTTTCGCCAAAGGAACAGCGATGTTACAAACAGTGCAATGCTAATCGTAACAACCACATAGATTGCGACGTAATGATGAACGTCGTGAGAGGATAAAATGTGTTGCGGACGCCGAGCCTGCAGTAGACTATAAGCTAACTGTATATAATGTGTACTAAATTTAGGAATGTCATTAAGGTAATCGATATTGCTAAACCATATGAATCTGCATAACATGCATGCTGAAACATGCTATAACTGATACTGTTGATAGCCAGATAGGCTTTGTTTAATATGTTTTTATGTTGTGACTAGCTTCTGCCCGCGACTTCGTACGCGGATCCTGTCCCTTATGCCAGCGACTACGGGGTCAGCAAAATCAAAGATCTGAATAGTCTGATATTGAATTTTAAGGGCCCGTTGACTTGAAAACAACGGAATACGCATAACCATTAGAAACGTTCCATATATTTAATTTTTGTACTTTAACGGCAAAAGCACAGCAGACTAAACAAAACGCTGAGAATTGAACCGCAATAGACGTGACCATAGGGATAAAAGTAGTGATTTTAATTAGTACGCATTTAAGTTGAGTGTGGCAGAAATATTACACGTATTATTACGTAAAAAAACATTAAATAGATGACAAAGTCGTGGTGACTTAGTGGAAGTTGTGGTGGTTTAGTGGGTAGAGAACCAATCTCTCAAGTATGAGCGTCTTTGATTCCAGGTCTGGCAAGTACCTGCCAATGCAACTTTCTAAGTTCGTATGTACTTTCTACGTATATTTTGGATACCAATGACCTTTATTTGGAGGGGAAGTTAAACTGTAGGTTCCGGCTGACATTGAAGATTCTTGGCAGTCGTTATGGGTAGTCTGAAGCCAGTAAGTCTGACCAGTTTTACCAAGGGGTGTTGGGTTGAGCGGGTAACCGGGTTGTGGAGGTCAGCTGGGCAGTCGCTCCTTGTAAAACACTGGTACTCAGTTGCATCGTGACTGGAAGTCGACCCTAACATAATTGGGACAAAGGCTCTTGAGATAATAACGACAATAATAATGAGATATAAGCACTGCAGGACATCTGAGGCTGATGACGGGGAGTAGCGACCCCGCGGGGCTATATATACTGAGTTCTCCAGGGAGAACAGGGAGTATACTGTCCCCCATCTCCGGCCGGTCGAAGTGAACCATGACGGGGGTAGGTCTCACGCCTCTGGCTTGGCTTGGCCGTCCAGAATGGAGTCGCTAGAGCAGGATTAGTAGCCCTGCTTGGAAGGTAGGTGCCTCATGGTAAGTGACCCACAGGGAGCGCGTAATCTGCGTTTAAAGTCCGCCGAGGTATCCTCGCCCTTCAGCCGCTCATGTCCCTGTTGCCCTCTTGTTGCTATTCAGTGACTGATTCCCGGGGGCCCAGTAAGTGAGGTGCCGAGTCTCCACCTGCCATTTTTATACGTCTTCGATGTTTATACGTCAATAGAGAGTGCTTATCAGATTGAACCACTTTTGCTAGAACCTCATATCTTCATATGTTAAAGTCTAGCTGGGCTCCTGGAGTTCCACATCAGGCGTTTTACATCTTCAATTTTTATAACCACTCAAGCGTTCGAGGTGATAACAATCACCAAAAAAATCTTGCCTTAAGCGTTCATGGTGACTACAGTATCCGAACGACATCGTTCAGTTTAAACGTGTACAGCGCTATAGCCAGGTGGTATTAATATAGTTGATTGATACTAGATGGCGCGTTATTAAATTTGTCATCCGTGAGTTGTGATTTTTTCTGTGCAATGGCAACAATAAATTTATAAAAAAATATATTGGAGTGACAGTTCGTCGTTTTTGACAAGTGACTTTTTTGTGTGTGGAGCTCTTGACAAAAATGTGGTAAGTTTCTTGTTTTATACCTTATTTAGATTGTTATTTTATATCAAAATAAACGTGAAGAAGTTTCCTTTACGAAATATGTATTATTACGACAATTTCAAAACGTTTACATAGTATAATTTAGTTGGAAAAGTTATACGATCACTACACGATCATCGTTTGATACTTTTCTATTGTTTACAGTGTATTCTAATTAGTTATTTTTGTTAAATAAATGCAAAATATACGAGAATCGTTCACTATTAGCACGTTAATGGCCATTTACAAACGAAATACATTGAGATGGGGTCTATAATGACTAAAATGTTAAGACGTTATTCATGATTTTAGTGTTGGTGAGCCGAATCCCCTTGGACCGATCTACTTACAACGTAAATAATGGTTTGTTCACACGGAGCGTTTTATGATCAATTTGGGAATGTTTTGTGGTTTGTAAAAAATGTGGCTTTACTGAGCTTACGCCCTTGCGCATTATAATGTTTGTTTACTGTTTTTTTTTTCAGTTTTACAGTGTATTTATTTTACTGTAATACCAATAACCGCTTTGTTTTTTTCTATTTAACATAATAATTTGTATAATAAAAAAGGATATGTAATAAAATTATATAAAAGTAAACGTTTAATTAAAAAAATTAATAAAAAAATTCATTAAAACAACCTCGTCGTGTGAAAACGCTATTAGCCGGGCGGCCATCTTGTCACATTTTTACGTCGCCCGAGGCCCAGTGACCGCTTGAGAAACACTTAACTTTCTTTATTTTTTCATGACAGAAAACTAAATATTTATATTAAGATATTGGTATCATTTTAAAGAGTATATCCTGTACTAATATAATAAAAAAACATTGTTACCAGTAACCATTATATTTTTCTTATAAAACTCTGAATAAAAAAAAATATACGATATTTTTTTTGATATCCTCAACTTTATACTTTATTATCATCCTATAATATTAATTAAAGTAATTTACTTTTAATCAAATAAAATTGTCCGTTCTTTTAGCTTTCCGTGAGTATTTTTTATTCGAATCTAGCTATTGTAGTTTTTCAGTAGTCATCGTTTTTGTTGAAAGAGTCTCGCTTGGTCGCAAAAAAGCAATTGACATTTCATGCGCGGACAGGTGAGCCGAGAATCACCGCGCGGCTTGGACGCTTGAGTGGATAAGTCAACAGAGAGTGCTTATCAGATTGAACAACTTTTGCTAAAACGTCATACCTCTATATGCTATAGTCTAGCTGGGCCCCTGGAGTTCCACATCAGGTGTTTTAGATCTTCAATTTGTATAAGTCAATAGGAAGTGCTTATCAAATTGAACAACTTTTGCTAAAACGTCATACCCGTATATGGTACAGAGAAGCTGGGCTCTTGGGGTTCCACATCAGGTGTTCCAGATCTTAAAATTTATTATCTCAGCTGAAAATGCTCATCACATGAAACAATTTTTGCCATGGCACCATTTTTGTATCTCTTATAGTTTTGTCGGTCTGTTGGAGTTCTGCATCAGGTCTTCAAGTTTCGAAGATAAATTATAGCCTATATGTTGACCCGGCTTAATACTGATACAACAAAGAAAAAATCATTGAAATCCGTTCAGTAGTTCCGAAGATTAGCGTGTACAAACAAACAGACATACAGACATACAGACATACAGACAAACAGACAGAATTTTTTTTTTTGATTCGTGCTCCATTACTGTTTCTAAACCCCACCCAATTTTTTTTTTTTAATAAATTCAATGTACAGACACAGTTTTTTTACAGATTTATTATATGTATAGATAACTTAATTGTTACGTAATAAGATTTTGAATTTAACGGTTTTGGTAATAATATCTGGCTGATGTAAAAGCATTAATCATTGCGCAAGAGATAAGAAAGTTTACATGTGTGCGTAAAAAGATAACGATCATCAGTAATTTTCCATAACTTTCACCAATGAGCATGCTTGGTTTAATCAAAGAGCCCCCTCGTGTCGCGTAGCGGGACTAAAAAAGGTCAGGCGTAAGCCGTAGAATTCTAGCTAAGTGGTCAACGTAAATTGTAACCCGTCCGGTACCCCTACGACTTGAGACCTTAGAAAATTGTTTAAAGATAGAGTCATTTTTCGAAGAAATTGGGGACTCCACTTCTGACTCTCGTCGTGTACGGACGTGTCGCTCTGCGCTCGCCCGTTTACGACTTTTGTCTTTGTTACGCCCGACGTAACGCTCACCGTAGTCGCTCTGCCGACTACAAATATATCAATCTAAAGCTGCTTTTTTCAAAGCGGCGGACGATTATCCTGTTTCTAAAACGTTTGTGTCAAGTAAATTCAGTTGACCCCTTCTGGGTAAAACCCACAGTTTTGTGGTTCTCGGTTGAAACCATACGGTGACAACGAAGCCGAGAGGGTGTTGACCCAATCACACCCGCCGAACCCCTTCAGGGCAAGGCAGTCAATTGGACGGGAGCTCGGATTTCGGCCTTGGGGGATCTCCTAGTCGTGCCTTGCATCTGGTTTGCTTTCACAGCTACACACCTGGTGTCGGTTGGGTATCTCTATACCCTTCGCACTAGACTGGCTAGGGCCCGTTCGCACAATAAGACTGGCGAACGGTTTACAAGCTTAGGGCTCACCAATAGGTACTCACCTCCCTGCCTATACCCGGCAGGGAGGGTTACACATCCCCGGGCCCATCCACCCGGGGAGATAGGAGATAGGTTGTTAGGTTTTTATAATTAGGCCCCCACCTCTTTTAGCTCGGTAGCCCTCTTCCCTCACGGGAAAATGACTACCGAAGTAATTAAGTTCTTCTTTGAGGTCCTCCTCAAGGACCAAGACATCGTCGCCAAATATGGCGACATTATTAGTAACCTTGATATCAAGGACCCGCGCCTAGCGCGCTATTGTGTTATAGATAACGGCTCAACAAAGGAGGCCGGCGCAGCTGTGCCGCGCCCCATTGTCGAGCCTATAATTGTCTCTTCGGGGAAAACCGCCGCATTAGCGGAAACGGTAATCCCCAATACAATGGTCGATGCCCAGCTGCACTCGACCATTGTTTCTAATCCCATTGTCTCACAGACAATGGAAATTACTCAGGCGAGTGCACCTGCGTCAAACGTCGACGCCGAATGCATGGACATCTCGTCCTCCCGCTCTGCCTCACCCGTCCCTGAGGATGCTCAACCCTCCGAGCCCTCTGACTCCTCTTCCTCCGACGAAGACTTCACCGTCGTACTGGGAGGTAAGAGGAAAAAGAACAAAAACAACGACAAGGCGCGCAAGACCATCGCCCTTGCCGCATCTCCTCTCCCTAGCCCGCCCGCTGTGTCTACAGCATCCCCCGCCCCGTCACCCTCGACCTCGCAGGTCGCTTCCTCCCAAGGTGCCGCTAAGCCCAAAAGCGCACCTAAAAGCAAACCTCCGCCGCCTGTATACTTACAGGACAAGGCGAAATGGACCGAAGTGTCCAAGCTGTGTGTTGATCGTAAGATCAACTACAGATCGGCCTCCAATACCGGCAACGGTATTAAAATCGTCCTCCCTACGTCAGACGACTATAGGGAAATAACTAAAGCGCTAAGAGCGAGGAACATTTCGTTCCATACGTACTCCCTCCCTGAGGAAAAACCTCTCCGGGTCGTCATTACCCGTATTCCGAAGGAAATCCCTTCGGATGACATTTTAAGTGACCTTAAGTCACAAAACATCCCTGCGACGCAAGTCCATAGGATGCACCGCGCCCGCAGCGGCCACGCCTTCGACATGGTGCTCGTAGTATGCGAGCCGTGTCCTTCCAAAATCCACCCGATTTTTAACATCAAATCGGTGTGTAATTTAACCGGCATCTCAATCGAGAAGCCAAATAGATCTGGCATTGTATCCCAATGCCACCGTTGCCAACTGTGGGGTCACTCACAGCGCAACTGTTTCGCCCAGCCTAGGTGCGTGAAATGCCTAGGCCAACACGGCACCTCCGACTGCTCGCGACCCAAGGACCGCACTCTGTGCACCGAGCCTCCGAGCTGTGTACTCTGCGGCGCCTCAGGCCATCCCGCCAACTACCGCGGCTGCCCAAAGGCCCCAAAAACGTCTCCCAAGCTGGCCAAGCGTGCAAACGCCCGCCAGCTAAGGGAAAGCCCATCAGCGAGGCTACCTACCGCTCAACTTCCCGAGCGTCTCAGCCCACAACGGCCCTCCCCATGGAACCCTCTCAACCATCAGAGAGCCTTTCCAACCCCGAGGCCAACTCAGCCCCAGCCAACTCCCGCCCCGGTGAATAATTCCACCGCGGCGCCCGCGAGCTTACCTCGCCTCCCTCCCGTCCTTCCCTCCGCGCCCTCCGCGCCCTCCGCGGCTCCTATAGCCGCCAAGCCCGCGCAAGCGCAAGCGCCATCCAAATCCGTCGCGCCCTCTTCTAGCCCAGTATCAGCGCTCAGTTCTATGAACGTTATACTGAGCACGTTCAGTGTATTCACGAGCGACAGAGCTCAACAACTTTCGAGGGAGATAGTCGCCAGCAATGGCGACCTTATCAAACTCTACTCCGTTATGCAGGAGTATTCAGACGTCGCCCAGGCAGTTCAAAACCTGCCTCACTTTAGGAAATAGAAATGGATAATACATCCAAAATTAAACCCCATTCCCTTAGGCTTGGCTATTATAATGCCAACGGTATTCTCGGCCAACGCGACGAGATTTCCGCCTTCCTACAATCCCATAAGATAGACATTCTTCTCGTACAAGAGACCTTCCTAAAGCCGCGTGTACGCGGCCCTAATATAGCCAACTATAAGTTAATTAGAAATGACAGGATCACACGCCACAAAGGCGGCACGCTTATCTATTATAAAAGATCGCTACATTGTGTAGAGATCACTCCCCCCGACTTAAGCTGCATTGAAGCCTCGATCTGTCGACTAGCCATGTCCCAGCACCAGTCGATCACTCTCGTATCGGCCTACTGCCCTCCCACGTCCTCATCCTTTCAGTCCTACGACCCGATCCTTTTCACGAACGATCTCAGAGCCTTACTAGGCCTGAGCGACTCTGTAATAATAGCAGGCGATCTAAACGCCAAACATCCCGCCTGGAATAGCAACACTACTTCTCCAAGAGGCAGGTTGCTATTCAATCAGTGTGAATCCCTCAACTTCGATGTCATCGCTCCGATGCATCCCACTCACTTTCCTAATATAGTCGACCACCTTCCCGACGTTCTCGATGTAGCGCTCCTCAAGAACGTAAACTTACGTTTACATTCGATCGAGGTACTACACGAGCTCACTTCCGACCACAGACCGGTTCTTGTGGAACTAGCCTCGCGCTCAGGCCCACTCGACCCGGATCGCCCTCCTCCCACCCAGATTGTCACGGACTGGAGAATGCTAAGCGAAAGCTTGAAATCCTCCTCCGCCCAGTTAGAATCAATTCCCGATGAAATCAACTCAGTCGCTGACATGACAGGCGCGATCGGCTCGTTCACCGAGCACGTACAATCCACCGTGGACAAGTGTTCACGTAGAGTTGAAGCGACGAGCTTTCATCGCTTCAAGCTCCCGGATGACGTGCGTGCTCTGGTGACCGAGAAGAACGCGGCTGTCCGTGCCTACAGTACTTTTCCCTGCGACGCTAACAAGTCTCACATGCGTAACTTACAGCGTGCTGTAAAGGAACGCCTTGCTGAGATGCGTGAAACGCGCTGGGACAAGACGCTGAGCGAACTCGAGCCGACTCATCAAGCCTTCTGGCAGCTTCAAAGGAAACTCAAATCCGATGAAGTAGCTTCCACCCCTCCGATCAAACGCCCCGACAATTCCATCGCCTTCGAGGACGATGAAAAAGCGGAATGTCTGGCCGACAGCCTCGAGGCTCAATGCTCGCCTAGTACCCAACCGGTCGACCCGGCTCACCTACTAAAGGTCGAAGCCGAGGTCGAGCGCAGATCCTCCCTACCACCGCAAGAAGACCCCGACGATCCCTTGCCTCCCGTCACTCCAGACGAAGTGGCAGAGATCATCAAACGTCTCAAACCCCGTAAAGCTCCGGGCCCAGATAGAATAACCAATAAAGTGTTCAAAATCCTACCCGCTTCCCTCGTAATGCTCATGACCGCGATCTTCAATTGCGCCATGACCCATAACCTGTTCCCACAGGCATGGAAAGAGGCAACCGTAATCGGTATTCCCAAACCCGGTAAACCAAAATCAGACCCGTCCAGCTATCGCCCTATCAGTTTACTCAATGTGTTCGGCAAGATCTACGAGATACTTATCTATAAGCGTCTCAAAGATTACGTCGAAGCAAAGAGTCTTATTCCATTAGAACAGTTTGGTTTTCGAACCCATCACTCTTGTGTCCAACAAGTCCACCGCATCGTGGAAGGTGTGAGCCACGGATTCCAACGTGGCCAACTCACCGGCACGATTCTCTTCGACATAGCAAAGGCATTCGACAAAGTCTGGCACAAAGGCTTGATTTACAAGCTTTACCAACTCGGTGTCCCAGACCGTCTCGTCGTCATCTTACGAGACTTTTTGTCGAATCGCACCTTTCGCTATCGCATAGACGGCACTCTTTCTTCGGCCCACCCTATAAAAGCTGGCGTCCCACAAGGCTCGGTACTCTCCCCCATCCTCTTCACGCTATACACTAGCGATATTCCTAAGAACAAGCATGTTCAATTAGCCCTATTCGCCGACGACACGGCAATCTACTGCTCAGGCCGCAGCCCAGCCGCCATAGTGAGACATCTCCAAGCCTATTGCAACACCCTAGGTGTCTGGACTAGGCTATGGAGAATCGAACTCCACCCCGACAAAAGCCAGGCCATACTCTTTTCGAGCCCCCGCCGTAGGCTTCCTCCCGCGCCCCCGTCAGTCACCATGTTTGGTAGGCCGATTCCTTGGAAGGAGCATGCCAAATATCTAGGTGTAATCTTAGACCAGCGCCTCTCATTCGCCGAGCACATACGTAAGGTGCGCTCTAGAGCAGCCTTTGTGTACGGCAGATTGCACTTCTTGCTCAATTCAAAGAGCAAATTATCTCTTAAATCCAAGTTACGCCTCTACGGATCGTGCATACGCCCCGTCATGATGTATGCTTGCCCTGTGTTCGCACAGGCAAGCCATCGCTGCCTTCACAGAATGCAAGCCCTTCAAAACCGTGCCTTACGGAAAATCACAGGAGCTCCCTATTATGTTCGAAATGAGATTCTTCATGTCGACTTAAAAATCCCTACCATCCGCCAGTATATGAAGCGTGCCGCCATACGGTACTTCGAACGCGCTGAGAAACACGATAACTCACTTATCGTGTCAGCCAGTAATTACACTCCCTCCCGCATCAGTAGGATTCGCCGCCCTAGGCATGCCCTTCTAGAACCTGACGATGAGATAACTGTCCTCCAAGAGAGTAGTAAACTCACTAGCACCCTATACAAACACAAACCGCGTTCGTACAAACCTCGCCGCCGAGGTCCGCCGCGACGTCCCGTTCTCTGTCCTCCCGACCCTTGCTCATCGAGCCAGCCCGCGAGCTGAGCCAGTAGCTTTAAATTCCCCATTTAATAATAATGATCATATGATCCAGCCTGTCCCTTTGCTGCCTCCCCAGCGACGCCCTAAGCCGAGGTCCGACCCCACAGGGGGTACCCTTAGCGCAGTCGCTTAGTTTATAAGTTGTTTTACGCCCCTGGCTGGAGGCCTTAAATTCTAGGCATCCACAGGGAAAAGTCCGGTTAAGCAGTACACGGCCTCCTAGGCTGAACTGCGAGATGCCATACCAAAAAAAAAAAAAAAAAAAAAAAACGAAGAAATTGTAGTCGACCCACAGTAAGCAAGTAATGCTCGTAATAACCAGTGCTCAGTGAAAATAGTGATAAGTACTAAGGTAAAACCTATGCCCTAAAACTCTTAAAATTGTTCTAAATCTATGTGCTAATAATTGTGTTCTATAAAATCGTGTAAATTGTGCTATAAAACTGTGTAAACTGTACTATAAAACTGTGTTAAACTTATGACCTAACAGTGTTAAACTAGTGACCTAACTTAGTGTTAAAACTTATACTCTAACTTCATTGTGTTTAAAACCTCTAACTTCATTGTGTTTAAATCTCTATTGTGCTAAACTCTATTGTGTTCAAACTATTGTGTTTTAAATCGTTATAACTTTGCTGTGATAAATCTCGTAGTGTTTACAATCGTGTGTAATCTAATAAAGTCGTGTAAACTAAAAAGTAAACTTAATGTAAACCAGTGATAACAATTGTGGTGATAAATAAAAGTCGTGTAAAAGTGTCGCATTCGTTTATTATTTAAACAAGTTCCTGTGGTAATACATTCGCGTATAACTCTAATCCATACAGTCCACTCAGTGTTTCGTGAGTTATCGCCGCCGTCGAGTGTAACCGCCGCAGTTTTGGTCCTTCGAGCCGGATCTCGAGGTCGTGACCAGCTAGTGTAAATCCGAACCGATAGTGCAGTGAACGTTGAGTGAAGTGATTACGTGTGTGCCGTCTACCGATCGCGATGGTGATCACACGTAGCCAGAGCGACTTGACGGAGTTGGAGGAGCAGAGGCGGGCTTCTGAACGACGAGACCCGAGCCTGCTCACATCGCTGCAGCGTCGGGAAGCGGAGAGGATAGCTAGGGAGCGGATGCGTCGCCTCTCCATGGACCCGCCGGCATCACCGCAGGTAGAACAATCCACTTTATTAGCCACTGAACATGCTGTCGCTGGACCTTCATCTAGAGAGGTAAGGTCAGTTAGGTCGACTACCAGCGCGACCACGCGCTTAAGGCTTGCCGAGTTAGAGGCAGCTGAAAAGATGGCTACTCTCACCCGCCGAGAGTTGGAAATGGAAGCTGAGCTGGTGAAAAAGCGGCTTGCCGCTGAAGTATCTGTAATTCAGGACGACCAGGAGAGCGTGCAGGACGAGGCCCTGCACGATGATCACCAGCACCAGCACCATAAGGTAAGCCAGTGGCTGAATACCTATACCCCCGCTGCACGGGGGGAGGGGGCCGCACATACTGCGGAAGAACCCAGACCAGCGCGAGATGAACGGCCGCGGGAGAGGTCGCCGTCTAGAAATAGAAACAGTATAGATCAACTTGCTGTAACATTGGAGAAGATGGCGCGCCCGCGGCTGAGGCATACAGACCTGCCGGCATTTTCCGGGACGGTGAGTGAGTGGCTTGCGTTCAAGGCAGCCTTCAATGATACTACCAATATGTACACAGTGTCCACGGCTGAGAACCTTCAGCGGCTCAGGACGTGCCTCAAAGGCGAGGCACGGGAGGCAGTAGCAGCACTGCTGCATACAGCAACTGATCCGGCTGTAATAATGAGGACGCTGGAGCAGTGCTTTGGTCGGCCGGAAATGATTATCGACAAGGCGCTGGACGAGTTGAAACGCGTGCCACGGCCCGGATCTTCGGCGGCAGAGTTAAATAGCTTTGCAGTTAAGGTACAAAATACAATATGCACACCATGAAGCCATTGATCGTCGCGGATATCTATATAATCCGTTACTCACAAGGGAAATTTTGGAAAAGCTGTCACCACACCTGAGATCGAGATGGTGTGACTTCGCCTGCGATAACGAGGGAACTGCGGAGCCAGAGATATGTAGCCTAGCACGTTTTTTGATGCGCGAGGCAGACAGGGCGCTGAGATATACTTACTCAACAGTAGCGAGCGCCTCGACTGCCGGTCAAAAGCGGGAGGTCCGGCCTGCAGCAACTAAGTTCCCAGTCGCCGGCAAGAAAAAACCAGGTGCAGTATATGCCGCTATTGAGACAGTGGCCGACCAATGTTTCCTGTGTAAAGAAAACCACGCGCTGACACAGTGCCCTAAAGATAAGGCCATGGATGTAGGCCAGCGCTGGGAGTTCGTAAAAGAAAACGGCATTTGCTTCAAATGCGCCGTGAAGAAACATCGGCGCGTCTTATGCCGGGCAAAGCCGTGCGGCCAGAACGAGTGCCGCCGGCCGCATCACGTGACCTTACATTCCGATCCTCCTGCCAAGAAGGAGGAAACAGTCACATCCAAGACACAGGCGGAGGAAGCAGTAATGTCGGTAGCCAACCGAGCCGCCGCCGACAATAGGGCCGTCCTGTTGAAGATGTGCCCCGTGGTCATAGGAGGACCACGGGGGGAGGTAAGGACCCACGCGCTCCTCGATGAAGGAGCAACTATCACATTAATTGACAGCAGCCTGGCATAAAGTATTGGCGCAGAAGGCACCGTGCGGCCACTGCACATCTGCGGCGTCAACATGTCCTCGCAGGAGGAGGACAGCCAGGTGGTCACCATTAAGATAAGAGGGGTGGGCAAGGAGTGCTCGCCCCACCAGCTTCAAGCAAGGACAATTAAAGACCTGAAGCTGCATCAGCAAACAGTGCCGGCGTCGCTGCTTGGTTATAAGCACCTGCGGGACCTGCCGGCAAATGAGGTTTGTTACGCGCCTACACGCCCAGGAGTATTGATTGGAACGGATCACTGGGAACATATTGTCTCGCGAGAACTCCGGGTCGGAGGTCCGAACCAACCTGCCGCATCAAGAACACAGCTGGGTTGGGTGGTGCATGGAACAGCACCTCGGACGCTCGTGGCCACTGAAGGTGGAGTGCTACATATTCATGAACGAGACATGAAAGGTGATAATCAACTTCATGAACTTGTGGAGGCGCATTTCAAAATCGAGGCCCTAGGTGTCACTCACAAGCCAAGAGTGAGCGACGCGGACCGTCGAGCACAGGCCATCGTGGAGGCCACAACCACAGCCATCGAGGGCGGTTACCAAGTGGGGCTGCCGTGGCGAGAAGACGCGGTGTCCATGCCGCCTAGCTATAAGGCGGCACTACGAAGACTGGTCAAGATTGAACAGAAGATGGACGCCGCGCCTGAATTCGCGGTGCAATATACATCGCAGATAGATAACCTATTGGATAAAGGTTATGCAGTGCCATGCGACGGGACGGAGAAGGCCAGCCCCAAGTGCTGGTACCTTCCACACTTCGCGGTGCAGAACCCAAACAAGCCAGGTAAGCAAAGACTTGTGTTTGATGCAGCAGCACGAAGCAATGGTGTGTGTCTTAACGACGCACTCCTGGAAGGCCCCGATTTACTGCTCTCCCTCCCAGGCATTATATTCAGGTTTCGAGAAAAGGCTGTGGCCATCACAGCTGATATTCAAGAAATGTTCTTGCGTATAAAAATACGCCCCGAAGATCAGCCAGCTCAGCAGTTCCTCTGGAGAGGAAAGGACAGGAGCAGCCCGCCTCGAGAATACAAGATGACAAGTATGATATTCGGCGCGGCGAGCTCTCCATTCATGGCGCATTATGTGCGCAACCACAACGCTGAGCTGCATGGCAAGGAGTGCCCGCTGGCACTGGACGCCATCACACGCCATCATTACATGGACGATTTGGTGGTAAGTTATGATAACGCCGACGAGGCACACACTGCAGTACAGGAGTTACAGAAAGTACACGCCCCGTCGCCGGGTTCACGCTGCGAGGATGGAGCTCCACCGATCCAGGAGTTCTACGCAGCGTGCCTTCAGAGCTGCACACTACTGCACCTACACAACTAGGTGGTGAGTTGCCTGCCAGCAAGATATTAGGCCTATACTGGAGCGCTGAACGTGACGAGCTCGGGTTCAACACTGCAATGAACCGCGTGCCAGCCGAGGTGCGCAACCGAAAGCGCGCACCAACGAAGAGAGAAGCTTTGAGCGCAGTCATGTCAATCTATGACCCGCTTGGGCTTCTAAGTCACTACACAGTAAGGGCGAAGATTATCCTTCAAAACCTATGGAGGCTCCAAATGTCTTGGGACGACTCCATTCCACAAGAGGACAATGAACAGTTCTCGGAATGGTTGTCGCAACTGTCAAACCTAACCGATTTAAAGCTGCCCAGGTGTTACGAGACAACCCACCATGAAGAGCGTGAACTGCATGTGCTGTGCGACGCCAGCGAGCAGGCATACGCTGCTGTGGCGTACTGGCGGATGCCGAACAAGGACGGCGCCGCAGACGTCGTGCTGGTCGCTGCCAAGGCCAAGGTGGCGCCGCGGAAGGCGCAGACCATACCGCGCTTGGAGCTGCAAGCCGCGGTCATAGGGGCCAGGCTAGCCGAAGCTATAAGAAAAGAGCATCGGCTTAACATAACAAGAACCGTCTACTAGACGGACTCAACCACAGTCGTGCACTGGATACAGCACGACGCGCGGCGATACACGCCCTTCGTCGCGCATCGCCTCGGCGAGATCGCCGAGCTAACTTCAAAAGAAGAATGGCGTTGGCTTCCAACGCAACTTAACGTGGCGGATGACGCCACACGTTTAACTGACGCACCTATAGGTGCGAGTGATAGATGGTTTCAGGGTCCGAGTTTCCTCCCGAGCGGCGAGGACTGCTGGCCTTGCCGAGCCAGCCCCGAAGATGACGACGAGCACGAGGCGCTGCACGTCGCCGAGGCCCCTGCAAGCTGGCTGCCTAACCCAGCCCGCTTCTCCCGCTACAACGTGCTGGCGAGGGCGCTCTTGTTCATTGACAAGTGTCGGCGCGCCGCCACCACGCTCGAGCTCCGCCACATTGAACGGGCGGAGAAGGAGCTGCTGCGACGCTCCCAGGAAGAGAGCTTCGCGGACGAGATGGCGCGCATGCAGTCAGCGCGTCCCCTGCCACGGACGAGCCGGCTGTACAAGCTGGATCCCGTCATGGAGGACGGGCTACTCCGGGTGCGAGGCCGCATCGAGGCGGCTACTGCACCAGCTGAAACCAAACGGCCAGTCATACTGGACGGCCGCCACCCACTAACTAAGCTTTTAGTACAGAAGGAACATTGTGCTGCGGGTCACGCCAACAGGGAACGCGTGACCAACGACCTGCGGCAGCGCTACTGGGTGCTGCGACTGCGCCCTACCGTGCGCGCCGTCGAGGCCAGCTGCGCTTTCTGCCGGCGCAGACGCGCCGTGCCCCGGCCGCCAGCTACGGGCGACCTGCCCCGTGCCCGCCTGGACCCGTTCCACCGCCCGTTCACCAACTGCGGGGTGGACTACTTCGGGCCCATGAACGTCAAGGTGGGCCGTCGCCGAGAGAAGAGGTGGGGGGCGCTCTTCACGTGCCTGACGTGTCGCGCTGTCCACCTTGAGCTGGTGGCTTCCCTGTCAACGGACTCTGCCATCATGGCGCTGCGCCGCATGGCTGCGCGCAGGGGATGGCCGAGCATCATGTACTCCGACAACGGCACCAACTTCAGAGGTGCCGACGCCGAGCTTCGAGCAGCATACAACGAGTGGTTGCCGGCCCTGAAAGAAGTAGGGCTGGCGGCCAAGATGGAGTGGCGGTTCATACCGCCTGGCGCGCCGAACCAGGGAGGTGCCTGGGAGAGGATGGTGCGGACCGTCAAGTCGGCTCTCGGCACCACGCTCCACGAGAGGGCGCCCTCCGAAGAAGTCCTGCTGACCCTGCTGACTGAGGCAGAGTTCGCGGTCAACGCGCGCCCCCTGACTCACGTGAGCGTGAATCCCCTCGACCCCGAGGCGCTCACCCCCAACCACTTCCTGTTGGGCTCATCAACGGGCCTGCCCACTACGGGCCCATGCGACGAGGCGGACCGCAGAACCTGGCGGGCCGCTCAGGCGCTCGCTGACCGGTTCTGGGCACGCTGGGTGCGCGAGTATCTACCCTTGCTCGCGCCCCGAGGCGAGCCCCAGAACAACGAGCGACCACTGCAGACCGGCGACGTGGTTCTCATCGCCGACGGGACGCTGCCGCGTAACGTCTGGCCGATGGGGATCGTCGAGCGCACACATCCTGGACCTGACGGCGGCATCAGAGTCGCCAAGGTGCGGACACGAACGGGAGTCTTCCGGCGCGCCCAGTCAGCAAGCTCGTCATCCTCGTGAAGGAGGAGGCTACGCGTGCTGCGCCGGGGGGAGAGCTGTTGCGGACGCCGAGCCTGCAGTAGACTATAAGCTAACTGTATATAATGTGTACTAAATTTAGGAATGTCATTAAGGTAATGAGGTAATCGATATTGCTAAACCATATGAATCTGCATAACATGCATGCTGAAACATGCTATAACTGATACTGTTGATAGCCAGATAGGCTTTGTTTAATATGTTTTTATGTTGTGACTAACTTAATTGTTACGTAATAAGATTTTGAATTTAACGGTTTTGGTAATAATATCTGGCTGATGTAATAGCATTAATCATTGCGCAAGAGATAAGAAAGTTTACATGTGTGCGTAAAAAGATAACGATCATCAGTAATTTTCCATAACTTTCACCAATGAGCATGCTTGGTTTAATCAAAGAGCCCCCTCGTGTCGCGTAGCGGGACTAAAAAAGGTCAGGCGTAAGCCGTAGAATTCTAGCTAAGTGGTCAACGTAAATTGTAACCCGTCCGGTACCCCTACGACTTGAAACCTTAGAAAATTGTTTAAAGATAGAGTCATTTTTCGAAGAAATTGTAGTCGACCCACAGTAAGCAAGTAATGCTCGTAATAACCAGTGCTCAGTGAAAATAGTGATAAGTACTAAGGTAAAACCTATGCCCTAAAACTCTTAAAATTGTTCTAAATCTATGTGCTAATAATTGTGTTCTATAAAATCGTGTAAATTGTGCTATAAAACTGTGTAAACTGTACTATAAAACTGTGTTAAACTTATGACCTAACAGTGTTAAACTAGTGACCTAACTTAGTGTTAAAACTTATACTCTAACTTCATTGTGTTTAAAACCTCTAACTTCATTGTGTTTAAATATCTATTGTGCTAAACTCTATTGTGTTCAAACTATTGTGTTTTAAATCGTTATAACTTTGCTGTGATAAATCTCGTAGTGTTTACAATCGTGTGTAATCTAATAAAGTCGTGTAAACTAAAAAGTAAACTTAATGTAAACCAGTGATAACAATTGTGGTGATAAATAAAAGTCGTGTAAAAGTGTCGCATTCGTTTATTATTTAAACAAGTTCCTGTGGTAATACATTCGCGTATAACTCTAATCCATACAGTCCACTCAGTGTTTCGTGAGTTATCGCCGCCGTCGAGTGTAACCGCCGCAAAATGTTTAGCTTAGACTGTTCTTCTATCGAGCGTAGTTGCGTGTCAATCTTCTGGAATCTCTCTTCGTGCGTTTCAATATGCAACGATGAGTTACGAATCGAAGTATTGATTATGTTGTTAATTGGAGAGATAGTGGGCGCGAGTATCGCATATGGTTCATTCACTAAAATGTTACTTGTATGTTCCATATATGCATGCAATGTGAATGAATCGCCTTGCAAGGTGCATCCTTGTTTTAGCGTTGTCAAACCCGAGCGACGTAATGTCTCCGATGTCATTTGAGTGCCGCACACTAATTGTACTTCGCACGTGCCACAACAATAATAGAACCAGGTGTTTTGCTTATGTAATTTGACCCATTTGTCAGCGCATATTTTTATTTCCGTGTGGCAACAAATGCTGTGTTCTTCATTATCTCGAATCAGCTGTACGTCGCAGATAGATTTGTGACGATCACCGGTGTTATAAATAGGGTGATTTAGTTTGCACAGGAGAGATTGGTCATGTAATTTCTGGCATGCATTAATGTCAGACTGGTCTAGGGGTATAAATGAGTATTGGTTGGCATTAAATGCTATTAATGCAGAGTTGGGAATAACATACATTACCCGATTTATGTCAATACGTTGAGGAATGCTAATAAGTCTGTTAAGTTCGTATAGGGCATCACTCAAGATCGGGACCTTTATTTCCATCAACAGGTAATGCTGTGTTATGCGTGCATGAATTCTGATCAGCTTGTAGATGTCTCGAATGTCATTATGGACTTCAGGTAGTGTAGAGTCACGAGGTAGTAGTCGAGCTATTCTATTTAGTTCGCTTTGCATTTGGGTTGGTGATAATAGATGTACGTCCATATGTCCTTGATACATATTTGTCAAGGTATTGATGAGTGATTCTTGAATATCTTTTAAGTTTTGGGCCATTCTTTCTGCAGCTATCGCCGATGTAACAATGTAGAATGCATGTGAACTCTCAAGTTTATCCACAGAGTACATTTTAATAAATAGAAATAGAGACCAATCTTCAACGTCAAAATGGGTAACCACTTACAGCGCCATCTGTAATCCATGATATACAACTTTTTTATTGTGTATATAACCATACTGAGTATATATAGATTGTTGGATGCTTTAAAAGCATTCCTCCACTACATGACATATTTAAAACTTGTATTATGTAATACAAGTTTTAAATATGTCATGTAGTGGAGGTAGATAACACTATCTGGTGGAATGCTGTATAATAGAACTAAAGGTATAATATAATAATATAAATAAAACAACATATTGGATTATAATCTTGTTTATTTGTGTTTTTTATAACAATCATTTAGCTTTTTTGCTTTTGTTTGCAATTTGTCCTCACAATCATCAACGTCTTTTCTCCCAGCTAATATTTTATTAATATTTTTACAGTAATTAAAAATCATACACCTAATAACAATATTAATTAGATAATCAGTAACTTTTTCTTTATGTATTTTACATTTTATAAAATCAAAATTTACAAATATACTTATAGCTGTGTTCATTATTATTTTTAAATTAGATTTTTCAATATTTTCTTTTATTATTTCATTAATTAAGTCCTGAATATTTGAAATCACCTCTATTAAGTTTTTGCTGGGAGTGCAAAGCCATCGTCGACCTGCGTATTCCCTATATTTAATATACTCTATTTCATTTTTTGAAGCGAAATCATTGCAGCAATCTGTGCACGCTTTGAAAACTTTTGTTTTAATTTTTTTCAAAAAATAGCCACTCATATATTGCAATGGCGCAATAATGCGGGGATCGCTTTCTTTAACCTCTAGAGGTGTAAAATTAAAATCAAAAATTTTAAAAATGAGCAGGTCGACGTTGTTTTCGCATTTTCGTTGATGATTAAAGAGTGTAATGCATCACAAAAGTCTTTTTCGCAGTTTCCGCGGGTGTGGACACTGCTTATATTATTTATTAATAATGTGGCGAAAGCAGACTCAAATTGGTCGCAGGTAGGATTAGTGTTGCGGCACCCTTGGCTTCTTACTGCCCCAAAGAAATTTTCCAGGGGGTCCTGATTCAGATGCCGCAACCATACTGACGACACATTAAAATCATTTTGTAATTTTTTTAATAGCGTTTGAACGCCGTTCAGTGTCCACACCCAATTGGTAACGGAAGGAATCGATTGTTTTTTACCGTCACTAGCTACAAATTTCATTGATTTAAATATTTGTACACCCTCAAGCCATATTTTATGATGAGCTGAGTTCGGCGTTGCTGGGCCTAGTAAAGGCTTGGCGTTCTTATTTTTCTGTTGACTGCCATTCACCGAGTCAAATATGTTGTCCATAAACAGCAGCAGATCAGCAGTGTCCTTGCACTCTGTGGGAAGTATGTTCTTATCTGAAAAAAAAAAACAATTACAGCACAGGTCAATCATCTAGTTTTAAGTTGTTTTTATTTTTGTGTGTCGCTTATAGCGGTTACACATTTTTTTAATGAATATCATCAGAAAAATGTGCTACAATACTAATATAAATGATAAATAGACATTGAGATTTATTTACATACTTATAACTTAAGTAACTTCAATGCACAATAATCTCAGATACATTTTGAATAGAAAATAAATTTTATTATGTAAGAAATGCATTTTTTATGCAAATAAGAAGCATACTAAATTACATTAGTGACAAGCCTTTTTTGTAAAATAATATAGACCCATATTTCACTAACTATACTAACAAAAACTGTGATGGAACATTTTTTTTTCCAATTTATAAAAATATATAGATCAAATCAAATACAAAATCAGTCATAATTATTTTTCCCTATTCTTAAACTTGTAACCTAAACCAAAAAACGGTTTTACGCCTTTTTTCTAGTACTTAAGAAGTTTTTTGCATGTATATGTATAAAGAAGGAAAAAAAGAAGAGGCAAAATACTGCTGCGAGTCGCTATGTGTTTATATAATATAATTATACAATAAAACAAACATTACCTGCTAAATATCCCATATTAGACGCCACAGTACGACTGAATATTTGTGAGGCGAATTTCACTTTTTGCTTATTCATTTTCAGCGGGTTGACGTGATATTCCGTTAATTTAGGAATTAATCTAACTCCTTTATAGCCAGGGTTTTCATTTAGTAACAATTTTAAATATGACCATTTTGCGGTTTTTGTTGCGCCATCTATAGTATATTCTAAATTTTTTGTCATGAGGTTGTTTCGAATTCCTTTGAGAAGATGTGGGGGGTCATAAAGTGGTACAATTTCTTGACCATTTATTAAAATTATATTATCTTTTGGTTCTTCTCCTTTTCTTAAATAAATTCCCCTGGTCTCGTTAAGTAACAGGTTGAGAGCCTGTCTATTATTAGTACCCTGGTCACATACAGTAGCAACCACTATGAACCCTGCTTCTTGCAAGTCTCTTATCACTTCCTTAATTTGTTTAGCTAGTTCAGGTCCCTTGGTAGCACTTGACGCAAATGTGTAGGATACTGCCTGCTTATAATTATAAATTAGACCACGTAGCATAAAAACTTGGGCGTGATCTGCAAATTCACTTTTCCTCTCTTGCCCATTGTCAACAAGACCAGTGATTTTATCTTTTCTTTCATTATAACTAAGATTGTTCTTCAAAGAAACTTCGTCAAACATAACAACACATAGTTTTTCTTCTAGTTTCATGTTGTCAGCTTTATTTTTTAATTGAGAGAAAACATTTTTGTTAATCCCAGGCTTTATGTTACAAATTTGTACCAATTTAATAAGTGTTTGCTGAGCAGGTAAAATAAAAATTTTTCGCAAAAATCTGTATCCTTTGGGACTTTGTTTAAAAATAGATAAGGAAGCAATTTTTTCCTTTAATGTAAACCGTCGCCCCTTTTCCTTTTTGTGGTCCTCTCGACATTGCATACTAATTAATAATTTTGCTGTACTTGTACAATTTTCTAGTATATCAAATACTGCAGGATTGGATGCAATTCTTTTTGCTGCTTTTACATTAGCAGACAGTTTTTTTAACTTTGCTTTTCATTTTACTTATCCTAATCCTTGCAGCAACAAGTTTTTTATGCAATTCCTTTTCTGGATTTGTAAGGAAAACTCGGTTTTTAGTTTTCTTAACTGTTCTTTGTCTTCCTGTAAAAATAGAAATTAAAAGTTAATAATTCATTCAAAACAAACTTTTTGGGGTATACTTAAATCAAATTTGCATAACTTACCTAGACTGAGTTGCATATTAATTTCTGAAGTACTTGGTAAAGTAATTTCTTGTTGCATTGTAGCCATGAGATCTGAAATTGATAGTTGTAAGAATTTATAACACATGTATGTTGCACTAAACTAATGCAAATATAATAAAGAGAAAAGATTTTTATATTTTTGTATGTTTGCCTGTAATGAAGAAATTCAAAAACTGTGGGATCCATTTAAATTTTTTTTTATGTTTACCTGATGATGTTGATGGTAGGTTCTCGATTTGTTGCAAAGGCTGTCTAATAGTACTCATAAATGAAGGCTGAGTCAATAATGCTGAAAAAAAAACACAAATATTAATAGAACAATAAATTACCGATGCATTAATGTGAATTTTATCATAAATTGAACCGGGATAGCCTTAACCACATACAAATGATATAATAAGTAGTCTATGTTTACCTGATGATGTTGATGGTAGGTTCTCGATTTGTTGCAAAGGCTGTCTATTAGTACTCATAAATGAAGGCTGAGTCAATAATGCTGAAAAAAAAACAAATATGAATAGAACAATAAAGAACCTTGTCCCAAATTCTAGGGGATTTGGGCCCCACTTGTACAACATGCTCATGCATGCTATCTTGTAGAGTTTGACGTGTAGATTAATAATATAAAGTTTTCTATCTTTTATTATATGTGCAAAGTACCTTAACACAAAGCTTAAAGTTATACTCTAATAACAGTTACACCATAAGTTCAATTTTGAAATCTCTACTTGAATGTGTCTTCTTGCGTCCAGAGCACCTCCTCGTGGTTGACAGTGGTAACAAACAGTATATTTAAACACCAAGAAAAACATCCCAAGCCTCCAAGTGAACAAATAGAAAACATTTTTGTAATGTTGACAGCTCCGATGAAGAGTTAGTTTCTGACTAGCTTTAATTAACTACATCTTACTCTACACACACGTTCCTATATTAAAATATTATTGTTATTGTTTAATTTGATTAGTACTACACACTACAATAAAAACCATTTGTGTACAGCAGGGACCCAGTTTGGGACAAGGTTCTTACTGATGCATTAATGTGAATTTTATCATAAATTGAACCGGGATAGCCTTAACCACATACAAATGATATAATAAGTAGTCTATGTTTACCTGATGATGTTGATGGTAGGTTCTCGATTTGTTGCAAAGGCTGTCTATTAGTACTCATAAATGAAGGCTGAGTCAATAATGCTGAAAAAAAAAAAACAAATATGAATAGAACAATAAATTACTGATGCATCAATGTGAATTTAACCATTATATGAGCATTAAACAATTTTACAAAGTATTTCTTGATCACCAATAACTTGGCTACAAGAAGATCTTGATTGGCACAGCAAAAGTAAATCAACTTAATGCACCCCCAGTGCAACAACACTGCCATTTATGCAAGGATGTTGGAATGTATAAACTATCTCATAGTATTTTTTGACAATATTAAGTGGTCGATTTAAAAAAAAAATAACTTATAAGTTGACATTGTTGTATAAACTCTTGTCTAAATCTTGTCATATCATATTTTTTATGATGTCAGTCATCTTAAATGTTTCTCCTGAAAAGTTGCATCTATCCATAAGTACAGTGTTGCACGAGGGGTGTGTAATCTAGCTGGCTGTATATACAAATAGTATTTTATAATATGTAGTGGTTATATTTACATGGCATTTTCAATGTTGGCACAGCAATATTACTGATTCTATTGTTGCGGCACAAATATTTATCTTCGAAGTGAGCACGACACACTCTGCGGTTCAATATTTGTTCATTCTTCAAACCCAACATTTCAAGACTGCCAATTGCATACAGCCAAGCGTTGAAGCGTTCTCTATCAAATATGGGATTTGGGAACCCATGAAGTACTTGATGCATACCTTAAATAAATAATGAAGTTTTAATATTGGAAAATGATTAAATACACAAACAACTGTACTGTGAGGATATCAACTTTGCTGCAAAGTTGATAAACTTGCAATAAAAAACTTACAGCTATAAAACTGTAAAACAGAAGATAGAGAAAAGATGACAATCTGACTGGTTTTTGGTATACCATTGAAAAAGTTCATTTATAGCGGTTTGTGGTTGTGACTGTATGATACTATCTGTAATTATCAGAGGTCGGAATTACGTATTTATTCATGTACTTCCACTGATTCCATACAGCGAAAGAAGAAAGTGGATATACCTCAAATCCCGAGATTAATTTTAAAAAGCAGAAAAATCCTGTGATTTTTTTAATAAAAAGTTATTTACTTTTAAGACTATCAATAATTTGTATTGTGAATTAATGTAAACTAATAAAAATTGTGTGTTAATTATCTTTGTTTTATTTGTTCTTATTATTATTTAGTTGTAATATTGTTAGCCACACGGAGTTGTCCATTAGCAATCGCAGGAAGGTCCACATTAATATCAACATTTCGATGCAAGTACATACATAAATAACTCTAGCTAATTCCGACCTCTGGTTATTATGCACCATGTCACAAAAATTCAATAAAACTGTAAAGAGGAAAGATTTGTACTTCTGTGTGTAATTCAATAACTCATAAAATAGGTACTGCACAGATTTTACATATTCTTTCACCACTGACATAGGTAGACATCACGGACTTCATTTTTATAGGTTAGACATATAATATTTTCACGCGGACAAGCCGCTATCAGAAACTTGTGTTAAATAAATAAATAACCATATTTATTAAGTCTGACATACCTCCACTCTCCTTACACCCTGGAACACAGCAGTACCTGCCGGAAGACATGGTACTAACTCAGCCCCGGATCTAGGGGGGGGCAAGCCGGGGCCCATGCCCCGGGCGGCAAATTCAGGGGGCGGCAAAATCAGGCGGCTGCCTGATTTTAAATCCTAATAATATAATAATAGTTACCTACAGGGCCGTCTTAACCTATGGTGCGGGGTGTGCGAATAACCCGGGCGCCTCGGTCTCAGGGGCGTCGCGGGACGCCCCACCACCAGGAAATTTCGATGAAATTACACCCGTTTGATAAGGAAGTTCCATTGTATCATGATACTGACAAGGAAAGTTTCTAAAAAAGTCGCCTTCGCTTTGTTTAATTGATCATTTTGATTATTTTTCACTTTTAACATCCTCCAACTAAGTGAAAAAATTCTCGCTCGCTACGCTCGCGACTAAATCACAATTTTGTCTTTCTGATTTGTGATTTTTATTGACGCACCGAATCAACGAACACAAATGGCACTCGCTCTAATCACGGTTTCTTTTTATTTGTACATAATTCTCAGTTTAATTTGTGAGTCTTCAAACAGTACTTAGTCACTTATTATTATGTCGTAGGCTTTCATACATTGCTTTCATAACTTTATGACTTAAATCCCCGCTGTATTACCTTTTATAAGTCAAATATAGCAAAAAATATTATCTATGGAGTCCTCAAAAACAAAAAAGTTTCCGCTTCCGACTGCTTGTTACTTTGCAGCGCTTTTTAAAAATTATTAACTTTTTGTGTCCCAAAATTAAAAAAAATGCGCGCTACTTTCGCTCTTAAACCTGGCCTAGAGTTTGAGCCTACCAAAAAAGTGACTTTCATTCGAACGTTCTTATTTATATTCCTTGTCACTATTCTAAGTACTTCGATCAATATGTACTACTCAAAATCTTTCAAAACATAGGTGGCGCTTGGGTGATGATTGCACCCAGGCGCTACATGAGCTAGAGACGGCCCTGTGAGTCTTCCAACAAATAACTTAAAAAAGTTCGCGCTCGCTACGCTCGCGGCTACTTGTTGCTTGACAATGTACTTAATCAGGTACTTTTGTGTCGTAGGCTCAAAAACTTTCGCGCTCGCTTCGCTCGCGCAATATTATACACGCATTGCTTTGTTAATTGCAAAAGTCAAATCCACGCTGTCTTACCTTTTATAAGACAAATGTAGTAAAAAATATATTTATGGAGTCCTCAAAAACAAAAAAATTTGCGCTTCCGTCTGCTTGTTACTTAACAGCGCTTTTTTAACTTTTTGCCTACATTAATCTGTCTCGATTTTCATAACTTAAACCTGGCTAACAGTTTGAGCCTACAATGATTTGGACACTTTTTTTAAGTCATTTACCTACCTAAAAAGTGACTTTCGTTGGTGAAAATAAACATAAGTAGGTAGGGAGGCGGGGCGGCATTTTTCAGTTTTTGCCCCGCCTAAAAAAAATTGAAGATCCGGGGCTGTACTAACTTCACCCACAAGAGTCCTGTCTCAATTAAACACAAAAAACCTCCTCAGTTCACAGTTATGGATTACTCGGAGGAACTTAAGTTCAACTCGACGAGAAATTATTCACAACGAAAACAAAAGGAGATCAAAAACAAAATATCGCAAAATAACCGGCGCAAGCGAGCTATCAGCAAACATTCATTTGCGTGTGCACAGAGAAAAATTTTATTTAGACGTACATTAGTGTGACCAGCTCAGCGATTCAACTGAATGTTGTAAAAAAATGAATAAATATTTAAATTTGCTAAACGTATTCAAAAACTTGTTAAAAGTATGGTATGTAATTTATCTAAAATTATAAGTGTACAATTAAAAATCCCATAATTCGAAAACATTAGTTTTTGCATAGCGTCATCTATTGGTATTTTAAGGAAACTTAGTACTAAACTGCCATCTCTTATTCGTGAGTGGAATAACATCTGTCTACGTCACAATGTAACCCGACAAATTTAAAAACAAATTTCAACTCCTTTTGAAAAGGGACTATTTATCATAGATATAATATTACTAAACAAGATTGCGCACGCTCAAAATATATATTTACGAAAATGAACTCTATTCTAACGCAATAAGGTACTAAATTGGTTGTATAATACACAGAGGCAAATCCGAGCCGAGAGGGATAGTTCGAACGGAGGCTGTTTGTCTCTTTCTAACACCTTGCCAGCATAAAAAAATGTTGTGATCAAAAGTTTTGTCTTCCCAAAAAACAATTGAATCACATAAAATTTGTATCTTATTTTAACAATTGTAAGTCAACAAATTAATAACAATCGCATTAATTTATTCGTATTAATTATTAAAACATAAACAACATTAATTTTTATTTTGCTTTTTTTTATTTTCTAGCGGTAACCCTGAACATTCTTGGCGCGTAATCAGCATTTAAAATTTTGTTTACATTTTTTGTATTAAATCAATTTAAACTACTTAAATGGTGAAAAAGTGTTGCGTTTATACTTGTAAAAGTGAATCCTATGGTGGTTGCAATATATCGTTCCACAGGTTAGCTAATAATAACATTTTCGTAAACCAAACAACTAGGGTGCCCATGAATTCTTGTAATGAGTGAAAATATGGGTGATGGATTTTAAAACTGTTGTACTATTGTCATAGCTTCCCAAAAAATGAAGAAAGGTGACATAAATGGCTCAGCAGTCTATATATGAAGTAGAAATACAAAAAAAACAGTCTTCACTTCGAATCTTCCTGCTTTTATACTGCTAATTCCCGCTAATTATTAAAAGCCTTTATAAGTATCTTAAGGTCACAAACTGCGTAAGTTAAAACTTCAATACCAATCTGCGTTTAATAATCTTAGCAAATTCGAATTTGTCTCACATAGCTTAATCTCATAGTCACCCTATTAGAAAGGGACAGACAGCCTCTGTACTAACTGTTTCACTCGGCTCGTTTTTCGGGTTTATATGCGCAGTCCTGTTTACTAATATTATGTCTATGCTATTTATATACTTCCTTATTTTGTATCATTATATCCATTGCTGTCCCCAGTTTTTTGTACTAAGTTTGAAGCACCTGAGTTTATCTTTGAGCGTCTTGTTCTCTAGGGACGTGAGGTGATCGTTGATTAACGTGAACTGCTTCACCATTGTTGCTTCGTTACGCTGTACAATGTTGTTTTCGGTTTCCAAAACACTTGTCTGGTTTTTAAGCAATTGCAATAAATGATTTTCATTGTGTTGGATTGTGTTGATATCCTGTTCGTATTGGTCTGCAAAGCGTTGATCTAACACTCCAAATAGCGAATTTGCAACATATCCTACTCCGTCGACCAATCCTCTTTTAAACCTGTGTTGAATTATCCGCTGGGACCTCAGTAATTCGTTATAATAATTCAGTTCACTCGTGCTTTGTTCAAGTTGGTTAACTAGAACATGGAATTGCATCATCCAATCTTCACAACGAGCTTGCTTTATATGAGCTACGAATTCTTGCAAGGTGTCCACATTGCGCCAATAATTTGTCATGTTGTAATAGAATACCAGTTTCCATTCATCTCTAATTTCTTGCAGATCTGCTATCTTGTCAAAGTAAAGTGTTTGATTTTTTGTCAGTTGAGTAAGTGTGATATCTTGTTGGACAGTAGGTGTTATCAAAATTGTAATTAGCATCAGCATATAACATACTAAGCTGTTCCAGGTAAGTCCTTTGCCGCGGTTTCGTCTAGTTTTGGGTAGTCTGTCAGTGTCAGGGTTGTGTTGTTCGTCATCCTCCACTAGGGGGACCAGTTTTGTAATAGGTCGTTTAATTTCGCCTTTTGCCGTTTGTAATGTCACAACTCTAGTGTGGCCGTCCTTTCCAGGGTGTAACTCCGCTACACGACCCAGTGCCCATTTTCCTGCAGGTAATTTTTCATCTTTGATGCATACAATGTCATTTTTCTTTATGTCAGTATTCTGTCGTTTCCACTTTAGTCTTACTTGTAGTTGTTGAAGGTACTCTTGCGACCACTTCTTCCAGAAATCCTTGCTAAGTTGTTGTACCATTTGCCATCTCGTGTTTAAACGGTAGGTTTTGTCAATGTCGGGTTCTGGAATTGTCATGAGTGATGTACCGGTTAGAAAATGTCCAGGAGTCAAACAGTTGATATCTTCGACGTTCTCTGAAACGGTACACAGTGGTCGCGAGTTCAAGCAAGCTTCTATCTGACACAGTAAAGTAGTAAATTCTTCGTATGTCAGACGTTGATCTCCAATGACCCGTTTGAGATGATATTTCATGCTCTTCACCGCTGCTTCCCACAGTCCGCCTGCGCTAGGCCATATCGGGGCATTGAAGTGCCATTGAACTCCCATTTCTGATATTTTGCCTAAGAAGAAATTGTCAATGTTGTGTATAATGCATTTGTATTGTTGGCGTAGGATTCGATTTGCACCCACAAAGTTCGTGCCGTTGTCGCTGTACATGTCCCGTGGCGTACCTCTACGTGCACAAAAACGTTTGAACGCCGATAAAAATGCTGTACTGGAGAGTTCTGATACCAGTTCTAGATGAATGGCCTTCGTTGCTAGACAAACAAATACTGCAACGTATGCTAGCAATGTTCTGACGCTTCGGCCTTTGCTTGCCTTAATTTCGATGTGTCCAGTAAAATCGACACCCGTATGTGTAAAAGGGCGAGATACTGTCACTCTCGGCTCTGGTAGATCAGCCATAATCTGATTCGATTGTTTAGCCTTAAATCGGCGACATGTTACGCATTTATGTAAGACCCTTTTGACGGCGCGATGTCCTCCTACGATCCAAACTCTTTGTCGTAGATGTGTCAAGGTTAACTTAGGACCTCCGTGCAATGTTCGTCTGTGAGCTTGCCAAATTAATAACTCCGTCAGTTTATGGTTATGTGGTAGTAGAATTGGATGTTTAGCGTCTTCGGGTAAGTTTGAGTTACTCAACCTTCCACCTACTCGTAGAATGTCATGTTTGTCAAGATATGGATTTAAACTTAAAATATTACTTTTTGTGCTCAAACTTTTGTTTTCTCTCAATTTCATAATCTCGTCATGGAAGGCATGCAATTGAATATATTTTATTATCAGGTTTTCGGCGTTTTGTAGTTCTTTCGATGTCAAGTAAGCGGTAGTATGACGAGTGTCAGGTTTCGAACAGCTGTTTATGAAACGTTTCATCCAGGCCATGACTCTTGTAATATGACTCAAATCGCTGTGTCTGTCTAATAACTCTATTACGGTTGTAGACGGCTCACATTTCACAACATACGTTTGCATTTGTTTTTGTTTTGACTCGCATGTTGTCGGTGTAATTGCAATTTTGTCAAAAGTATCTTCATTGTAATTTTTCATCCAGTAGGGACCTTGCCACCACAAAGAATGTTGCAATAGTTGGAAACAACTGATTCCGCGTGATGCACAATCTGCAGCATTTTCCTCGGACTTGACATAGCTCCAGTGCTGTTTTGGAATCACGTCATGCACTCGCTGTACTCTGTTGCTGACGAACGACTTCCATTTTGCAACGTCCCCGTGCAGCCAACCTAGTACAATCATGGAGTCTGTCCAGGCATGTGTATTTTTGTGTACGTTGTTCCATTTAAAGGCCATCAAGACTTTTTTCATAAGTCGAGATAGTAGTAGCGCTCCACATAATTCGAGTCGCGGTAGAGTCAATTTTTTGTTGATAGGCGATAATTTCGATTTTGCAGCGATGAGTCTAGTCACAGGCTCGTCTTTGTCATTTGTTGTCACCAAGTATATAACGCATGCGTAGGCCTTTTCGGACGCATCGCAGAACCCATGTACTTGGAACGATTTTGTTGTATCTCCCAGCCACCTTGGTATTTGATATTGGGATATTATAAATTGCATATCAAATAAATAATCGCCTATCAATAAATACTCATCATTTATATTCTTTTTTACATCAAATAACTTACTTCACTACTAATAAACTAAATGTTTAACAAAACTCAAACTGCAGATAATTCGAAATTATACATCAATATGACATTACTTTTTTCCTTATAATGCAATACAGTTAAATTTATTATTGTACAAAAATACTACATACAAGCATTAAATACTGACTGCACAGCAAATTATCCATATTTCATAGCAAAATAACTATCCCAGTCGCATATTAACCAGTAAGTACAACAAAACCTGTTCATCATGTTTGTCTTAATTTTCAAGAAGCCATGCTCGGCAAATTTAATGATTATTATAACAAAAAAATCCTGTCACATTGCATTATTTCTAAAAGCAGAACAAATTAACTGAAATCTCATTCAGCGTACTATGAAGATGGTAGAATTTTATTTAGATTCAATTTATTTAGCAAATTGCCATTTCCAATTAAAAAACATTGTTTTAAAAATTTAAGCTAGTAACGAAAACGAATCGCTGCAAAAGCGACTCCACGTAATCTTGTTTGCCCTACCCCTAGAGTGCAATTCAAAACCGCGTAGGCGCGGAGGGGCGACGCGGCCTGCGAGCTGAGGCGCAGGTAGTTGTAACGCTCGCCGACGCGGCTGAGGCTGGCCGGCTCTGCCGGCCCGTAAGCCGAAGCTGCGGTGGTGAGCGTGAAAACCATCTGCGACGATAAGCTCGCATGGGAACGCCGGAGCCCCGCAGCGCCGGAGCCGTGACAGAAGCCATGCTTGCTGCATGTTGCATGCTTACTTCCATGTTACATGCTTCATACAGGAAAATAAAAATTCCAAAACTATGCCAAAAGATGATTCTGACTATAAACATTCTGAAATATCATAGTTCTGCCTTTTAATGACTACTTATATGAAATGTATGCCAAAAGGAAGTACTGACAATGACTAAAAATGCACCTGCCCCAATTTTCTTATGAACTATATGTGCAAGCATATCATCGGACTTGCGATCCGACATAAGTACGTGGCGCCACCTGCAGAAGCTAAAAATGTGCCTATTGGGCAAAAAAAGAAGCGTGCCTCGCCCCGCGAAAGCAAGACCCGCTTAAATAATTCAATAAATTACAATTTTGTATTTAATTTTATATTTTTTTGCTGATCTCATTATGTGGTAATTAATAAATAATAAGATGACAGTGACTAATAAAATGATGTTTTATTCAGAAAAACTGCTGTAAATAATATAAAAATAGAAGCTATATTTAAAAGAAAAAGAGTAAACATGTATAATGTGCATTAAGATTGTTAGCTGTGCATTTATGAAAAAGCTTTTGCTTTAGGAAAAATCGCTGTACGCTGCGAAAATAAATTGTAGTGTGTTTAGTGATATTTTGAGTTGAATATTTTGCTGGGCAATCAGTAATTTTGATGGGAATTCGGAATCTTATTGCATAGAAAAAGGATATTTTTTGATTTGCGTTTAAATACTACCCTTTGATATTCGGTAATGCTGTGTAAATCGCTCGTAAATTGCTTCCATTCTTCTTGTACGCTGTCAGGTAAAGTTTCATCCCACTCGCATCCCGATAACCAGACGCTTTGAAATAGCAGCTTTGCTTTTACTGTGAAAGGCGTCAGCCAGCCCAGTGGATCGAAAATTTTTGAGATTTCAGATAGTAGCTTTCTTTTTGTTACTCGTTTGTTGTTGTCAGGTTGTATTTTGTTCCCCACCGAGGGGGTCCCCACGTTGTCGTCGTGGTGGGGCTTGCGTGCCTCAATGATCCTGAAGCTCTGCCGGTAGAGATACTCATGCCGGAAAGGTTCAGGGGAGAGGCCAGACAAAGAGGGACCCAGGGAGGGGCCGCTCCTGACCAGTCGACGCTAGTGGACATGGCAAGGATGCGGCCATACCCGCGGAGGTGCAGGCGCACTAAAGCGGTGGTCGTTTGCTCTTCGGACAACGAAGAGCAAACCTTTCGGCGGGTTTGCTGAGCCGGGATGGCTGGACAGCAGACGGAGGCATGTATAATGCCGCCGCCGAGGGCTTGGCTTAATCGCCCGGCCCAGAGGAAGGACACCTCAGTAGTATTAAATTGGGCTATCTGGATCACAGGAGATCCAGATAGCCCAATTTAAACTTCTCGAGAAGTGATTTTGAGTTTTTGAGAACTGATTGTTGTTCTTTCAATAACTTGATCTATTCAAACCGTTTTCCTTAGCAACATCTACAGAACTGATTTCGTTTTCTCTAGAACTGAATCATTCAAACATTTTTGTCTCGATCATTCAAATACTTACTAAAAATATCCTCTTAATCATTTGTTTGAGAACTACGGAATGGACATGTTCATAAATCTTCCGTAATACCCAATGACAAATAATTTACCATTTTTTGATAATAACTTAACAATACTAGAAAAAAGTTTACTTCTCGAAAACTGATGTCTGTTTCTGATTGATACTAATTTTAACATACGGTATACTTACTGAATCAGTTGCTCTCGCTCAGCTTGCACGCAGCAACTCTATAAAGTATGTATGATAAGAATGTATCATATCGGTATGATAAGAACGTATCATATCGAGAATTGAAATATATTTATTTATTTATGGGTAATATAATAATAATAATAATACCCCCCCCAAGGGGCCACCTTGACGTGGTGGGGGGGCTTGTGGGAAGGCATGAACAGTAAAATTGTCACTACTACCATGACAACCCTGTGCCATTAGGTAATCAGGAGGTACTATAATCATTTAAATTGTCTTAAGACCTTGACAACACCCTTCCCAACTAACGGTCCCAACTTCCTAACCTATCCTTTCCTTTATCTTTATCTAAACCCTCCAACTCCCAAGAAACTGAAGGTTTAAACCTTCAGGTGTTACCATGACTTGGATACCTACCTACCTAAAATTCTATTCTCATAATTTCATTCCTATAATATATATCCTGTCTCTTTGAATATCTTCTTATGGGTTTTAAACCTATTAGTTTAACTTCCTATGCAATGCGACTACGTAATAGAGTATTACCCCAGGCGGGTACCGGAGCTAACCGCGATGGAGAATCCCGCCCCACGGCTTCCAGCCTGGGCTGCCCTTCGTATTCTGGGGGGGGCACCGTATCGCAGCCAACTGCTCAGTCCCAGGCTGCTGCAGTACCACATGACGATGAGTCATCATGTTCTTCACTTTTTTCATCAATCCCATCATCATCACAATCATTTTGCATCTCACCATCACCATCATTATCATCAGCTAGTATACAGTCGGTGGATGTTGTACAGGAGACAAATTTTGTCAATGAGCCTGTACCCAACACTAGCACTGCATCAATTCGTAGAAAATGGACTAAAGAAATGAACGAATTCATTCTACGAACTTATCTTCATCTCACTATCCTAGAAACCGATACCAAAACATATCTTCAACCATTACACACACAGTTTTCATCAAAATTCCCACACATGCAAGTAAGCCGACAAAGGGTGGGGGATCAACGCAGAGCTATAGTTAATAAGAAACTATTACCACAAGATGCAATAGACCGTATTTATGAAGAAGTACGAGGTCAATTACAGGTATCCCCCACTCAAACCCAACAGCATTCTACACAAAACAGTACACTACACACCAACACTGGACAACGAATGAAATGGGGAAACGAGTTAAACGAATCTATAATGAGAATTTACTATACAATAACAGAACTTGAAACAAACAAAACATCCTATAGAAAATATTTACACGAACAGTTTATAAACCAATATCCACAGTTATCACATATTACAGAACAAAGATTATCAGATCAACAAAGAGCCATTGTGAACAACAAATATATAAATAGTAGCCGATTAGCAGAAATTAAAAGACAGGTATCCGAACAGTTGAGGATTAGCATTAACCGAATCGATGACCAATCAAACACGCAAACACTACCCAACACAGAAAATTACAACGATGACTATCAAACACTTAACACCGAGCTTGCAAATACACAAAACCCAAACTTACAAATTCACAGCGAACCGCATATTACGTTTGACATAGGCCAAGACGATTTAATTAACAATATTGATATTGAAGCTTTCATCCCATCCCAAAATAATACTAACACTGCCTCAGAATTTAACCCCATAATAGAAGACACGTTCACACAAGCAAAACTATATTTCCTAGACACACACCCTACCAACAGACCTTACATCCCGAAACAGAAAACATCCAAAAAATTCTCAGTTATAGTGAACTACATAGACACGAAAATTTTACCTAACAACGTAAATGCTGACACTAATTTCAACACTCTACAGTCCATCATATACTGCGCAGCATGGACGGCAGCAAAATGCAATGGAGCCAAAATTTCAGAACAGATACAAAATCAAAATCGAAGGAACATACAGAAAAAACCAAAGTGGCGGATAAGACTCGAAAAGAAAATAGACAAACTAAGAGCAAACATCGGTAGGCTAACACAATACAGTAGAGGCAATAGAAGTCGCAAAGTAATAACAGCAGTAGAAACAGTAAAATCGACATACCAACTACACGCACAACACGAAGACTCAAATACACAAATAGAACACTTTTTGGACACACTGAAACAAAAACTTAATGCTGCAGCTAGTAGACTCAGGCGATACGTGACATGTACAGAGCGTAAAACACAAAACGCACAATTCACCAATAACGAGAAAACCTTCTACAGAAATATTACATCTAACGGCAACACAAATCAACACACACTTGCAACACCTACCCCCGAAAACCTTAGAGATTTCTGGGCAAATATATGGGAAAACCCAGTAGAGCATAACAACAACGCTGAATGGTTAAATCAAGTTTCATCTGAAATCAGTGAAATGAACTATGAGTTTATACCAATAGACACATTCATAGATGTCCTCAAACGTACACACAGCTGGAAATCACCAGGCACAGACAATTTACACAACTATTGGTATAAAAAATTCACTAGGATACATCCACTCATACACAATCACCTGAACACATTCATTCAATCACCTCACTTACTTCCAACATACATCACACAGGGAGTCACGTATATGATCCCGAAGGATATAAACGACACCGTCAATCCAGCCAAATACAGACCAATCACGTGTCTACAAACCCTATACAAAATACTCACCGCCTGTATAAGTGAAGTAATCTACACACACCTAACTACACACAACATACTAGCTGAACAACAGAAGGGATGTCGTAAAAATAGCCAAGGTTGCAAAGAGCAACTGATCATTGACGCTATCACCACAAATAGCGCGGTCAAAAGCAAAAAGGAGATACATGCTATGTTCATCGACTATCAAAAGGCCTTTGATTCCGTCCCTCACAGCTGGTTATTACACGTATTAAATATTTACAAAATTCATCCAACTCTAAAACAATTTTTGCAGATCTCCATGCAAAACTGGCAAACTACACTCAAAATCAATCAAGGGTCTTCATCGGTATCTACTGAACCAATTTCTATTAAACGCGGTATCTTCCAGGGAGATGCTCTAAGCCCTCTGTGGTTTTGTATGGCACTAAACCCACTATCACACTTACTCGACAAAACTAACATAGGATATACACTAACAGATGACAACACACAATACACCCTTTCACATCTAATGTATATGGACGACATAAAGTTGTATGCAGATGATAGAAACCACTTATACGAGTTAGCCGACATAACGCAAAAATTCTCTAATGACATACGTATGCAATTTGGGGTAGACAAATGCAAAGTTTTGTCAATTGTTAAAGGCAAGATCCAAAACAATACATACACCCTCGAAACTGGAGAATCAGTTCAACCGGTAGACCAAAATAGCACATATAAATACCTAGGCTTCAAGCAGTCCAGACAAATACAACAGAAGTTGACGAAACAAGAACTGCAGAAAAAATTTTCACATCGCTTAAACCTCATTTTAAAAACAAATCTCAATTCCAGAAATACAACAAAAGCTATAAACACATTTGCGATACCCATTCTCACATACTCTTTTGGCATTGTACAGTGGACTAATACTGACATTATAAAATTACAACGCACTATCAACACACAACTCACTAAACACAGAAAACACCACCCAAAATCATGTGTACAACGCCTCGTACTACCAAGACAAGAAGGGGGAAGAGGGCTGATAGATATAAACAATCTTCACAACAAACAAATATCTACACTTAGAAATTATTTCCACAACAAAACTGAACATTCACCACTTCACAGACTTGTAACCAACACAGACAAACAACTTACACCGCTCAACCTAAACGACAGAAACACACAAACTAATGAAACCTTAACAAGCACACAACACAAGATAGCGGCATGGTCCAATAAAGCCCTACACGGAAGACACCGAGCTTTCCTGAGCCAGCCACACGTCGATAAGACAAAGTCGAACGAATGGCTCAGGAGAGGCGAACTATTCCCGGAGACCGAAGGATTTATGCTCGCTATACAGGACCAAATCATAGCAACACGCAATTACAGAAAGTTCATTATTAAAGACCCAAATCAAATAACAGACCTATGCAGACACTGCAACAGTGCATCTGAAACAATCCAACACATAACGGGAGCTTGTAAATCGTTAGCACAGACTGATTATAAACACCGCCATGACCAAGTTGCAGCCATTATACACCAGCACTTAGGCTATAGATATAAACTATTGGACAAGATGATCCCTTACTACAAATATAAACCCGAAACCATTTTAGAAAATAGGAACCAAAAAATTTACTGGGATCGAACAATAATCACAGACAAAACCATTCACTACAATAGACCCGACATCACAGTACATGACAAAACCACTAAAACAGTTTATTTAATAGATATTGCCATCCCAAACTCACACAACATTCAAACGACCATTTCAGAAAAACTTGCAAAATACCAAGATCTAGCAATTGAAATTAAAACTCAGTGGAAAGCACAGACTGTCCACATAGTCCCTATAGTTATGTCATCTACTGGAATCATACCTAAAACACTTACACAAAGCCTCAACATATTACAAATGCCTCCTTATACATTACACATGCTTCAAAAAGCCACCATTCTTAACACTTGCCGCATCACTAGAAAATTTCTGACATCATCCACACTATCTTCCACAATCTCTATCTAATCATCCCCTTGCACGCTTGGCCCCGGCCCGCATGTAAAGGTTTTTATACTCTCTTACAAGAGAAGAATCCTAAAAAACTCTGTATAATAATAATACATTCTTACATATCAAGATATTGTAGTGAATCTTTTAACAAATAAAACCAAAATTTATATCTGAACATTTATTTCTTTAATTCTCTAAATTATTTTGAATCTTTTGAATTAATTCATTTGCGGATTTGTAAATATCGTCGAATAATACATGTTTTACGACATGTTGTGCACACAACTCCGCTTTACATTTGCAGAGGGTGTCTTCTCGGTCCATGAAATCTTTGGCATCATATATTTCAATGCGTACAATCTTGAATCCCAGGGCAGGCTTTTTTATAAATGTATACGAAGTCACACCGTTATCTTCACGATTTGGTCTTTTTAGGTGCAATTGATTTCCCTTGTTTCTATCTGAATGTACTGCTTCCATGGGAACAAAGTTGAATAATGGTTCTTCTGAATCCTGAAAATTAATATTTTAACAATGAGATATGCATCGCACACAGCTACAAAATTGAATCGAGAGAGAAGAAAACAGTGTTCGTAATTTCATAATAAATATTGTGAAACAAATATAGCTATCACAGTACGAAGGGACTTATATACATTCGAAAAAAGTGTACTCAATATTTATAAGTATGTAGATAAAATTGCATATTACACGGGACTTAAAACATTTCGTGAAATGTAGGTGTATTTTTATACACCTCTGCTGACCCCTTCGGCGAAATAGGCGTGAGTTTATATTATGTAATGTATGAAATTATGTCTGATCCGAACTAATAAGTAAATATATAGTTATCCAATCACATGAACTATTAAATATGATTTATACACAAATCCTACTTCCTACTTATATCCTACTTATATTATAAACTAGCTTCTGCCCGCGACTTCGTACGCGGATCCTGTCCCTTATGCCAGCGACTACGGGGTCAGCAAAATCAAAGATCTGAATAGTCTGATATTGAATTTTAAGGGCCCGTTGACTTGAAAACAACGGAATACGCATAACCATTAGAAACGTTCCATATATTTAATTTTTGTACTTTAACGGCAAAAGCACAGCAGACTAAACAAAACGCTGAGAATTGAACCGCAATAGACGTGACCATAGGGATAAAAGTAGTGATTTTAATTAGTACGCATTTAAGTTGAGTGTGGCAGAAATATTACACGTATTATTACGTAAAAAAACATTAAATAGATGACAAAGTCGTGGTGACTTAGTGGAAGTTGTGGTGGTTTAGTGGGTAGAGAACCAATCTCTCAAGTATGAGCGTCTTTGATTCCAGGTCTGGCAAGTACCTGCCAATGCAACTTTCTAAGTTCGTATGTACTTTCTACGTATATTTTGGATACCAATGACCTTTATTTGGAGGGGAAGTTAAACTGTAGGTTCCGGCTGACATTGAAGATTCTTGGCAGTCGTTATGGGTAGTCTGAAGCCAGTAAGTCTGACCAGTTTTACCAAGGGGTGTTGGGTTGAGCGGGTAACCGGGTTGTGGAGGTCAGCTGGGCAGTCGCTCCTTGTAAAACACTGGTACTCAGTTGCATCGTGACTGGAAGTCGACCCTAACATAATTGGGACAAAGGCTCTTGAGATAATAACGACAATAATAATGAGATATAAGCACTGCAGGACATCTGAGGCTGATGACGGGGAGTAGCGACCCCGCGGGGCTATATATACTGAGTTCTCCAGGGAGAACAGGGAGTATACTGTCCCCCATCTCCGGCCGGTCGAAGTGAACCATGACGGGGGTAGGTCTCACGCCTCTGGCTTGGCTTGGCCGTCCAGAATGGAGTCGCTAGAGCAGGATTAGTAGCCCTGCTTGGAAGGTAGGTGCCTCATGGTAAGTGACCCACAGGGAGCGCGTAATCTGCGTTTAAAGTCCGCCGAGGTATCCTCGCCCTTCAGCCGCTCATGTCCCTGTTGCCCTCTTGTTGCTATTCAGTGACTGATTCCCGGGGGCCCAGTAAGTGAGGTGCCGAGTCTCCACCTGCCATTTTTATACGTCTTCGATGTTTATACGTCAATAGAGAGTGCTTATCAGATTGAACCACTTTTGCTAGAACCTCATATCTTCATATGTTAAAGTCTAGCTGGGCTCCTGGAGTTCCACATCAGGCGTTTTACATCTTCAATTTTTATAAGTCAACAGAGAGTGCTTATCAGATTGAACAACTTTTGCTAAAACGTCATACCTCTATATGCTATAGTCTAGCTGGGCCCCTGGAGTTCCACATCAGGTGTTTTAGATCTTCAATTTGTATAAGTCAATAGGAAGTGCTTATCAAATTGAACAACTTTTGCTAAAACGTCATACCCGTATATGGTACAGAGAAGCTGGGCTCTTGGGGTTCCACATCAGGTGTTCCAGATCTTAAAATTTATTATCTCAGCTGAAAATGCTCATCACATGAAACAATTTTTGCCATGGCACCATTTTTGTATCTCTTATAGTTTTGTCGGTCTGTTGGAGTTCTGCATCAGGTCTTCAAGTTTCGAAGATAAATTATAGCCTATATGTTGACCCGGCTTAATACTGATACAACAAAGAAAAAATCATTGAAATCCGTTCAGTAGTTCCGAAGATTAGCGTGTACAAACAAACAGACATACAGACATACAGACATACAGACATACAGACATACAGACAAACAGACAGAATTTTTTTTTTGGATTCGTGCTCCATTACTGTTTCTAAACCCCACCCAATTTTTTTTTTTTTAATATATTCAATGTACAGACACAGTTTTTTTACAGATTTATTATATGTATAGATGTGAAAGTTTGTCAATCACGCAAAAACGACTGGACCGATTTGATTGAAATTTGGTATGTAGATAGGTGATACCCTGGATTAACACATAGGCTACTTTTTATCAACACACCACGCGAGTGAAGCCGCTGGCGGAAGCTAGTGAAAAATACAATAAATGTTTGATTGCTTAATACTTACCGAAATCATAATTTAACAATTTCTGTAACACACAACTTACACGTATCAAATATTATTAAAGAATAACACTTACTTAATGAATAATAATACTTTGTAGTTTTAGGCTTCATTTTGGAACATTTTTTGTCTTTGTTACTCACCTTTGTACAGTAGGTACACCGAGACATCAAGCTACTCATTTCCAATAAAGGATGGTCTCGCATTGTATATGCTTCCCGTCTAATAATGGTTCAATTTATACTGGAAAGTGTAGCTTGATGTGTCGTTGTGCGTGTATTGACTTAGGATTCGAGAATAGACTCTCTCCTTTTTTAGACTTTGTATATACTTATTAGCGTCAGAGAGGCGTCGGATGCAATCTGAGCCTGTCTGTGTTTACAAATTTATCTACTAATAAATTAATATGTGCCGTTCGAATGTACACCCATAGTAATGTATTGTAATGAACGACTTTTTTCATAAATTAAATGTAAAGCAAAACCGCGTGAAACTAGTCGTATATTCATTGTGTATTATTGCTACCTTAGCAATATTTTTAGGATTCCGTCGGAGAGATATCATCTTCGTTGAGCAATGATTAATCTCAAGTTATTCGAACATTGATTAATATAAATCATAAGGAATTAATGTGAACGGAATCCTCATTCACATAAGTAGTCAAACTTGACATAATTTTCCTTCTGATCATCATTTTTTTACACACACGTATAGGGATGAAATACTAATGCGTTCACACTAATGAAGTATTGGTGCCTATTAATAGGAATGCCAAATTCTATGGTTCAATACTTTCTGCTTAGAGCTGCTAGTAAACACTTCAAGTTACGTACGTGTTTGTGCCAGTACATATACTCATCAAGAAGTATCAGTTTTTGAAACAACTACCTATTCGATAAAGTCATCAGTTCATTATGTAAGTATTATTTTAATCTCATTTATTTGTTAAAAGTCTAATGTTCACTTTGCTTGAAGCGTTTATGATATATTATATATAATATATATTCGGGTGTATCATACACGCTAAAAACAAAGTGCATGATGTGGTCCCCTATTTAATTACATATTTGACGACACGTTTGGTTTATTGGTTAAGACCTGGGCGCATCAATATGGAACGCAATATAACATGTTCTTCAACCATCTAAACCGAGTGTTTGTGGGTTCGATTCCCACACAGACTAGTTGATATTTGTCTGGTCTGAATATTTTTGTAATACGTTTCTCACTACTATTAATTTAAATGTGATATGTCTTATCATATGAATAGATTTATTACTAGCCTTCGAACTATCGACTACATTCCCAATAACATCTTTTGGTATTTCAGTTTAAGAATTATAGTTTAAATATCTTAATTAAAAAATATAACAATGAGTAGATATAATAACTGAAAATTATAATAATATAATAATTATACATTATTAATAATATTTATAATTTTATTTTATAAATCAACTGTCGTAGTTTTTGTAATGTTAAACATAGATCGATAACTTCTATCAACTTAAAATTAAAAAAATGTTTTAGATAAAATCTATATTTGAATAGGTTCTACTATCATAAAGGTATTTATTACATCTATATACAGTTGTCGAATACATTATCATGTATTTTTTCTTTACAGGTCGAAACTTGTAGATGACATTTACCCAACGGACGAGGCGTCATCCGCTGAAGAGCCGGAAAAGAAACCGCTCGAAAAAAAGAGCACGAAGAAGAGATCTCATCGCTCAGAGCCGTCGAGCAGTGGCGTACGCACCGGCGCCGGCGGCGGCGCCAGCGCTCGCTCCGACCGGGACACTAAGCGGGCTAAGACCGAGAACAGGAGCACCGCGGCGGCTCTCTTTGGCTCTGATAGTGAAGATGATCACTCTACATCTCTTGATAACGAAATTGGTAAAAAAGTACCCCCTTTAACTTCTTATGTAATGAGACGCGTTACGAATGGATATTCGCGCCAAGCTAATGCATTAAAACCGGGGACACATTTCATTGAGTTAAAAATATACAAATGTGATGAAATAGAAAATGTGTCGCCTATGAATAGGTGGCGTCATGCGATTGTTACCGTAAAGAATAGATCAGATATTGATACCGAAAGTTGGCGTCACTTATCTGCTTATTTGAGTGCCATTCGTAAAGAATTTAAAAACTGCCCCTCTATGATTATTAATTCTTATAATTAATTCAATAAATAGCTGTGTAGTGTAACTATGCTTAAAACTACGCACATTATATAACTATTATACTATATAACCAGTTTTATGATTTATAAAATAAAACTATGTATTCGTTAGATATAAGAGATATAGTTTAAGGTTTCTTTTGAACCCATTACATTTAGATAAATATTATTGTATAAACATCTACCTATAATCATACATAATAATATATTATCCTTCTTGTTAATCATATAAATAATAAAATATTCTTATACCTCTAACTTTTAATTGTTCACAGTTACCCTACGTCATGAGGATGAACCCGATAAAATTAATTTTATGTTATGTGAGAAATGCAATTTAAGAATATTAAAACAAAAATTCAAGAATCATACCAGATCTAATTTACATAAGTCGAACTGTCTATTGAGTACTGAATTTGAAAGTATTAAAATAATTGCCACTGCATTTAAGAATAGAATAGTTACATACAGACTAAGTCCAGTACAGGAAGACGAGCACCTCACACCAGAGGCGTTCCTGTGCTATTATAAGAATGATATAAATAGAATTATTGAACTGTCGTTAGCAAAACATAAGTGTATCAAAGTAAATTTTGAGCTATTTGCTTATTTCATTTTACCCAAGTCAGATGAACAACAGCTTAAATCATTTAATACCAAATTTGAAATTGTATGCAGTAGTACAGATATAAACTGTATAATTATTAAAATAATAAATATTTTGGTAGAAAAAATGATTGCATTTGAACACTGCGAGTCCGGTTGGTCATTTTTTAAAGTAAATCATTTAGAAATTAATATAAATAAATATTCACCTATGAGAGGAGGTAGTTATTTAGAATTACCTTCAGTTATAAAAAATACTAAAAGTTGCATAAACATTAAAAACAATGATAAATACTGTTTGTTATGGAGCATTGTAGCTTCGCTGTATCCTGCTAGAAGTAACGTCTGTAGAACTGCATCCTATCCTCATTTTTCAGAAGTTCTCAATATTGAAGGGATCGCATTTCCGCCCACTATTAATGATTTGAAACTTTTAGAGAAACAAAATCCTGATTTAAGTATCAATGTTTATGGTCTGGATAAAAAATGTAATGTTACTGGGCCTCTATATTTGAGTAGTTTAAAGAAAGTTAATCATATAAATTTATTATACATAGAAAAAGAAGAAAAGGGTCATTACTGTCTTATTAAAGATCTCCCACGATTAGTAAGACGTCAAATCACTAAACATAATGGAAAACTAGAGTTTTGTGATTCATGTTTACAGTTTTTTGCAAGTAAGACTCGATATAATTCGCATAAATGTTCTAAAATTTTAGCAATATTACCAGGTGAAAATAGTAAATTAAAGTTTAAGCACTATGAAAGAAAATTAAAAATTAATTTTATAGTATACGCAGATTTTGAAAGCATATTGTTAGATTGTGATACGAAATCAAGTGATAATAATACAACTAACATAAAATTGCATCAACCGTCATCTTTTGGCTATTATGTTTGCTGTTCTCATGATTCCAGCTTGAATAAATATGTTTGGCATAGGGGTCCAGACTGTATTGAAATATTTATAAAAAACTTAATTAGAAATGTGAAACGAATCTGTAGGATATTATCAATTAAAAAGTCCTTGTCTTCATTATCTGAAAACCAAAGAAACAACTATGATATGGCCAATATATGTCATATCTGCGAACAGCCTTTATTGGGAGATAAAGTTCTTGATCACGATCATATTACTGGTGAGTATCGCGGCGCAGCGCATACTCATTGTAATTTAACTTACAAAGTATGTCCATTCATTCCAGTAGTGTTTCACAATTTATCGGGATATGATAGTCATATTTTTATAAAAGAATTAACTAACTATGAGGGTGACATCAAGGTAATACCTAAATCGAAAGAAAAATATATGTCGATAACGAAAAACATTTATTATGAAAAATTGTCTCGCCACATACAAATAAAATTTATAGATTCATTTCAATTTTTAAGTTGTAGTTTAGATACATTATCAAAATCTTTAACAAAAGAAGAAAATATACATCTTGCCAGCGAATTCAGAGATTATGATCAATTCGTTTTACTGAGAGAAAAGGGTGTTTTTCCTTACGAGTACATTGATTCGTGGGCTAAATATGATGTGAAGGAGCTTCCACCTAAATATACATTTTTTAATAGTTTAACATCGGAGCATATAACAGATGCTGAATACCAACGTGCACAAAAAATTTGGGATGCTTTTAAGATTGATTCTCTTGGTAGATATAATGACTTATATTTAAAGAGTGATGTATTATTACTTTGTGATATATTTGAAAAATTTAGACAAATGTGCTTGAAATATTACAAATTAGACCCAGCTCATTATGTATCTTCACCTGGCTTAAGTTGGGATGCTATGCTTTTATACACAGGAGTTCAATTAGATTTGATTTCTGATTTGGAAATATATGAATTATTAGAAAATGGAATACGTGGCGGTTTGGCTCAATGTTCACTTCGATATGCTAAATCTAATAACAAATACCTACCAGATTATGACGTAACTGAACCTTCTTCTTTTTTGATATATCTCGATGCTAATAATTTGTACGGGCATGCCATGACCAAAAAGATGCCGATATCAAACTTTTATTTATTAAACGAAAATGAAATATCAAAATTTGATCTGTTCAACGTTGCAGATGATGCAGATTATGGTTATATTTTAGAAGTAGATTTATGTTATCCACAGCACTTGCACGATTCTCACAGTGATTTACCTTTTGCACCCGAAAAAATAATACCTCCAGGCGGAAAAACTTATAAACTAGTAGCAAATTTATATGATAAAACCAAATATGTTATTCACTATACAAACTTAAAACAATGCCTAAAACATGGATTGATTTTAAAAAAGATCCATCGTATATTAGCTTTTCGACAAGACTGTTTTCTGAAAAAATACATTGATTTGAATACTCAGTTACGTCAAACATGTAATTCAGCATTCGAAAAAGACTTTTTTAAATTACTTAATAATGCTATTTTTGGTAAAACAATTGAAAATAGACGAAAACAAAAAGACGTGAGGTTAATATCACAATGGGCAGACACGAAAAATTTAACGAATAAAAATGTAGGTGCTGAAAAGTTAATTTCTAAACCAAATTTAAAAAGCATCTATATATTAAATGAAAATTTTGTAGTCATTCAATTGAATCAAGAAAAAGTAACCTTAGATAGGCCAATATATTGGTTTTACTGTTTTAGAATATGCGAAACAACATTTATATCAGTTTCACTATGATTTTATTAAAAATAAGTATAAAAATCAAACAATGCTTTGCTACACAGATACCGATAGTCTACTTTATTATATACATACTAATAATTTTTATGCCGATATTACTCAAAATATTTCACAATTTGATACTAGCAATTTTTCTGAAGATAACCCTTATGGAATTTTTAAAAGGAATGCAAAGGTTCCTGGTTTATTTAAAGACGAATTAGGAGGTGATGTAATTTCTGAATTTGTTGGTCTTAGAGCTAAATTATATTGTATAAGTAGTGTTAAAACACATATAAAGAAAGCAAAAGGCATTACGAAACATGTGACAAGAAAATTATCATCAACTAACTACAAGACAGCCTTATTGAATGACAAGACATATAAACATAAAATGATGATTATAAAATCGATGAAACATGTTCTGTATACACAAGAAATTAATAAAGTAGCATTAAATAGAAATGATGATAAAAGACAAATTTTACCAAACCAAATATATACTTTACCTTGGGGGCACTACCAATCTATCAAATAAATTTATGATTATGTTACAATATGTATAACTGCACTACATTTTAATGTAATTAATCTACATTTAAATGTATTTTAATAACTAAGAATGAAAAAAAATATACTTATTATTAATAAACAACCTTATATTTTGTTTACTATATTGTAAATGGATTACATAAATATAGTTATAGTTTAATCATAGATATAAGTGTACATTTGATATATAACATGTTTTATTATCTATACATATAATAAATCTGTAAAAAAACTGTGTCTGTACATTGAATATATTAAAAAAAAAAAAATTGGGTGGGGTTTAGAAACAGTAATGGAGCACGAATCCAAAAAAAAAATTCTGTCTGTTTGTCTGTATGTCTGTATGTCTGTATGTCTGTATGTCTGTTTGTTTGTACACGCTAATCTTCGGAACTACTGAACGGATTTCAATGATTTTTTCTTTGTTGTATCAGTATTAAGCCGGGTCAACATATAGGCTATAATTTATCTTCGAAACTTGAAGACCTGATGCAGAACTCCAACAGACCGACAAAACTATAAGAGATACAAAAATGGTGCCATGGCAAAAATTGTTTCATGTGATGAGCATTTTCAGCTGAGATAATAAATTTTAAGATCTGGAACACCTGATGTGGAACCCCAAGAGCCCAGCTTCTCTGTACCATATACGGGTATGACGTTTTAGCAAAAGTTGTTCAATTTGATAAGCACTTCCTATTGACTTATACAAATTGAAGATCTAAAACACCTGATGTGGAACTCCAGGGGCCCAGCTAGACTATAGCATATAGAGGTATGACGTTTTAGCAAAAGTTGTTCAATCTGATAAGCACTCTCTGTTGACTTATAAAAATTGAAGATGTAAAACGCCTGATGTGGAACTCCAGGAGCCCAGCTAGACTTTAACATATGAAGATATGAGGTTCTAGCAAAAGTGGTTCAATCTGATAAGCACTCTCTATTGACGTATAAACATCGAAGACGTATAAAAATGGCAGGTGGAGACTCGGCACCTCACTTACTGGGCCCCCGGGAATCAGTCACTGAATAGCAACAAGAGGGCAACAGGGACATGAGCGGCTGAAGGGCGAGGATACCTCGGCGGACTTTAAACGCAGATTACGCGCTCCCTGTGGGTCACTTACCATGAGGCACCTACCTTCCAAGCAGGGCTACTAATCCTGCTCTAGCGACTCCATTCTGGACGGCCAAGCCAAGCCAGAGGCGTGAGACCTACCCCCGTCATGGTTCACTTCGACCGGCCGGAGATGGGGGACAGTATACTCCCTGTTCTCCCTGGAGAACTCAGTATATATAGCCCCGCGGGGTCGCTACTCCCCGTCATCAGCCTCAGATGTCCTGCAGTGCTTATATCTCATTATTATTGTCGTTATTATCTCAAGAGCCTTTGTCCCAATTATGTTAGGGTCGACTTCCAGTCACGATGCAACTGAGTACCAGTGTTTTACAAGGAGCGACTGCCCAGCTGACCTCCACAACCCGGTTACCCGCTCAACCCAACACCCCTTGGTAAAACTGGTCAGACTTACTGGCTTCAGACTACCCATAACGACTGCCAAGAATCTTCAATGTCAGCCGGAACCTACAGTTTAACTTCCCCTCCAAATAAAGGTCATTGGTATCCAAAATATACGTAGAAAGTACATACGAACTTAGAAAGTTGCATTGGCAGGTACTTGCCAGACCTGGAATCAAAGACGCTCATACTTGAGAGATTGGTTCTCTACCCACTAAACCACCACAACTTCCACTAAGTCACCACGACTTTGTCATCTATTTAATGTTTTTTTACGTAATAATACGTGTAATATTTCTGCCACACTCAACTTAAATGCGTACTAATTAAAATCACTACTTTTATCCCTATGGTCACGTCTATTGCGGTTCAATTCTCAGCGTTTTGTTTAGTCTGCTGTGCTTTTGCCGTTAAAGTACAAAAATTAAATATATGGAACGTTTCTAATGGTTATGCGTATTCCGTTGTTTTCAAGTCAACGGGCCCTTAAAATTCAATATCAGACTATTCAGATCTTTGATTTTGCTGACCCCGTAGTCGCTGGCATAAGGGACAGGATCCGCGTACGAAGTCGCGGGCAGAAGCTAGTACTTAAATAAATGACTTTTTACCTATAAACCTGTTTTTATTTATGTTTCCTTAAAAAAATAAAATTAAAAAAGAATATATTAATCTGTGATTAGAATAACATCATTCTTGCACAGGTGGCATACTTGATTTTATTTATATTTTTAAATCATATTATGTATATATGTGAATGCTAAACAGTATTTGATTTAATCGGCGAGATGAAGTTGATCAAGCAACCCATATCCCTAAATATTAATAACTAGCTTCTGCCCGCGACTTCGTACGCGGATCCTGTCCCTTATGCCAGCGACTACGGGGTCAGCAAAATCAAAGATCTGAATAGTCTGATATTGAATTTTAAGGGCCCGTTGACTTGAAAACAACGGAATACGCATAACCATTAGAAACGTTCCATATATTTAATTTTTGTACTTTAACGGCAAAAGCACAGCAGACTAAACAAAACGCTGAGAATTGAACCGCAATAGACGTGACCATAGGGATAAAAGTAGTGATTTTAATTAGTACGCATTTAAGTTGAGTGTGGCAGAAATATTACACGTATTATTACGTAAAAAAACATTAAATAGATGACAAAGTCGTGGTGACTTAGTGGAAGTTGTGGTGGTTTAGTGGGTAGAGAACCAATCTCTCAAGTATGAGCGTCTTTGATTCCAGGTCTGGCAAGTACCTGCCAATGCAACTTTCTAAGTTCGTATGTACTTTCTACGTATATTTTGGATACCAATGACCTTTATTTGGAGGGGAAGTTAAACTGTAGGTTCCGGCTGACATTGAAGATTCTTGGCAGTCGTTATGGGTAGTCTGAAGCCAGTAAGTCTGACCAGTTTTACCAAGGGGTGTTGGGTTGAGCGGGTAACCGGGTTGTGGAGGTCAGCTGGGCAGTCGCTCCTTGTAAAACACTGGTACTCAGTTGCATCGTGACTGGAAGTCGACCCTAACATAATTGGGACAAAGGCTCTTGAGATAATAACGACAATAATAATGAGATATAAGCACTGCAGGACATCTGAGGCTGATGACGGGGAGTAGCGACCCCGCGGGGCTATATATACTGAGTTCTCCAGGGAGAACAGGGAGTATACTGTCCCCCATCTCCGGCCGGTCGAAGTGAACCATGACGGGGGTAGGTCTCACGCCTCTGGCTTGGCTTGGCCGTCCAGAATGGAGTCGCTAGAGCAGGATTAGTAGCCCTGCTTGGAAGGTAGGTGCCTCATGGTAAGTGACCCACAGGGAGCGCGTAATCTGCGTTTAAAGTCCGCCGAGGTATCCTCGCCCTTCAGCCGCTCATGTCCCTGTTGCCCTCTTGTTGCTATTCAGTGACTGATTCCCGGGGGCCCAGTAAGTGAGGTGCCGAGTCTCCACCTGCCATTTTTATACGTCTTCGATGTTTATACGTCAATAGAGAGTGCTTATCAGATTGAACCACTTTTGCTAGAACCTCATATCTTCATATGTTAAAGTCTAGCTGGGCTCCTGGAGTTCCACATCAGGCGTTTTACATCTTCAATTTTTATAAGTCAACAGAGAGTGCTTATCAGATTGAACAACTTTTGCTAAAACGTCATACCTCTATATGCTATAGTCTAGCTGGGCCCCTGGAGTTCCACATCAGGTGTTTTAGATCTTCAATTTGTATAAGTCAATAGGAAGTGCTTATCAAATTGAACAACTTTTGCTAAAACGTCATACCCGTATATGGTACAGAGAAGCTGGGCTCTTGGGGTTCCACATCAGGTGTTCCAGATCTTAAAATTTATTATCTCAGCTGAAAATGCTCATCACATGAAACAATTTTTGCCATGGCACCATTTTTGTATCTCTTATAGTTTTGTCGGTCTGTTGGAGTTCTGCATCAGGTCTTCAAGTTTCGAAGATAAATTATAGCCTATATGTTGACCCGGCTTAATACTGATACAACAAAGAAAAAATCATTGAAATCCGTTCAGTAGTTCCGAAGATTAGCGTGTACAAACAAACAGACATACAGACATACAGACATACAGACAAACAGACAGAATTTTTTTTTTGGATTCGTGCTCCATTACTGTTTCTAAACCCCACCCAATTTTTTTTTTTTTAATATATTCAATGTACAGACACAGTTTTTTTACAGATTTATTATATGTATAGATATAAGATTAAGTGAATCTGCCTACTACATCAGGCATAGCACTTTATTGCCGAATACCATTCGCTGTATAATATGTGGTCCGTCGAACTGTGGTAAAACGAATGTTATGATTAGTTTACTGCTGCATGAAAATGGGCTCAAATTCAGAAATCTGTATCTTTACTCGAAAACTTCTTTTCAACCTAAATACCGTTTCTTGACTGAAGTGTTGAAAAGAGTACCACAGGTTAATTTCTACGAATTCAATGATGATAAAGATGTTATTTCTCCGAGTGAAGCTTTAACAAATTCTGTATTTATTTTCGATGATGTTGCTTGTGAAAATCAAATAAATATCCGCAATTATTTCTGTATGGGTAGACATAAACAAATAGATTGTTTCTATTTGTCTCAAACCTATTCTAAAATTCCAAAGCAATTGTTACGTGACAACGTTAATTTTCTTATTATATTCAAACAAGATGATGTAAATTTAAAACATATTTATGAAGAGCATGTTAGTTCTGATTTACAATGGAAAGAGTTCAAAAATATTTGTCAAACTGTTTGGAGTAAACCTTATAATTTTCTACTTATTAATAAAGAATCGTCATTAAATAATGGAAGATACAGACAGAATTTTGATATGTTTTTTAAATTTGACTGACTTTTTTATATGTCCATATAAGTAATTAACATGTACAATCAAACTCAGTATAATTTGTTCTTTAGCCGAACACAGTTGTTACCTATTATAGTTACAATATGGAGAAAAATATTAAAATAGAATTAATGAAATCTGTTGACTCCATAAAGAATAAAATAAAACAAATGAAAAACCAGGAACACTCTATAAACTTAACACTTGATAAAATGTTAAAACCTGTCACAGATCCCCTTAAAACCCTAGTTGATTCGAATAAAACAATAGAAAAAATACAAAATTTAGAAAATACACACTCTAATTCTGAAGATGTGGAATTGAGTGATATTAATACTAGCTCATCTACAAAGTTTGAAGAATGCTACACTCCAGAACCGAATTCTGTGCAGTTCGTTAAAAAGTCTCCCCAAACGGAATCACTGGAAGATTTAGAAATATCATTAGAGGGTCATGATATCCATGATATTTATGAAGGGGTAAATATACCATCTATACATATAATAAATCTGTAAAAAAACTGTGTCTGTACATTGAATATATTAAAAAAAAAAAAATTGGGTGGGGTTTAGAAACAGTAATGGAGCACGAATCCAAAAAAAAAATTCTGTCTGTTTGTCTGTATGTCTGTATGTCTGTATGTCTGTATGTCTGTTTGTTTGTACACGCTAATCTTCGGAACTACTGAACGGATTTCAATGATTTTTTCTTTGTTGTATCAGTATTAAGCCGGGTCAACATATAGGCTATAATTTATCTTCGAAACTTGAAGACCTGATGCAGAACTCCAACAGACCGACAAAACTATAAGAGATACAAAAATGGTGCCATGGCAAAAATTGTTTCATGTGATGAGCATTTTCAGCTGAGATAATAAATTTTAAGATCTGGAACACCTGATGTGGAACCCCAAGAGCCCAGCTTCTCTGTACCATATACGGGTATGACGTTTTAGCAAAAGTTGTTCAATTTGATAAGCACTTCCTATTGACTTATACAAATTGAAGATCTAAAACACCTGATGTGGAACTCCAGGGGCCCAGCTAGACTATAGCATATAGAGGTATGACGTTTTAGCAAAAGTTGTTCAATCTGATAAGCACTCTCTGTTGACTTATAAAAATTGAAGATGTAAAACGCCTGATGTGGAACTCCAGGAGCCCAGCTAGACTTTAACATATGAAGATATGAGGTTCTAGCAAAAGTGGTTCAATCTGATAAGCACTCTCTATTGACGTATAAACATCGAAGACGTATAAAAATGGCAGGTGGAGACTCGGCACCTCACTTACTGGGCCCCCGGGAATCAGTCACTGAATAGCAACAAGAGGGCAACAGGGACATGAGCGGCTGAAGGGCGAGGATACCTCGGCGGACTTTAAACGCAGATTACGCGCTCCCTGTGGGTCACTTACCATGAGGCACCTACCTTCCAAGCAGGGCTACTAATCCTGCTCTAGCGACTCCATTCTGGACGGCCAAGCCAAGCCAGAGGCGTGAGACCTACCCCCGTCATGGTTCACTTCGACCGGCCGGAGATGGGGGACAGTATACTCCCTGTTCTCCCTGGAGAACTCAGTATATATAGCCCCGCGGGGTCGCTACTCCCCGTCATCAGCCTCAGATGTCCTGCAGTGCTTATATCTCATTATTATTGTCGTTATTATCTCAAGAGCCTTTGTCCCAATTATGTTAGGGTCGACTTCCAGTCACGATGCAACTGAGTACCAGTGTTTTACAAGGAGCGACTGCCCAGCTGACCTCCACAACCCGGTTACCCGCTCAACCCAACACCCCTTGGTAAAACTGGTCAGACTTACTGGCTTCAGACTACCCATAACGACTGCCAAGAATCTTCAATGTCAGCCGGAACCTACAGTTTAACTTCCCCTCCAAATAAAGGTCATTGGTATCCAAAATATACGTAGAAAGTACATACGAACTTAGAAAGTTGCATTGGCAGGTACTTGCCAGACCTGGAATCAAAGACGCTCATACTTGAGAGATTGGTTCTCTACCCACTAAACCACCACAACTTCCACTAAGTCACCACGACTTTGTCATCTATTTAATGTTTTTTTACGTAATAATACGTGTAATATTTCTGCCACACTCAACTTAAATGCGTACTAATTAAAATCACTACTTTTATCCCTATGGTCACGTCTATTGCGGTTCAATTCTCAGCGTTTTGTTTAGTCTGCTGTGCTTTTGCCGTTAAAGTACAAAAATTAAATATATGGAACGTTTCTAATGGTTATGCGTATTCCGTTGTTTTCAAGTCAACGGGCCCTTAAAATTCAATATCAGACTATTCAGATCTTTGATTTTGCTGACCCCGTAGTCGCTGGCATAAGGGACAGGATCCGCGTACGAAGTCGCGGGCAGAAGCTAGTTTGGAATAAGAAGTGAAAACAAAAAATTATTAATGGGCAATTCAATAGTTTCATTTTCTAAAATAGATAGTGTGAATGATGATAATGTTATTTTAATTAAAGTTGGCGATAAAACCTACAGTTTAACCGCTGGTTTAAAAGAACTTTTACTTCGAAGAAAACCTGATTTGAAACTAATATCGAGCAAAGATAAATTGGTCTACAAAGATATGTTGCATTATACAAATGCACATAAGAGAGATTTCAATCCTAATGGACAAATTAGAGGCGATAAAGGTATAAAATATCGAGACATAATTAAACCATTGTTTTCTGAGTCGTTAAATAATAATATTGTCACAAAATTTGGAGGAAGCTTACCAACGCTAAAGAAATACAGAAATAACACTGACTTGGTATATTGGGATGATCCTAACGAACTGGTTGACAGATTGAAACTATTAATTGCTTCCCGAGATGCCGGTAATACAAACCATGATAATGAAATTTTATCAATAATCGAAGAATTAAAAGAAGCTGATATAATTAAAGAATAAATAGTCATAATAATAAGCGTTTTATTCAGTACGATAGCTGATTTCAAGACAAGTATACTGAACTGCAAACATGAGCAAAGCTGACGTGGTAAACGAAATTCATAAAAATGCGAGGGTCAACTATCCACGAAGACATGTTATCATGAAAGATATAGATGACTTGTGGCAAGCAGACTTAATTGATATGCAATCAATTTCAAAAGAAAATAAAAATTACAGATATATTCTTGCCGTTATTGATACATTTTCGAAATATGCTTGGGCCTTTTCTATGAGAAGTAAAACCAAAGAAGATGTGTGTAACTCTTTCAAAACTTTGTTGGATAAAGGACGTGTTCCTAAAAATCTGCAAACGGATAATGGAGCAGAATTTTATAATAACAAATTTCAGAAGCTTATGAAATCATATAATATTAACCATTATTCAACCTTCTCAACAAAAAAGGCTTCAATAGTTGAACGATTTATCAGGACATTCAAATCTAAAGTTTATAAAGAATTTAGTTTAAAAGGCAATTACAATTGGATAAATAATACCCTAAATGATGTTCTTTACAAATACAATCACACTCACCATCGTCACAAAATAAATAGGTACAGAAGTCAATCTACATACAAAGCGCGTTCGAGTCACGCAGACATAGGTGTCTATGTGTGCGTGTTCACAGACGCGCTGTCTCAAAACAACTCAAAACAGTGCGAGCGGGGCTGCCGTTTTCTTGAGATACCCGCGTCACAAGGTTTATCGCACGCGTTGTGATTCCTAACTGTATTTTGACTGTAATATTTTAAATTTTAATAACAAAAGAAAAAGTAATAATGGAGCAACAAAAAAAGTCGTATTATAATTGTTCAGTGGACGGTTGTTTTAATACAAAAATAAACAGTGAACTGTCGTTTTTTAGCCTGCCGGTTGATTCAGAGAGGTAGGTACCTATAGTATGTAATGTACCTATAGTACCTATAGTATGTTATTTTCTCATATTTCGATGATTCGTTTAATAAACGCAGTAGGTACAATTAGGTGGGAAGGTAAGCGCCCCGATAGGCTGATGATGATGATGATGAGTGTCGACCCAGGCGAACCTGCCTACCTACCCTCAAAGATTATTACTAGGTAGTAGGAGTTAATACATTAATAATTAATAAAAGTCGTGGTGGCCTAGTGGGTAAAGGACCAACCTCAAGTATGAGGGCGCGGGGTCGATCCCAGGTCAGGCAAGTACCAATGCAACTTTTCTAAGTTTGTATGTACTTTCTAAGTATATCTTAGACACCATTGACTGTGTTTCGGATGGCACGTTAAACTGTAGGTCCCGGCTGTCAGTGAACATCCTTGGCAGTCGTTACGGGTAGTCAGAAGCCAGAAAGTCTGACACCAGACTAACCAAGGGGTATCGGGTTGCCCGGGTTACTGGGTTGAGGAGGTCAGATAGGCAGTCGCTTCTTGTAAAGCACTGGTACTCAGCTGAATCCGGTTAGACTGGAAGCCGACCCCAACGTGATTGGGAAAAGGCTCGGAGGATGATGATGATGAGGAGTTAATACATTTTTGTGATCATGGCGAGAGTATGTTGTGTAAGGTAGACGAAATAAAACCGGTCAAGTGCGAGTCGGACTCGCATTCAAGGTTTCTGTAGGTAGAAGCAAGCTTAGATCAGGGACTGTACCAACCCATTACATACAAAAAAAATTTTTTCGCAAGTAAAGAGGTACTTTGTTTTACATAGTGTTTTATGGTATATATGTATGAATAACAAAATTATTTTGTTTCTGAAAAAGTTCGGTACCTATCTCGTTCAAACTAATTTCCGCTGAAAGTGTTTATCAACCTCTTGTATGCCACATTAAATATTTTATTATTATTGGTTTATGTTTCATTTCTCCTGTTTTATTTTCAACAATAAATACATAATTAGATACGAGTACCACTACCACGTTAGTTTTAGGCGCATAAAAAAGTTGACAACCCTAGCGCGACCGCCGAGTTTAGGCATGAAAAGTGAAGTACATACATGAGATTGACTTCTGTACCTATGTATTTTGTGCCATCGTACTATTAATGAAATCCCTGCTAATGTAGACAATATTAATAAAAAAATGATATTAGAAAGGTATTTAAAGTTGTTAAAAATTGATAACTTAAAAAGCAAGTACAAAGTAGGTGATTATGTGCGTATCAGTAAATACAAAGGAACATTTGAAAAAGGTTATACTCCCAATTGGTCAACAGAAATATTTAAAATTCGTAAAATACAAAAAACAACTCCCATAACTTACTTAATTGAAGATACTCTCAGAGGTCAGCCTATTTTAGGCGCATTTTATACACAAGAACTTCAAAAAACAAAACATCCCAATGTGTATCTAGTTGAGAAAGTTCTTAGAAGAAAAGATAATAGAGTTTTAGTAAAATGGTTAGGTTTATCTTCAGCTGAAAATAGTTGGATTCATAAATCAAATATATTACTATAGCATTGACCTAATACCAAAATCATGGAAGAATCTTTTAAGTATTTATTAATATGCACAATTTAGATTCATCAGTCTTGTAATGTGTTTTGGGGAGAGTAGTCTTCTCAACTGGCTTATAAACAACTAGCTTTTGCCCGCGACTTCGTTCGCGTGGAATAGTGACTTCCGGCAGATTTTTGGTTTTACCCACATAGTTCCCGATCTCGCGGGATTTTTGAGAAGTTCCCGCTCCCGCAGGATTTATGGACACCATTGCGCCATTAACGCCATCTATCTACGGAGCATAGGAACTTAGGAACAGCTCGACATTTGACCAATAGATGGCACTGTATGTCCGTAATAAATTTTATTTTTTATTTTTATTTTTTGTAATAAAAACTATCCTATGTCCTTTCTCAATTTTCAAACTATGTCTGTACCAAATTTCACACAAATCGGTTCAGTAGTTTAGGCGTGAAGAAAAGACAGACAGACAGACAGAAAGACAGAAAGACAGACAGACAGACAGACAGAGTTACTTTCGCATTTATAATATTAGTTTGGATTTACCATTTGAATTACATTTACCTGGTTACAATTATTGCGGTCCAGGTACGAAATTAACTAAAAGACTTACACGTGGAGATAGCGGTATTAACAAATTAGACGAATATTGCAAAAATCACGACATTGCCTATCAAAATTCATTAAATTTAAAGGATCGGCACAAGGCTGATTTAATTCTATTAAAAATGGCAAAAGAGCGAGTGGTTGCTTCTGATGCGAGTGTAGGCGAAAAAATTGCAGCACGCTTAGTAAGCAAGGCAATGTCCAGCAAAATTAAAACTGGTTCTGGCCTGAAAACAAGCAATAAAAAGTCTTCTTTAAAAGCTACACATGGAAAAGGATTAAAAAGTAAACTGAAAAATGTTATCACTAAAACTAAAAAACACATGAAAAAATTAAAACCAAAGACCAAGAAGATTGCTATAGAATTAGCTATTGCTGCTGCCAGAGAATTAGCTGATAATTCATCCCTTAAACTTCCTCGTGTGATTCCTATTCCAAAAACTGGTGGTGTATTACCTTTAATTCCTATTTTTGCGGGATTATCAGCGGCAGGAGCTTTAGCAGGCGGTGCAGCTGGTATTGCTAAAACTATTAATGAATTCAAGATGGCTAAAAAGATGTTGATTGAATCGAAAAGACATAATGAAAAAATGGAAGCTCTATGTATTGGGAAAGGATTACACCTTAAACCGCATAAAGATGGGCTCGGAATTTTTGTATCGAAACAAAAAAACTAAGATATCGGCTACCCAAACGAGCCTTAACTAACTTTGATATTTTAAAGTATGCTGACAGTATTCCTTATTTTAGAGGTGTATTTATGAGAGATGAACTCCCTCAATATCCTTTTAAAAAAGAATGTGGAGTTATTAATTTAGACTGTTCTAAAAATCCTGGTTCTCATTGGGTAGCCTATGCCAAATATAATGATTACATTGAGTATTTTGATAGTTACGGAAATCTTAAGCCTCCAAAAGAATTCATAAAATATGTAGGTTCTAAAGTTCAATATAATTATGATAATATACAACGTGATCACCCCTTCAATTGTGGACATCTCTGCTTAAATTTTTTACGAAAATTCTGGTTTAATCAAGAAATAAAATAAACAGGATCTTCAAAATGCGTTCAGTATGCAAGTATGACTACAACAGTTACCATCTCTGGAAATACATCTGAATTGATTTCTTACTTTCAACCACCACTGCATTTATCTGACCAATACGAGTGCGGTTTGCTATACTTTTCAGTATTAAATTCAAGACCAGAAGTGACAGTCAACAACAACAGTCTAAATGTAATTAGAATCGAATGTGATCTTGTAAACGGTTCATACTGCAATGGCTTACCAGCACATTTTATTCACGAATTTGTATCTGATACTGCTGCAGGTCGGCGGTTGATAGAAATACCACAAAACGTTATTTACTTTCCAGTGAACAAAAATCTAATTTCATCTATATCTGTTAAGATTGTTGATCAACTCGGTAACTGTATTAACTTCGGTGAAGAACATATTCAATTACGCCTTCATTTAAGAAAAACAAAATGATAGTATATTATAAAAACACTCCTGTGGAAATCAAACGTCTTATTCCATCCAGGACCATTAAGGAGCATAGACGTAAGAAAAAAGTGAAAAAATTGAGTGAAGCAAATAAAGCTTTTCTTAAAGCTCTAGGTTTTAAAGTATGAATATATTACAAATTACTGAATTACCTCACTTCGATAGTTCAATTGAAAGCTATGAAGTCCACACATACAATCCCTACACTAATAGCTTTAGAGAAAACGATGAAATCAGAATTCCCGTACACCAACAAGACATATACGTGTTACCATCAGCCAGTTCACTTTACGTCGAGGGTCAAGCAAAGTTCTTCGACAAAGATGGAAAACCGATTAAGAAAAATATTACGTTCAGTAACAACCCTATTATGTTTTTGTTTCAAGATATCAGATACGAAATAAATGGCATTGAAATAGATCGCATTAAAAATTCTGGAATAACGTCGACAATAAAGTCATATGTTTCAATGAATGATGGAGAAAATAAAGTTGCTGCTTTATGGGGTTGGAACCTAGATGGATTCAAAAGTGATGGTCATTTTAGTGCTATTGTACCTCTTAATAAGATTTTAGGCTTTGCGGAGGATTACAATAAAATTGTGATAAATTGTAAACATGAACTTATTTTGAATAGAAGTAACTCTAACTTAAACAGTATCTTAGCAACTGATGATATTGCACATTTTCAAATAGACATACAAAGATTGCAATGGCGTGTACCACATATAAAAGTGTCAGACCGTGAACGACTGACACTACTAAAACACTTGGAGAGAGATAAACCTATTCAAATAGCGTTTCGAAATTGGGATTTATATGAGTATCCTTTGCTCCCTAAAACTACAAAACATTCTTGGTCAGTTAAGACTGCATCGCAATTAGAAAAACCACGATATGTAATTTTTTGCTTGCAAACCAACAGAAAAAATAATAAAACGAAAGACAGTTCTCTGTTTGATCACTGTGGGGTTAGTAACGTAACATTATTTTTGAATTCGCAGTATTATCCTTACGAGCCTCTAAGCTTAAATTTTTCTGAGAACAAATACAATATATTATATGAAATGTACGTGAAATTTCGTCAGTCGTATTACAATTGTCCTGCAGACCCCTTGCTTAATTTGTTTGATTTCAAGGAGAAGGCCCCTCTCTTTATTATAGACTGTTCAAGACAAAACGATAGTTTGAAAACAGGCCCCGTAGATGTACGGTTAGAGATTGAATGTTCCGCGCCAATACCAGATAATACAACTGGATACTGTTTAATTATTAACGATCGACTTGTGGAATATAAACCTTTAAGTAACATAGTGCGCAGATTATCATGACAGCCATTGTAGATGTTCAAGGTTTTAAAACAGAAACAAATGAATTTATCATTAAAGAATTTGCTGTATTATTGAATAAAAAAATTCATATGTTCTTAATTAAGCCACCATTTCCATTTTACGATCTGACGATACCAGAAAAACGACAAGTCAGTTGGATTGAACGTAATAGAAGGATATACTGGAGAGACGGATTTGTGCCCTACTCAAATCATCAGAATTTGATTGTAGATATTTTAAGAGATAAAAGTGTTTACACCAAAGGTATAGAAAAAGTGTTGTGGTTAAAAAATATTTTGAATAATAATAATAATATAAATAATTTAGAAGATGAAGGTTGTCCTAATTTATTAAGCTTGTATAATAAATATGAACATTCTCATGATGTGTATAGTTGTATTTATCATGACAAAATATGTGCTTTAAAAAATGTAATAGTTTTATATAAATAGTGTATAGATAATAAATTTTTGAAATAAATATTTTTCTTGTTTAATTTTCAAATCCTCTATCCCTACCAATCCCATCAAATGTTAATCATTATAAATTGCTGGTACAGATACAGTATGATATCATTTCACCTTTATAATTACCTGTATCAAGAACTATATAGTGAGTGAACAGAACATGTCTCAAAATAAATGTAACCCTCGTTATGAAATGTATAATGTGTATAAAATGCGTGAAATTTCGTTTAGACATTATTGGGCAACGGCTAATTCAGGGAGAAGGTTGGTGATGGAAATGGCTGAGGCCGGATTATTTTATTGTGGAAATGGTGTAAATGATAAAGTAGCATGTTTCTCATGTGGAGGTGTTATAGAAGATTGGGAGATTTACAATGATCCTTGGATGCAACATGCTATACAATTTCCTCAATGTTATTATTTGAACGCTGTGAAAGGAACAGATTATGTTGACAAATTAAAACGTCTATTTTTGAAAGAAACAAAAGTATAATATTTTAAATTGGTTGAGGATAGATAGATAAACATAGGAGTCACTAGATCATTATTTTGAATAAAATGAATGATGATGTAAATTGGGTGTTTCTGAATAACTGGACTCTCAGTATTGTTGGAACTGCTAAGAGAATTACTACACTATCATAAATATAATAGAAAAAGAACAGTAAAAGAGTATAATTAAAAATCTAGTATAAAACAGCTAATTAAAAACTTAGAAACAGTTCTCAAATAGATAATTCAGAGGATATTTTTAGTAAGTATTTGAATGATCGAGACAAAAATGTTTGAATGATTCAGTTCTAGAGAAAACGAAATCAGTTCTGTAGATGTTGCTAAGGAAAACGGTTTGAATAGATCAAGTTATTGAAAGAACAACAATCAGTTCTCAAAAACTCAAAATCACTTCTCGAGAAGTTTAAATTGGGCTATCTGGATCTCCTGTGATCCAGATAGCCCAATTTAACACTACTCACCTCTTAGATAAAAAACCACCCAATCCCATGTTTCGGGAGCGCGGCGAGGGGATGAATGGCCGTGGGGGACACGGTCGTTAGCGCTCCCCCCTGTTGGGGCCAGCCGCCCCCAACAGTATGTAGGCTTGCCCCGGTATGAGGCCACTGCCGGGGTCGACGTTTAGTTGCTCTCATTCTCGTGGGACGTATATGGATTCACAAACTTTAGAAAAAAACAAAAAAGACGAAAAGGAGTGGGATGAGGACTCGGAATCCGAGTCCGTGTCCAGCGAGGGGGATGCGGGGGGTTTTAAGCTCCCCCGCAACAAGAAGGACCACCGGGCCGACGCCTTCCTCAAGAGGAGGAGGGAAGACCCCGGGTCCTCCTCTGGTGTTCGCGGGGCCTCGGCCAAAAAGGTCGCCAGGAGGCCCGTCAGCGAAGGGTCCGCTGGGGCTTCTGTGGGTGGCGGAGGAGCGGCTCATCTGAGCTACTCCTCCGAGGAGGAGTCGGCCATCGGCTCCGACCGGGAGCGGAGGGCGGACTTCGAGAAGATGGTGGAGTCCGCCATCAGGCAGGTGGCCCTAAAAAGAAAAAAGGCCAGCAAGGACGGCGCCATTGAGGCCGCCACCGCCTCCATCACCGCCGCAGCGGTGAGCAACTTTTGCCGGGCTCCCGTGAGCGAGCTGGCCAAACTGCAGCAGGAGGTGGCTCGTCTGACGGCCGCCCTGGAGTCTCTCGTGGAGGAGAACAGGAGTCTCCGGGCGGACCTCGCCAAGATGCGCGAGCAGGAGGCGGAGCGCGGCGGGGCCAGGCAACAGGCGCAGACTGCGCCGGCTGAGAGCCAGATCCTGGCCCTAGTCCGTCAGGAGATGGCGGCCTTCCAGGCTCGCTTCTCAGTCCTGGAGGGCAGGGTTCTGCGCCCCCCCCTCGCGGCGTCGAAGCCCCCAGCGGCCCAAAGGGCCTCCTATGCGGCTGCGGTTGCAGCGGCACCCCCACCCAGAAGGGGACCGCCGAGCAAGCCCCCTGTCGCGGCGCCGAACGGACCGACCAGGAGGGCGCCCGCTCAGCCAAAGCCCAAGACCGCAAGGGCGGTCCAGGCGCAGAGGCCCCCGGTGCCAACGTCAGCACCGGCTCCGTCGTCGGCACCAGTGGCGAAACGCCCTCCAAAGCCGACACCGTCTGCGGCCCCTACCTCTTCTGCCACTGAGTCTGAGTGGCAGGTGGTGGGGGAAAAGAAAAAGAGGCGAAGGGCGGCCAAAGCGGCCAAAAAGAAGGCCCAGAAACAGCGGCGCAGGGAGCGAGCCGCCGCGGCGAAACTCCGCGCCCCCAAAACCGCGGCTGTAGTAGTCACACTACAGCCGGACGCGGTCAAAAGGGGCGTGTCGTACCGCGACGTGCTCGCCCAAGCAAAGGAGGCGGTGAACCTGCAGGAGCTGGGTATCGCCTCCGGCCTCCGGCTCAGGGTGACCGCAACGGGCGCCCGAATGCTGGAGGTCCCAGGAGCGGCCAGTGGGCCCGCCGCAGACGCTCTAGCCGAGAGGCTTAGGGCGTCCATAAGTGCGGACGACGCCCGAGTCTCCAGGCCCCACAAGTGCGCGGATCTGCGCATCATGGGCCTGGACGACTCAGCTACTGCGGAGGAGGTAGTGGCCGCCGTCGCTAGGACGGGTGGGTGCTCCGCCGACGAAGTCAAGGCGGGCACCATACGTCCCGACTTCAGGGGCACGTGCACCATCACGGTGAGCTGCCCCGTGACGGCGGCCAAGAACATTGTTGACGGCCGAAGATTGCTGGTCGGCTGGGTGTCGGCGCAGGTTAAGCTGCTTGACCCCAGACCGCTGAGGTGCTTCCGATGCCACGTCGGGCATCATGTGGGTGTCCGTTGCACCTCGGAGGTCGACCGCAGCGCCCTCTGTTTCCGCTGCGGTCAGCCCGGTCACAAGGCCGTGGAATGCAGCGCCACGCCGCACTGCTCTGCATGTGCGGCTGCTGGCAAGCCGGCCGAACACCGGGCGGGGAGCAAGACCTGTGCCCCACCCGCCAAGCCGAGTAAGGGCAAGGGTCGGCCGTCCGTCGTTGCCACCGCCGCCACCTCCGCAGTGGCCACCACCGCAGCTCCTGCGGCCGCCGCCGCCCTCAACGCTGCCGCCGCTGTCGCCGTCGCCACTGCTGCTGCCGCTGCGCCCGCGTCTGAAGAGGAGGAAGACGTGATGGAGTGCTAGCCTGGCTCCACTACGCTTCCTCCAGGCGAACATCAACCACTGCGCCCGTGCCCAGGATCTGTTGCTCCAAAGCATGGCGCAGTGGTCGATCAACATCGCCGTGGTCGCTGAGCCGTACTTTGTCCTTCCCAGGGATGACTGGGTTAAGGACCTTAGCGGCTCAGTGACCATCATATCGTCGGCCGCCGCTGGTACTCCTTCCCTCGAAGGGGTGAAGAGTGGAAGGGGTTGCGTCGCAGCACGGTTCGGGGAGATAGTCGTCGTGGGGGTGTACTTCTCCCCGAGCCGAACTCTCGCCGAGTTCCACAACTCCCTCCTGGAGTTGTCCGTCGTCGTCGGAAGTTATTCCCTCCCCGTGATAGTGTTAGGGGACTTCAACGCCAAGAACTTGGCCTGGGGTTCCCGACGCACAGATGCACGGGGTAGGATGGTGGAGGACTGGGCGCTGGAAGCAGGCCTGGTCGTCCTCAATCGGGGTTCTGTCCCCACGTGTGTACGGATGCGGGGCGAGTCAGTGGTGGACATCTCGTTCGCCAGCCCCGCTCTGCTGCCGCGTGTCTTTGACTGGCGCGTGGAGGAGAGGGTGGAGACCTACTCCGATCATCGGTACATCCGGTTTGACGTCTCCGCCCAGAACCCTAGCGCGCCGGTCCTGCAGACCCCGAGTGGTCCACGTTGGGCGCTAAGGCACCTGGACCGGGAGCTTCTCCTGGAAGCCTCAGTCGTGCAGGCCTGGGTGTCATCACCGGACAGGCCCGCCGACATCAACGACGAGGCAGAGTGGTTCCGGGAGACCATGTCCGAGATTTGTGACGTGGCCATGCCCCGAGCCCCGCCAGGACGCGCCCGACGCCAGGTGTACTGGTGGTCTTGCGAGATCGCCGCCCTTCGAGAGGCGTGCGTCGCTGCGAGGCACCTGTACACCAGACACCGCAGGCTTCGCATCCGCCCTCCGGATGCAGAAGCCAGGGAAGCGGAGCTGTACGAGGGATACAGAGCTGCGAAGACCGCCTTCCAATTGGCCATCATCCAGGCCAAGGAGGTGGCCAATGCGGAGCTGCTGGGGTCTCTGGACAGGGACCCGTGGGGGCGCCCGTACAAAATGGTGCGGGGCAAGCTCCGCCCATGGGCCCCCCCGCTGACCCAGAGTCTTCGGCCTCAGCTGGTGGAGGAGGTGGTGAGCGCTCTGTTCCCTTCGTGCGGGGAACACTCTCCCCCGCCCATGTCTCTGCAACCCGCGGTGTCAACGACGGACCACACTTCCGACGACGACGATGTCCCCGAGGTGACTGGGGTGGACCTGAGAGTGGCGGTGGCTAGGCTGAAAGCCAAAAACACCGCCCCAGGGCCTGACGGCCTGCCTGGCAAGGCCTGGGTCCTGGCCCTTGAGGCTCTCGGGCCTCGACTTAGGGGGCTTCTCAGCGCATGCTTGGAGAGGGGCCAGTTCCCACTTCGTTGGAAGACAGGGAAACTGGTCCTCATACGGAAGCCGGGGCGCCCTGCGGACTCTCCGTCCGCATACCGGCCTATCGTGCTGCTCGACGAGGTGGGCAAGCTCTTTGAGCGAGTTGTCGCACACCGCCTCGTCGCGCACCTTGGGGGGATAGGGCCGGACCTTGCGGACCACCAGTTCGGTTTCCGCAAGGGGCGCTCAACGGTGGACGCCATCATGCGCGTGAGAGCTCTCACGACGGGGGATGCTGTGTCCCGGGGGGGGGTCGTCTTGGCGGTGTCTCTTGACATCGCCAACGCCTTCAACACCCTTCCCTGGAGTTGCATTAGGGAGGCACTCCGGTATCACCGGGTGCCGACCTACCTTCGTCGCGTGGTCGAGGCCTATCTGTCGGATAGGTCCATCATTTACCCCGGTCACAATGGGGAATGGAACCGGCGAGATGTCGTGCGGTGTTCCGCAGGGGTCGGTACTGGGGCCGCTCTTGTGGAACATCGGCTACGACTGGGTGCTGCGCGCCGACCTCCCTAGCGGCGTCAGCGTGGTCTGCTACGCTGACGACACGCTGGTTCTGGCACAAGGGAGGTCGCACCAGGAGGCGGCCGACATAATGACGCGCGGGGTTGCGACAGTCATCGAGAGGATCCAGCTGCTGGGCCTGGAGGTGGCCTTGCACAAATCCGAGGCCATGTGCTTTCATGGGCTTCGGAACGCGCCACCTTCAGGCTCCCAGGTCACGGTGGGGGGGGGGTTACCATCGGCGTCGAGAGGGCGATGAAATACCTGGGACTCGTCCTCGACGGCCGGTGGAACTTCGTCGAGCATTTCCGACGTTTGGGCCCCAAACTGGAGAAGGCAGGTGCTGCATTCAAGCGGCTCCTGCCCAACCTGGGCGGCCCAAACGCCCCCTGCCGCAGACTCTACGCGGGGGTCATGCGGTCCATGGCCCTTTACGGGGCCCCGGTATGGGCACGTTCGGTACGGCCGCGGGCTTTACACTACCTGAACGTGCCCCAAAGGGTGATAGCCATTAGGCTAATCCGGGGGTACCGCACGATTTCCCGCGAAGCAGCTGGCCTACTTGCTGGACTGCCACCGTGGGATCTGGAGGCGAGGGTCTTCTTGCGCCTGTACGACTGGCGCGAGGAGGCTCAGCGCCGGGGAGAAACCCCGTTGCCGCGGCAAGTTGTCGCGCAGCGGGCGGAGCTCCGGCGCGATCTCATGGTGGCCTGGAGGGAGCGACTGTCGCAACCCAGTGCAGGGCACGCCACCATCGTGGCGGTAAGTCCCTTCTTTGAGGAGTGGCTCGGGAGGAGTCACGGCGCCCTCACGTACCGCATGACGCAGGTCCTCACCGGACACGGTTGTTTCGGGAGGTACCTGCACCGCATCGGTCGTGAGGAGGCGCCCGGGTGTCACCACTGTGCGGACAACCCCGAGGACACGATGGAGCACACAGTCCAGGTGTGCCCCGCATGGGAAGGGCACCGCCGGGTCCTCGTCGAGGCTTTGGGCGGCGGCGACCTCTCGCGTCCGGCCCTGGTTCAGGCCATGGTCCGGGGCGAGAGGGAATGGGATGCCGTCGCCTCCTTCTGCGAAGCGGTCATGCTCGAGAAGGAGGAGGCGGAACGCCAGAGAGTCCGCACCTCTCATCCCGGCCGCCGCGCTGGACCAGGTAGACACCATGGGCGCCGGGTGTCGCGAGATGACTCCCGGCCACCGTAGGCGTGGGTCTGTGGGCGGTGAGTTCGGGTAGCTCATCGTCCCTCTGTCTTTCTAGACGACAGACCCGTGTCGACGGCGCGCGTTGTTCCACGCGCTCCTCAAAGAGATGTCAGCAACCCCAGCGGGGCCCAGCAGGGCCAAGGCCTGCCGGGGCTGCGGGTTGTTCGAAAGAGATACCGCGGCCCTGGTACATAAAAGGCCTATGACGGAACACGACGATTTTAGTCAGTAAGAGTCTGACACTCCCTCACCGCTGCTAACCCACAACGGGAGGGGTCATTTGATGATTTTACGTCGATAAAAAAAAAAAAAAAAAAAAAAAAAAAAAAAAAAAAAAAAAAAAAAAAGGTTGTATTTTGTTTGTAAATGAAAATGTGTCCGTTGTAGGATTCCACTGGACTTCCAAAGCCTTTGTCATTCCATCGTTTGTAAAATGCATTGTCGTTTGATTAAGATCTGAAGAAGATAAGCTTTCAATCAGCGTCTGGACATTGCTTGACCACTTCCGTAGTGTAAATCCTGCTCCACTCAGCATGTCAATGAGTTGCTTTTGCAGTTCTTGTACTCGTTCGATGGAGTTGCTGCCACTTAGGACGTCGTCAACGAACATCTCATTAGCAATGACATCAGCTGCTAATGGATATCTTTGTGCATCATCGTCCGCAAGCTGTTTCAGCGTTCGAAGAGCTAGAAATGGTGCTGCCTTGGTGCCATAAGTCACTGTGCATAATTGGAACTCCTTTAAAGGGTCCTGATTGGAGTCCCTCCATAGGATCTTTTGCAGGTGTTGGTCTTCTTCCTGGACACTGATCATGCGGTACATCTTCTCACAATCTGCAGTAAACACGTACTTGTATAGTCGCCACCCTAATAATAGGGTCAATAGATCTTGATGAAGCTTAGGGCCACACTCCATCAAGTCATTCAGGCTGTATCCTGTGTCAGTCTTTTGAGAGGCGTTAAAAACCACCCTCAATTTTGTTGTCACTGAGTCCAGTTTTAGGACTCCATGATGCGGTAAATAGCATTCCGTGTTGCAGCTCGGTCTGCTCGAAAAAGTCGTGGTGGCCTAGTGGGCAAAGAACCAACCTCTCGAGTATGAGGGCGCGGGTTCGATTCCAGGTCAGGCAAGTACCAATGCAAGTTTTCTAAGTTTGTATGTACTTTCTAAGTATATCTTAGACACCAATGACTGTGTTTCGGATGGCACGTTAAACTGTAGGTCCCGGCTGTCATTGAACATCCTTGGCAGTCGTTACGGGTAGTCAGAAGCCAGTAAGTCTGACACCAGTCTAATCAAGGGGTATCGGGTTGCCCGGGTAAGTGGGTTGAGGAGGTCAGATAGGCAGTCGCTTCTTGTAAAGCACTGGTACTCAGCTGAATCCGGTTAGACTGGAAGCCGACCCCAACATAGTTTGGGAAAAAGGCCATCCTCCGAGGATGATGATGATGTTGCAGCTCGGTCTGCTCTGTTTCATATGTCCCATTTCTAGGTACTCCTTCATAAATTTGATGTAACTATCTGATAGTTTGTCATCCCTGCCTAATCTCCTTTCTAATTGCATAAACTGTGCTACAGCTCGTGGCTTTGACTTGCCCAGTAACTGATTAAAATTAGGCTTCATTGGCAACCGAACCGCATATCTACCATCACCTAACCGCTTGGTTGTTGCAGTGTAGAACTCCTCACAGTAGCGTTCTTCTGACGTCATAGTATTGCATGCATCTCCATTGATGTCTTCCACTTCCCAGTATTTTGACAGGTCGCTCACTTCATTGACTACGACGTTGCAATTAAATGTTTTTGTGACGTTGCCCGACAATATCCATCCCAACCGAGTTTGTTGCGCCATGGGTTCATTAGCTTCCCCTTTGACCAAGCCATTCATAAGTATTTCAGAGAATACGTGTGCATCCAGAAGTATGTCAATAGGCCTAGATAAGTTGTAATCTGGGTCGGCTAGTGTGATGTCTGTCACATGAGCCCAAGGTTTCTTAACAAATGTAACGTTAGGTAGGTTGTTTACTACTCGTGTCATGATTAACGCTTCCGTTGTAAACTGAAAGTCGTTATATAAGGATCTGCATGACAGACGGACCTTTCCTTTGCTCCTGTTGGATAAAGTACCGATGACGCTTATATTTGCACTCATCTGTTGACGCTTTAAGCCCAATCTTTGAGCTGCATTCTCTGTTATCAACGTAATTTGTGAGCCTTGATCCACTAGAGCCCTTAGTGTAACGTAGTCACCCTATTTATAACACCGGTGATCGTCACAAATCTATCTGCGACGTACAGCTGATTCGAGATAATGAAGAACACAGCATTTATTGCCACACTTGTTCATATAAATTAACCTAATAACCATCTGTAAAGGGTCTTCAATGAAACTTGGGGTGAACTTCAAGGCAATTTATTTGCTTACAAATGTGTAAACATTAATACTATACTCGTATGACTACACTACTCTATACGGATCGACGCGCGGTACGGTCCCGGCCAGTTCATGTCGTGACGTCACGAAACAAGCAGGATACGTCACCACGGGGCGAGCGGGCAGGGGCGGCTCAGGCTAGGCGGGCTCTTTCAATGCGTGGATACAGCGGCGCGCTAGCGCAGAGACTACCGATCGATGGCTCGGTGGCCCGTTATAAAGGTGGCGCGGCGAGTTAGTGTGCATCTGTGTCCCGTCCCGACACAGTGTGAGTGCGCACGCGCGCTTGGCGTGCCTTCGGTGGTGATACAGGCTCCCCCTCTGGATGCGAAGGCGCCCCGACGAGTAGCCAGTCACGATTAATGTTGCACTGACGATGTTGGGCAGGACGAAGCGTGTCGCCGTGGCGGTCCTCGTCCGCGAGAGGGCTGAGTGGAGCCCTCAGTGGTAGGCCTGGGCTTAGGCGGACGCCCGCGTTTCTTCAGTGGGCGTATTGGCGGCGGAAGTGGACTCGCCGCAGGGCCCTGGAACGGAGTCAAGGCGGACGTGTGATATACTCCAAGGGGTTTTTCTGGAGTAGTGGGATCTGAAATCAGATAAGATGAAGCACTATGACGTCCCTATCTAATCCTAGCACGTCATGGTGCTTCATCTTATAATCGCGAGGACAGAATTTTGCACTTATTCCTCGGGCAGCATTACTTATTGGATGGGTTGTCGCTAATACCAAGTCACCAGGAGAGTAACCTGGATCCTCTCTACGTCCTTGGTCTGCCGTCTTCTTTCGGCGCTCTTCCAGATTCTCTCTGACATCTCTAGCTCTATCTAGCGTATTAGCGAGGAGTAGTAACTTCGGCGTAATTTCTGGTACGAAGTTTTCGGAAACTAAAATCTGTTGAAAATCGTAGATGTTGTCATTTGGAGTACGCAGCTCCCGAGCGAAGGTTAAGTACGCTGGCGTATGTCCTGTACTGAGGCAGGTTGCGGTGTTTATTGCGAACCGTATGCTGGGTAATTTTTCATCGCAACCCCCATGGTCATCTCCGACCAAAATGGCTAACTGCGTCTTTAGATCTCTGTTTTTCCTTTCTACAGGGTTTGCTGCCGGGTGATACACTGGTGTAAATGTGTGCTTAATTCGTAGACAGTATGTTACTCTCTGCATCACTGCACTGACAAATTGTGGTCCATTATCGCTTATCAGGCGCTGTTGCGACGATAGCTCAGCAGGTGGAGTAAATAATACTAGTGGACTGTATAATATGTGAATACGTATAATGACTTTAACGAACAATACAATGGAGTAAATAAGTTTATAAGAATTAAAGAACGCGTGCGCGCGGCCGGTGCGCATAAGCAAGCTTTGACCTCTGGACTCGGCGCATTCGCGGCGAGCCGTTGCACCACGACGTCACAGTCGCCCCCACTTGTCGTGGACGCGGTTGAAGCGAATGGGACGACTCAACATACTCCCCCCGTTGAAGAGTCTTCAACAGCAGTGGCGACGGGTAACAGGCAAATTGTGTTGAACGCTCGCCGAATGACAACCTTACGTGTGCGGATGTCGGCGACTCGTGCAATGCCGTCTCTACCAGGAAGCACCTTAACGATCCGTCCTAAAAGCCATAACAGAGGAGGTGAGCTTTTATCCTTAATGACGACAAGGGTTCTTTCTGTAAGTTCCCCTGACGATCGGAGCCATTTGGTTCGTTGTTGGAGCCACAAAATGTACTCATGTGAGAAGCGTGACCAGAAATGTTGCTTTAAACATTCGATGCGACGGAACCGCTGTAAGTTGTTCACGTTAGCGTTCTGGACCTGTGGGTGAGGCAACAAGATGAGCGATCGTCCAATAAGGAAGTGGGCAGGCGTCAAGGGAATAAGGTCGGAAAGGTCATCGGAAAGTGGAGTTAAGGGCCTGGAATTTAAAATAGCTTCTACTTGAATTAAACATGTTGCCATCTCTTCAAACGTTAAATTCGTTAAGCCAAGGATGCGTCAAAGATGGTGTTTCGTTGACTTAACCGCGGATTCCCACAAGCCCCCAAAGTGTGGAGTGTAAGCGGGTATAAACGAGAAGTTGATACCAGGATCAATAACACTTAACCCTAAGTCTTATGAGAGCAAGCTAGCCAGCTCGTTGAAAGCACCAACGAATGTTGTGCCATTGTCGGAGAAGATGTTGCGTGGCTTCCCCCTACGAGCAATAAAGCGGTTCATGGCAGCCAGAAAAGCCTCCTTTGTTAAGTCGGATACAAGTTCAAGATGGACGGCTCTCGTGGCTAAACACACAAACACACATATAAAGCACTTGATAAGTCTGCATCCTCTACCCTTACGGTCAGCTATCATGATGGTCCCAGCGTAGTCAACACCGGAATCTAAAAATGGGAATTCTAAGTGCAGACGTTGCTCAGGAAGGTTGCCCATGATAGGCTGTACGGTACTGGCCTTAATTTTGCAACACTTTACGCATTGATGAGTTACCCTTTTCGCTAAGGATTTCCCACCAATGGGATAATGATGGTGACGAATGTGTACAGTCTTCAACTGTACATGCACGTCATGCGTTTGCTGATGCAGCAGATGCGTCACGTTCTTTTATTTCATAACAATAATTATAACTGTTTATTAAAAATAACTTAGTGCAATTTTAGCAACGATAGAGTAAGGAGTCGCCAACTATAAACTGTGTATTTTTATATTTACGTAATAAACTAACTTCAGTGATTTCTTCTCTTTGCACTCAACCAACTTAACAACAACCATCAACTATTCTACAAACAGCAAATTGTACCTAACCGTACATTTTTGGTCCTTCGAGCCTTGGTGTCTCTTAATACGGTAGCGAATCGGTGCAGCTGGCCTCTCAGAAGCGAGAATCCCCAGTTGTATTGAGAAGGCGCATATACTGTAGAGCACAGAGACTGTGCACACACTACGCAGTCAACTTGTAACTGCTTTGGACAACTGAAAACAACTCAGTGTTCTTCGTAGTTCAACAACTACCGGACGCAGTAAACTACGTGCTGAGACCGGTCAACTTCAACAACAACTTTAACTATTAGAGGTGTGAAGATGGACAAACTAGAGCTCCAGTCAACATGCTTCGACAATATCAAAACCTTGTGTGTTAACTATCGCAAGGATGCTTCAACTAGGAAAACGGTAGATTACCTCAACAAAAGACTATCTTCGCTAGACAATCAATGGACGGATTTCGATAGCAGACATGCTATGTTGGTGCTAGAACTAGAAGATAAGAACATCAACTACTTCAACGACGATGTTTACAACAGAACGAAAGAGATGTATTTGGCAACTAAGACGGACATAACTAACAGGTTAGTGGAATTGCAGGAACAAAAACAGAGGGTTCAGTTTGACTTAACAGGCACCTCTGATGACCTATCTGTGGAGGAGGCAGATAACAAATTACAACTTTTACTGAACAAACAAGAATGTAATTTCAACGCCATACACCGTACCATAACCAAAACTAACAAGGTGTCTATTTCAGAACAATGGGAATTAAATGACCATTTAAGTACTTTGAAATCGAAGTGGGAACCAATCGATAAACTTCACTGGGAGATAGACTTTCTATTGAAAGGATCGAATGAACAGTACTACAAGATGTTTGCGGACGTTGAACAGCAGTACGATGAACTCAAGAACAAACTAAATTCGAAGATTTGTTCGACAGCTCACTTTCAGAAGTCAGCACCAAAGATCGAGCTACCAGAGTTCTCAGGTAACTATGTTCAATGGATTTCTTTCAAGGATTTGTTCTTAGAAACCATACATAAAAATCCAGTGATCAATAACGCGCAGAAAATGCAACATCTCAAAACCAAACTTCGGGGTGAAGCGGAACGCTTGGTGCAGCATATTACCATCAGCGCCGAGAACTACAAGTCCTGCTGGGAAATATTAACTCAGCGTTACGACAATCGCCGCTTGCAATTTACTGCTTACATGAACACTATGTTGAATCTTCCTGTCATACAACAACCAGATGCATTCAACATGAAAAAGATGCACGATGTCATCACAGAGTGTTTGAACGGCATCTCTAACATTGGCATTGATACATCATCCTGGGATCCGATCATTGTGCACATCATGACTCAGAAACTGGACCCAAGAACCATGAGTGACTACATGAAGGAGCTGCAAGACCATAGGGAACTTCAGAATTTGCAGGATTTTCTGTATTTCATCGAAACCCAATTTATGGCTTATGAAACAATGAAGTCCGCAAAAAAGGGAAACTCAACAGGTCCAGAAAAACCCTCAACATTTGTTAACAAGCAAACCCCGATGAAGAATACTAATTATCGATTTGCTAGATCAAGCAACTTTCATGCGTCATTCGGAAAGTGCCCACATTGCAAAGCAAGTCACGTGCTGAGGAATTGCGATAAATTTCTTGAGTTGGAAGTGCCTAAACGGAATGACACCGTTTCAAAATTGCAACTCTGCAAGAACTGTTTATACAGTCACGGCGATCAAGAATGCAAATCAACGAAAACTTGTGGGGAATGTAATTTGAAACACCACACGTTATTGCACAATTTTGAAAGAAAACCAACAACTTTACCTAAGATTAACAAAGGACAATATCCGTCAACATCAACTCAATCACAAACATCCAACCACTTATCCAACAGCGATACGGAAGTTTTGTTAACCACAGTCCAACTGCACATACGAGCAAGTGACGGCACTTACGTCACACTGCGAGCCCTACTTGATCAAGGGTCTCAAGTTAACTTGATCACAGAGAATGCCGCACAAATATTGCGCCTTCCACGCAAAAGGATCAACGTAAGCGTCACAGGCGTTGGAACTGTTTCCGGAGATTGCAGAGGACAACTTCATCTGACCTGTAAATCCATTCACTCCAATTACACTTTCGAAACTCAAGCCCTTATTATGAAGAAATTGACAAACAACCTACCAACAACAACTTTCGAGAAAACTGTATGGCCGCATCTAGAAAACTTAAAACTAGCAGATCCGGAATACAACGTCTCACGTCAAATCGATCTCATATTAGGGGCTGAAGTCTACTCAAATATCATCTTAGATGGTGTACTGAAAGGAAGCAACCAAGCTCCGGTTGCACAACAAACGCACATAGGATGGATTCTATGTGGTAAGATGAAGACTTTGAATTGTCACGCTGCTGTAATCAACTTGAAAGATATTACAAGATTTTGGGAAACTGAAGACATTCCCACCAGTCAGGATACATCCACGGACGACCACTGTGAACAGTTTTACAGAGAAACTGTTGAACGTGCCGAAGATGGAAAATATATTGTGAAAATGCCGCTCACCCCCGATTATAAAAGTAAATTGGGCTGTTCAAAATCGATAGCCATATCACAATATTTACAGTTAGAAAAGCGCTTAAACAAAAACAGTAAACTGCAAGCTATGTATAAACAATTTATTAATGAATATGCGGATCTCGGTCATATGAAACCTGCGCCGAGTGTGTCATCGGAAACATACTATTTACCTCATCACGGTGTCCTTAGAGAAAACGCATTAACAACAAAATTGAGAGTTGTTTTCAACGCTTCGCAGAAAACTTCTAGCGGCTACAGCTTGAACAACTTAATGGAAAAGGGCGCAAACCTACAAAGGGACATCCAAAGTCTCATCCTTAAGTGGCGAACATATAGATATGCTTTTACCACGGATGTTGAGAAGATGTTCCGTTGCCTTTGGCTTTCCGAGGATCAGCAGCACTTGCAGAGGATACTCTGGCGAGACTCACCTGCAGAAAATCTGTAAGAATATCAACTATGCACAGTGACGTATGGTACCAAGGCTGCGCCATGGCTTGCTATGCGTACGCTACAACAACTCGCTAGTGACGATGGCTACAAATATCCTGAGGCAGCTCGAACACTTACTACATCCTGTTACATGGATGACGTCATCGCAGGCCACAACAACATCCTAGAGGCACAACACTTGCAACAAACGCTGATTCAACTACTGAAAGGAGCAGGCATGAACTTGCGAAAATGGACAGCCAATGACCCAAAATTACTCGAGAACCTGAGTGAAGAACAAAATTTCGAGCAAACAAACTTTTGATTTCAAAAACGACGAACCTTCCAAAACATTAGGTCTCACCTGGAATCCGAACAGTGATACTTTTCACTTTAGTTGGCCAGTGACATACCACAAGCGTCAAACAAAAAGATCTTTGCTCTCCGACATCTCAAAGTTTTATGATCCGCTGGGTTGGCTGTCACCTGTAACAGTAACAGCAAAATTACTCTTCCAAAGGGTCTGGATGAGCAAACTAGCGTGGGATGATGAAGTTCCCTGTGACATTGAAGCCGAATGGAAGAAACTTAAGACAGATCTATCTAGTATCCAAAACATGTCACTAAACAGATGGATTCGCGGTACGCAAAACCGAGTTGAACTTCTTGGCTTTTGTGATGCAAGCGAGAAAGCTTACGCCTGTGTAATTTACAGTCGAGTGCTGAACGAACACAATCTCCCCGTCATAACATTACTAACAGCCAAGACAAGGGTTGCACCCATGTCACAAAAACTTACACTGCCTCGTCTTGAACTCTGTGCTGCGCAACTATTGGCAAATCTGATGGCGAAAACCAAGGAAGCATTTGTGGAATATGATATCTCCGTCCAAGCCTGGTCAGACTCGCAAGTTGTATTGGCATGGATTCAGGGCGACGCTACAAGATGGGAAGCGTATGTCACGAATCGAGTCACGAAGATCAAGCGCATAATTCCTGCAAACGAATGGCATTATGTAAGATCAGAACAGAATCCAGCAGACTGTGCTTCAAGAGGGCTCTTGCCAACTAAACTACTCAACTTCAACTTATGGTGGCAAGGACCTGACTTTTTGACTGAACAACAAAACTCGGAAGACAGTCTCTGCGTATATACAACAAATATAGGATGTGCCTATTGCACCAAAACAGCTATTTCAACGCATCAAAATGAACATTTAATAACTACATTATTTAATAAATGTAGTTCATTGACACGAATAACTCGAGTCATCGCGTGGATTCAACGCTTTATTACAAACATGCGCAACAAGACGAAATCCGACACCGCGCACTTAACAACAAGCGAAATAAACGCAGCGACTAGAAGTATAGTCCTGCATGTGCAGCGAGTGGAGTTCGAATCTGAACACAAACAAATTACGCAAGGTGAAACTGTATCCAAGAGTAGTACCATTTATAAACTGAATCCATATTTAGATGCTACAGGAATTATTCGTGTAGGAGGCCGTCTGAAGAACTCGGTCTTACCGCCAGAGATGAAGAATCCTACTATCATACCATATAAAGGACGCTTCACTCAACTTTTGATAGCACAAGCCCACACCAATACGTTACATGGTGGACCTCGCCTAACGTTGATGTACATCAGGCAGCGATATTGGATTGTCAGTGGGAATCGAGCTGTGAAAGCGGAATTACGAAAATGCATACGTTGCCATCGCTTTAACAAGGCCGAAAACCATCAGGTGATGGGTGACTTACCTCAATACAGAATAACACCTTGTCGACCTTTTACTCATACAGGAGTTGACTTTACAGGACACGTTGACGTCAAGCTTAGTAAAGGCAGAGGTGTCCGAACAACAAAAGGCTACATTGCCATTTTTATTTGTCTGGCTACGAAAGCCGTGCATATTGAACTGGTTTCGGATCTTAGCACCGAAACTTTTCTTGCCGCGTTTCAAAGATTTTGCGCGAGACGGGGTACCCCCAAGCACATGTACTCAGACTGCGGTACCAATTTTGTTGGTGCTGCAAAGGTGCTTAGGCAGGAATTTGTTAACTTCAAACAACTGCTTATGACATCGGACGTGCTGAACAAGCTTGTCGACCTGGAAGTTGAATGGCATTTCAACGCACCAGCTTGGCCAAGTGCTGGTGGACTGTGGGAAGCTGCTGTCAAGTCGATGAAACACCATCTGCGGCGGGTGTTGGGAGAACAAAAATTGACCTACGAAGAGTTTACAACGCTCTTGGCAAAGATAGAAGCTTGCCTGAATTCGCTTCCACTTTGCCCTCTTACTGAAGACCCGGAGGAGTTCAACCACTGCCTGACTCCAGGTCGTTTTCTCACAGGAAGCCCAACGATGTCATTGCCCTTATCAGATTACAACAACGTAAACCACATCGACCTCCGTCGTAGATGGCAACTGATAGAGCACATGTTCCACCAATACTGGAAAAATTGGTCAAATGAATATCTTACAACATTGCAATCTCGAAGCAAGTGGAACAAACCGACGACAAACATCAAACAAGGCGACATTGTACTGGTGAAGGACAACAATCTTCCGCCAGCCAAGTGGGCTTTGGGACGAGTCCTAGAGACTCATCCTGGAGCTGACGGCTATGTTCGCGTCACAACTATAAAAACACAGTCTGGAATCATTAAACGTCCTGTGGTGAAATTGTCACCCCTGCCGCTGGCGACAGAAATTGAACCAGAAACCCAACATGA